>OY986050.1:10446301-10834741 GCA_963920205.1 Stenodema calcarata
ACATATATTATGCCATATTATTATATAATTAGTTACCCCTTTTGAAATCATCAAAACCACCATCATATGAAAAACAATGAAAACAACGTTTAACCTTAAAACTCCAATTATTTCGTATTTTTATCAAAACAAAACAGTAGTCACTACAACTCTATTAAAAGTAACTGTAGTGGAACAAAAACCTAAAAAATCTCAGCATTATTTAGGATGATTGGTGGTCGCACTGCATTCATACAGGTTGTTTAAGAACTTGATAATTCAACAAAAGATGACAGATAGTTAGTGATCGAAGTCAAGCTGGTAGTTGGATCAGCACGAATTCACCAAACTTCCTCTTACGAGTAGAGAAACTTTCAAATTAAGTTCCATTAGCCCAAGATGTAGTTGTTTCAATTCGGATTTCATTAATTTTCAGGCTGATATAAAGGGATTGTTACCAAATTTACTGTACCAACTTCTCTACCCTACTACCATTTATATCCCAATTTATATAGAATTCTAATGGAGCTATTTCGCTTAATGAGTTTCGTTTGTAGCGATAAAAGAAAAACCCGTTGATATAGTATTTTACCTTTTAGTTAAACCCTTTTCGCATTGATTTCAACCTTGTGTACATTAAACTAAACCTTTTTAACTCTCATTCAAACCTTTTTTACTTGAATTAAAATGTTTCTATTCCCATTTAGGAAAGTAAATTTTTGAAAAAATTGACCGCATGAAATAACACATGAAAACTTTATTTACACAAGCAGTCAATGTGGTTTTGCAGAAATTTGTTGGTCTCAATGTGAAGGTCTGTCACATAATTTGGACAAACACGGGGAGTAACAGAAGGAACACCTGCTTTTGACAGCCACTCATTCATGTTAAAAGGTTTAATTCGAAGTAAAAAAGGTTGAAATCAATGCGAAAAAAGTTTATTATTATAGTATAAAATATAGTACTTTACGTTATCACTTAAAGAAATTAAGTAGGAAGAAAGTAAAAACATCGAAGGCTTGTACCTTCCTCGCACGGTACTCCCGTATACTATCAGCTCCTTCGATAGATTACCCGCAATACCGGCAAGTGTTGCGGGTACGATATAACCAGTCCCCCCACACATGGAAACTTACTGAATTTATCTGAAATTGTCTACCCATTAATGGCCATTCATTGTGATTTTAGTTGAGCCCATTTCGCCTACACGTCTTTTCATTTTATACGGTTTCAGAATTTGATTAATTAAGTAACGTAAATTATTTTGTGTTACCGTGACTGAAGGGAAGAAAGAATTGAATATCGTATAGTGTTTATGTAGTGTGGTGTTTATATAGGTGCCAAGCTAAAGTCATCTCATAAAGTTCATCTCTAAAATCAATAAGGTCGACATTACTAGGTACTTTACGTCGTAAAATGAAATACAGTTCAAATGACGAACTTTATTTCAAAGCAATAAAAAGCTCACCCGTGGGTTATAATCATTTAGTCCTCGTACTTCATCGGTCAATGCTCCAATCAATACTTTAACCGCACCGGTTATTTCGACGCTAAGAACTTTCAATTTATTTATTTTCCACAGGAGCACCGCCAGAATTGATTGACTCGATTTCTTCTTCAGCAAGTTTCTTGCGATAATATGGCTGGGGCGGGCCTTCACGGTTCACTATTTCTTGGCTAGTTGGCGTTTTACCACTTGATGAAGACACAGGTCTATTTGGGTGAAAAAGAGATTGAAGTGAAAGACTAAATTCATATTCATTATTAATTGGAACAAGTTATTCTTATTTTATATTTACCAATACAAGTTTGGGAAATTATCGTATTTTCTTCTAAAAAAATCAAAATGTCAAAAAAGGAATTATAGAGACTGAATTATTGTTTAACCAGCCTAATAATGTGCAGTTTGACCGTCATTTATTTAAAAATTTTGTGGGAGAACCTCCGCCTCCCCATCATCATGAAATTTTCAGATCAGCTACTAATTTCTCCCACAGTTAATTAACTAATAAAGTAGGGATCAAAACCCTTACAATCTTTCGCAAAACGGCTGAAAATGTGACAGAATCTGATGTAGTTGTTTAAAAATTATCCCCTCGTTTTCTTTGACTAAACTTCACTTACATCCTTCCCAAACATTAATTTGTCACACAGATAAATTGGTAGAATGGATTATATGGCGAATTGATTGATTCCTTACTATTCCTTTACTGCGGAGGCAAACTTATATTTAAAGAAAAACATTTAATCCGGAATTCTCATGTGACCTTTGGAAAATCATAAAAAATTACTTGAAATCCACTGAAAAATGAAATTAATGTGTCAAAATCCAATGACCAACCTTGATAAATCCTGTGAATCCCATGAAACTCGGTCAAATACTCGAGGGCTTTTTTAACAAACTGAACGGGATACAGGAAGACATGCCCTTCCAGGGAAGTTATTACGTTGAACGACACCACATTTCAATATTGATATTTCCCCGAAAATGAGCCTCGTGTTAACAGGTATTACCAGTCATGACAGCTTTAGAGCTTGTTCGTCTAGAAAACATTTCATTAGGACCATAATTAATTACCTGGAAGCTTGTTGAGCTAAAGGACTTTCTTGTTCCGATCGCCCCTTCCCATACCTAAATTTGATCCTTGGGATATGAGGCTTCACTTTCAAAGCCGAGTCCTTCAAGAATGTGAGACAGGTTCTCATCGGTAGTCACCGCAGGTTGGTGGTGGCGATGTTATTCTAGAATTATCTATCAACACACGGAGTCTATCGTATTAGTTTGGTTATATTTATTTGTTGTTATTGTTGCTGCGAATCGAGGTTTTTTTTTCTCGCCAAGGTAGATTAATCTAATTAGGGGTTTACAACTATATCACTGTTCGAATCTATGCTGAAATGCATTCCAAGACATTATTCTTGTAAAAGACATTCCTTTCACACTGTCAACGGTGATTGTTCTTTGACAATTTTCATGGCAGATTTTGTAGCGTTTAGTTTGTGAATGTGCAAAGCCTCACTGATTTTATGTCTACTAATTTCCATTAAGTCTTAACTACCGAGAACCATTGTACTCCTAATTACGGGAAAGAAGTAAAGCACGAGTACATCACCGCTATCTCAATAATTAATAACATTCTTAATTAATTAATAACATTATATCGAACTGAACGACAAGCAATTGGACTGTAGGTATATCTATTATATATATTATAATTAATATGTATTACCTATCAATATTATATCTACGTATAATATATTATATTATATCATTATATTATATCATTATATTATATCATTATATTATATCATTATATTATATCATTATATTATATCATTATATTATATCATTATATTATATCATATTATATTATATCTCTAGTTATGTACATATATATTTAAATTGAGCACCTCAGGGGTGTTGATGATCGGAGTCCGACATACCAATATAACAAGATGTACCAACATAAACGTCAAAATACTCTCATGTGCCGTAGTGATGACCTATTCACCTTTGAAAGATTTTTAATAGACAGGTTAAGCCGAAAATTGCGATCAAAGATAGAGGAATACTGGATGCCGCCATATTATCATATTCATATCTCGTGATTGATTCAACACAAATAATAATACCGTGTAAACGTGTGAGTAAAATTATATACGTAGGAAAATTATATATTCGACGCCCTGATGATGGTGTAATTACACCGATAGCGCTCGTCTTCAGTAATTGACCTACTGGTGAATATGACAATTGGAAGGTATGTTATTTTTATTAATTTTGCCATTTTCGTAAATACCTTTCTCCTACTTATAGTTCTACACGAATTTTTATTGGAAATAGCTCATTTGATTCACATGAATAAAATGTGTTGGATATAGAACTATTCTCTCCATTTGAATCATCGTCAATATATTTTCAATCATCGGCGATAATGTTTTCTCAGAGCTTGTTTCTAATATATTAGAAACAAGCTCTGAGAAAACATTATCGCCTGTCACAACCGAGTTAGATTGCAGCGATTAGTAGGTAGTACATTCCTTCTTTCGATAGTTTCACGGTAAATTGGTTACGTCCGAAGATGAGAGAATTCCCTGTTCGTAAAAACCTTTCGTTAGTCATGGGTTAAAGAACTTGGCCAAATAGTATAGGGGGTAAAATTCACCAAGTGCGTTTTTTCGGGAAATTGAGGTAATTTTGTTGATACGCATTCTTGGTATTGCCGCCATAGCTTCTTCACAGAGAAGTTATAAGGAAAGTATCAATTAAACCTACCAAGCGAGGAGTGTCTCGATAAAAAGCGCGGCTGTAAACTTGATTGGTTCTTTTATGTCCAAGTCAGAATATTTCATAAAATCATTAGTGCAAGTTACAAGTCAATTTTTTCGCACTATTTGTAGAATTCATCAGCACCTGCGTTTCACTAAGCCGCAAGTGTAAACTTATACTGCACTGTGCTTTTTTATTAAGTTTACACTGAGATTTTGTCAAGTTACAAACTGCCCGATTTTTAACATACCTCCGTCCTCCTGTGAAGATCGGATTCGACATTGGTAGATAATTTTTTGTTTTTGTGTAACTCCAGTTTTCCTCCGTTGGATGTTAAAGCGAATGTTTGAAGGAAATTGAGGCAAATTAAAATGTAAAAAGAAAACAGCAAGAAATGGTAAATATTTCAAACACAAAACTAACTCGGAATACAGAATACGAGTACAATAGTATCAATTTCACCGTATTCTAAATTGGAGAGAATCCGACAAGGCACCAAACATAACGGACTTAGCTTCAGGTCTCTGTTAAAATTCATTTTAGCTAGTTAACTCGTACTAACAACTAAACTTTTCCAACAAGCGTAGTAGGCCCCAGGCCAAATACTTGGTTCCCGCCTTTTGTGCCATCTCACTTCAGGGCTTGACAAGCAGCGTCAACAATCTTATGAATCGCATTTTCTCCTTTTAATTATATAATAATTAATTAACCTAGGCACTGCTCGGTATGTACGGGCGGGGTTGTGTCTTTTTGAAAGTACGCGGGAGGAACGTTTTGAATAGGCGCTAAATATACCTATACGCGAAACCGTATTTCTTCTATGTTAACATTTAGTTTTCGTGCGGTTTTCGCCTAGTGACGCTAGTGACGCTAGTTCGCCTAGTCAGCTTCATCTCAGGTTTCTTGTAATTTCGCAGCAATGTTTTTTCAAGTTGGGTTTTTTTTACAAATATAGTGGTGTTTTCTAGTTCCGTCTGTCGTGATTTTAATAGTTCCATATCCCAAACAGCCGGGAGGTCGTGGGAGGGATTTACGCTAACGTTGAAGAGTTCAAGTCGCTAAAGTTTTCGCTTTTTTCATCGAGTGATTTTGATGAAAAAAGTTTCCTTAAAACACAATTTTCTCTAAAGAGATTTTGTTCACTTTTATCACGAGCGTCCACAGCCAAGTATTCAGTTTATAATTCTGCTAGATGATCGAAATCACGTACTGATCAAGTGAAAATTTGATTGCCCAAGCCACTCCGAGCCTACTTATTTTAAACAAGGTAAAGCAATGCAAAGATGTGAGGCAGCACCAGTAAATGAGAAGACTCCGGGTGGGTTTCTCTAGTGTTACCTACTCGATTCAACCACCATAAACACTACCAAGCATTCATCTATCGACCTTGACCAATGCTTAATGATTTACAGACGTAGTCTCGTGGATACATGTACACTATTGTATGTTTTGAACAAATGTCCTGTTGTCTAGTAATGGTTATGATCAACGGTAACTTTGTGTTAGTAAGTAGTGCAAAAACATACAATCACAATATTACACAAAAAACTTACAAAAAATCCTACTAGAATGTCTGGTAGGATTTAAATCGAACACTACTATGGGTAGCTACTCGCACCTGTTGGTAAAAATCTTGCTAGCCCAAATAAATAACAATGGAAGGAGTTTGGGAAGAGGATTTGATGAAGATTATGTGAGTGAACAACAACACTTTGATACTCCTGACTGAGTAATGTAAGACGTACAAACTGGAAGAAGAAGACGGGAAAAAGTCGTAACAGTATCACTGTACCGGTTCGTTTGTGTTTTAGATGAATTTCTACGGCCAAAACAATAAATGTCCATCCTACATTTACTTTCTGCAGGCGAGTCATTTTAATGGATTGCTACTTGAAGATCTGAAATTCACCACTCCATTACCACAAAATATGGACGGAGAAATTAATCCCCTGGTCAAACTACTTTACGGTGGAGATAAATCTCAGTTCCGAATCTGCAGACTGCAGGATCATTTGGCCAGAATTGAAATGAAGGTGGAACAGCTAGAAAGCAGAGTACCCTACTGCCTTGAACGTAATTATTCTTTTTAGATACCTAATCATACTTCGAGTAAAAATGACCATGAGTAACATATATAACATATATGTTCATATATAGTAACATATATGTTCTATATATAGAACATAGTCCCTAACCTCCAGCTATTTACAGAAGCACATAAGTATTCACCATGCATTGAAAATATATTAGATAGGGAAGATAATACAATTCATAACTAACTTATGATGCTGCGGCCAGGACACAAAGCAAATCGCAGTAAACTGAACGACGTTCTTAGATATCAAAATAGTAAAAGCACCCATGTAAGCTTGTTTTTCAAAAAATAACTCGTTGTATACATAGCAAATAAATCCGTATTCGTATTGTTGACATTGATTCATTGTTATTGCTTACTTCATATTGACGCTTCATTGCTGTAAGATCGTGTTGCTTTGTTTGTTCAATTATTTTTTAGGGTTTATAAAGATACAATTCTGTCGAATTAATACAATGTTTAACTAAATCATTATAATTTTCTAGAACGTTTACTGGTTGGGGCTGCCGAAGTGGATGATGATGATTATGATTCGGATGATGAAGACGGAGAATCTCGGAAAAAAAGTAGCAATAAACAGCCATCGTCCAATAAAGGAAGTAATGAAAAAGGAAATGATCAAAAAGGGAAGGATCAAAAAGGGAAGGATGGAAAGGAGGAGAGGAAAGGAAGTCACCAAAAAACTAAGGAACAGAAAAGAAGGAAAAAAGAAGATGAGAATTGTTTTGCGCGTCTACTATTTTCGAAATGTTGGTCGGGTAATCAGGGGAAAAATAGTAAAGCTGGATGGAACGTGAAAAATTGCTGCTACAAGACCGGTCGAGTCAAGAAAGGTGCTTGCCCAGCATACAGTACGTGCCCCTGTGGGGAAGACGCACCGTGCGCTAAAATTGATAAGAAACCATGTCCGGCGAATCAGAAAAAAAGTGGTGGGGCTGGTAGTGGTGAAAGTGGCAGTGGCGGCAAAGGGAAGAAGAAGGAAGGAGAAGAAGGTTCAAAAAATAAAAAATCCGACAAAAAGAATACGGACGAAAACCCGTTGTCAGCACTTTGCGGAAAACTTTGCAATGGACCGTGCATATTCAGTAGGAAAGCTGGTGAACATGGAGAAGGTAAGTCTTCTGGGTGGTGCGGGTCCTGTAATAAAAAGAAACACGTCCATACACCATGTTGTTGTCGGTGTAAAGACAATCCAGCTTTGGGTGAGAAGGAGAAATCAAAACAGTCTTTTAAATCGGGGAGTAACCAAGCCAATAAGAAAGCAAGTGCTCCGCCCCAGAAAAAACCTAAAGAATCAAACGTTAGTTTCGAAGACGATGACTTATCAGTTCATTCAGCTATTATTTTCCAAAACAAAGACGGTAAAGATCCCACACAGGAACCTGTGCGTTGTGTTGGGTGTACGGACTGCGATGACATAAGACGCGGCAGTCGACAAGGAACGATCCACATGATCATGAGTGAGGAAAAGATGAAGTTGATTGAAGACAAAAAACCGAGAAGAGAAACTAAAACCACGGAAGAAAATACAGAAGTTCTTTCTAAATCTAGTACGAACTTCCAGGTCTTACTTCCACCTACGATCAGTAGTGAGAGCTCCGATAACAATATGGTAAGTCACCAAATTCTCAAGACTTTATCCACTATCCATGGGCCTATTCGAGTTGAACAGAAGATTTTGGTGAAGGGCACTAAAAATGCATTCGTGATAGTCACTCATGGCGAAGCATGCGAATGTAAAATATGCTCAACTCTAAAGAAAGACGGCATTGCTGATAGAAAAGTTAATGATAAACCGACAGTTGTCCGTTTTCCTACTGATAACGGTGGTGATACACTGGTTAATCATTCAGATAATTACCAGTGTACTATTTGTTCTGTTCTGGAACAAGGTATCACTGAAGAGACACCAAATGCTGGAATGGATAAATGTCAATCAAGTGGCGCTTTGTCATCATTGAGTAGAAACGACCTGAAAACTACTATTGATCAAAATTCAGACTCGGACGAACAAGATTCGAAAACAGATCGGAATAAGAAATATGAATCAAAGAGCTGTTCCACTTCTGAAATTCAGAACGATGTAGCTACTTCGAAAAAACTTAGTCGTAAAAATAAGGAAGAGTATAGAAAGAAAAAATGTCATTGTTTGAATTGTGTGAAGCGCAGGAAAGACAAGCGGTTGAAGAAAAGATTGAAACGTGTACTGGAACCGAGTGCTATCTCGCAAGTACTCATGGATCTGTCACATCATGGATTCACTCTTGAGTCAACCCCCACTTTTAATGAGGATGACGATGGTGATGATGATGATGGTGAGGACACGTCAGAGGGATGGAGTGCATCCAGTAAAAGAGTTTCGTTTTCAAGAGACACGAAGGTTCGAAGATATGGTGATGCAAAGTCGTCAGGAAACTCTGTTAGTAAAGAAACCGTGGTTCCTGGCAGAAATGATAGGGAACAGCTCACTCTAACCACCAAGACGGCTGGCAGTGATCGGAAGAGGAAACGCAAAGGTAGCAAAGGAGCTAAGCCAAGTTCGCAACGCAAAGATAATCCAGAACAGTTTAACATTATGCCAACTAGTCCATTATGCAAGCATTCGAAAATCCCCCTCAAACCTTGTGGTTGCATCATTTGCAAGTTCTCGGACGTTACATCTCGAGGAGCTACTCTGTCCAAAATTGTTCACCACCGTCCGGACAAAGACGAGGAACAAAAATGTTTTCCAGAAAAAACAGAAGTGCCTTCAAAATGCGGCTGTAAGAAAGATACATGTACTGATGAGAGTGACCAGTTGCGGGAAACACTGTTGGACGAGGTTATTTATCCAGATGACGATTTTATACGTCCTCCCACACGATGTGAACCTGGTTGCAAGGGGCGGTGTAGATATCTCACTCCCCATGACGAATTGAACGATTTGGGAAAAAATCAAACGATTCCCGTAGTGCTGCAAGCGAGCAGTGAAAGGATACCGCCAAAGGTACTGTACTGGATCCCAAGTAGTCCGAATCTAGCTGCTGCTTTCAGTTCTGATTCCTATTACATTCCGGATCTGGATGAATTTCCCGCAGGTAGAGACCAATCAAACACACATTCTTCCGAACAGAATTCATCTAATTCGAAGCCCGAACCAGGAAGCTCGTGTGTTAAACGTAGTCACGGGAGTTCAGAAAGATGATTCATCGAGAGCACTATGTTACATTCATTCCTTCGGATGTATAAAAATGAAACAATGTCTCCGCATACTAGATAGAACAATTGCGATTTTCTATTGTATAACATAGTAATCATGACGTAGAATACCTGTCGTTATTTTATGATAGTTGGGTAATATATCGAGGGATTTATCAACTTGAAATTCGGGCGTAGTTAATAATTAATTATTTGGAAATTATGGTGGTGTTGAAAAAAGACGTTGGGAGGGCAATGCTCATCCCCCTCGACTGGATTCAAAATAAATTCAGAAATCCTCAAATAGCAATAATTGTTGATAATTATTGATCCTACTCGCCTCCACAGGCCTATTTCGTTTAGGGTGGCTACTTACGAGTAATTAATGGAATTAGAAGAGGGTTTAGGATTAACGGCAGTTGACGAGCGAAAGAAACATGTACTGAACACGATGTAATTCCACTTTAAGCTTTCCATCCAAGTAAATGCAGTACTTACCTCCTTATTTAATTTACGAAGCACCCTGCATCTTAGATAGTTGATTCATCTCCATGTTTATTAAAAAAACTAGCTCTCCAATAACAACCGCTACGTTCCTATTACAAGACATCAACTTCGAAACAAAAACATGCCTAGTGGACACAATCATTCCAAATACACATTCAAACACTGAAATAAGAATAAGTGACAGCCGGGGAAAATGGAAAGAATACGAAATTCCATCTCAATCTTCAGTGACCGTAACGTCTCTAGATTCAAAAGTTCTCGGAAGGTTTGCACACAAGTTTGGTTTATGTATAAAATTAATTTAGGCGCACAATAATATTGTCGACGAAATTACAAAACGACAAATCTACAAAAACTAAATTCTGAGATAATTCAAGTTAAGCGGCCCCCCATGAATCACCGAATGTGTATCGAAGGAATTGAAGGGAGGAGTGCCTCATATGCAATCATTAAAAAATAGATCTCTAAATTGGTCGGTTATAACAAAAACAAACACATTACGTTTACAATCGAGTTTTTGTTTTGTCCACCTCAAGAATCAGATAGATTCAAAAGGTTCTCAACTGCGGGGAATTTCTTTCATAGGTACTTGTTAATACAAGATGCAATCTTGTTTATCCCTATATTCCCTCGTGTCATCCCTCAAGAACCTGTAGCCATCGTGGGTAGTTCAGTGAACAGCGGTTTCTTCATAAACAACGAGTTTCCTCAAGGACCCTTTGGTGTGCATAATACTGTCTCCTAGTAAAATATTATGGAAAGAACAGTGGGGTTCTCCATGAACGTGATAGGTAATGATGGTTAACATTGTCTGAACAAAAAATATACAATTTTTCATATTCGCGTTATTGTCATTGTTCACGACAAAACACGGCATGTGGTTATGTGAAGTCCGACACAAATTTGAAAGGAGTTTAAAGTAGGTCCCGATTGAATATTGAATCCATCCAAAACTGTTTCCAAATCATTCATTTTGCGATAGACCTTAAATCTCCTAAATTTCCGTTGTTCTGAATATTTTCAGACGAAATGTTTGCATCCAAAACCTCTTTGTGGGCTATTGCCTGACCAGTTCATGCTGATGGACCATCGCGACTTGATGACGTTCTACGTAGAGCGTAAAGCGAATGACTCAACACCGACGGATGATATAGTTAGGCTCTTTGAACAGCTTAACAACGTAGAAGAGAAGGTGACGGCTATGGAAGAACTACTGAGTGGTACGTTGAACGAGGGAGGCATCCGATCGTAAATTGGTTCCAAGGAAGAAAAAGTGCAAATTTATGGATGAGCAGAATTCACATCAAAATAATCAAGGCTACTCTACTTACTTTATGAAGGAAAAAGTTCCATGGCCGATTTCATGGGAAAACCCCGAATATCGACTTGTTTCAGCGTTCATGTCTACGTGGTGGCTTAGTTCTGGTTTAAATATTAGTTCAGCACTTTCTCGATTCAAGTATTAATCTTGGATTTCACCATATTGCTCCCGTGTTTGAAAATATAATAAATATATATATATAATATAAAATATAATTAGGTAATATATGTGCTCAAAGTCAACCAAGGGTTGACCTATTTCAACTGCTGTACTCTCCATTTTTGTCTAGCTGACACCCGTGAGATGATTCCCACGAAATTCTGGAACTTAATTGAGCTCAAGCTAATGGGCCTCAATTTGAATTGGTAAATGAGAAACTTGTTTCTATTGATGTCTGGAAAACATTTTTGTTAATCAAATATAATTTCCTCAGGGGTCCGTCAACGAAATTTGGATGTTCTGCCTGTGCAAGAGGATTATGACGAACGTCGGAGTTCTGATCAGCACCGTAAAAAAATGAGCCTCAAACGCAGAAAAGGCGCAAGATGTTTGTGCTTCCCATGGGGTTGTAGACCAGAAGCAAGTGAGTCTGTTGTAAAGAAAAAATCAGGGAAGAGTGGTGGGAAACCTAAAAGAGACAGGAAACCAGGGGGAGCAGATGCGCTCCAACACACTGGCCGCGCTTCCAAAGTTTCATGGGATGAGGACATAACTGTTAGGTTCATTGGACCAAGTGAAGATGTCCTGAGGAACGTTCCTAACAGGAAGAATAAATCAGTTCAGAGGGAGACCGACGAAGACCCACCTAATAACGAAGACGACGTGAAAGACGTGGTCCACGTGAAAATTCGAATCCCAAAGTATAAGAACAATTCCGCCAGTAATATAATTGAAATTACCGGACAAAATATTGAAGCTACTGATGATCTTGATGAAGTTGATGAGGATCTCAAGAATACAATATTATCGAAAGCGATAAAATTAGGGAAAGACCAAGAAGATGCGATTCCTGTTGACAATGTAATAGAGGTGGAAGACAGATGTCTGCAACCTGCTACCTTCTTAAAGAGTACAAATAAAATTCAGAAGTCCCGTGAGATGCATTCAAAAAATGAGGTGAAGAAAAAGCCATCCCTCGAAAAAAGTGAGAAAAAATATGAAAATACTATCGGAGATGAACATTTTTTGAACGATAGTTCTGACACCGACCCTGCTGAGGAGAGAGGAGGCACACCTAACCATCGGGGAACTCCTGAATCATCTCGGAACTCTCAACCCAAAAAATGCACAGCTGAAGTCATTTCTGAAAGCAATAAAGCTTCGGAACATTGGAAAAATTCATATTCGAGAAGAAAATTGAGTGGAATAAAGAGCAGCACAGATAGAACATCGGGGACAAAAATGGTACATGGCAGTAGACGCTCATCATCAAAAATGAGAAATACGCAGGAGTTGGAGAATCTGAGTGATGAGCGCACACTGAAATTCGAAAACCACGAAGTTAAGGTAGATCCAATTACTTTTATTGGACGTCCAGACAGAGTTAGTGAACGTTCTGTCGGCATACCCATCAAAGAACCAGGAAGATTGACTTGTGGTTCTTTAGGCTGTAAGTGTAAAGGATCACCTAAAAATGACGGCAACTTATACGAGCTGAAAAACTCTTTTGACTTCAATGAGAGTGACATATCACTACTTGATAACATGATGGAAAAAAGTGCTGATCCCCAAGAGACGAGCATAAACACTGATTTTGGAATCGTTAATGTTGTTACACATAAATCAAATTGCAGTTGCATAATTTGTCAGATATTTGGGTCTCATGGGGGAGTACGGAAGAACAGCGTACGAAGTGACACTGGTGCTGTTGTGTCGAAACGAGTGGTTAGAGTTCGATATGATGGTGATTTCAGAAACATAGTGACTCACACAGAAGAATGTGGCTGTGCTCTCTGCATTCGAATCGATGAACATATGTACAAGAATAGATTCCAGAGGTCCACTCAAATAAGTAAAAAAGACAGCTTCTTAATGGTTCAGAACAAAGGTGTATGTGGGTGTACCGATTGTAAAACTGTTACAATCAACAAACCAAGCACTGATGTTGAAGAGTTGACGCATGATTTCGATGGAGAAGCGAGATACTCGTATATGAAAACAATGGCTTCGAAAACTAGCTATCAATCAGTCGATCCCTGTTTTTACAGTGATGCAACGGCCCCTTCCATTAATTCATTTCCCCTGAAAGAATTCATTGCTTACCCAAATCAAGGGGCTATTTGGCCGTCCATGGACAATTGGAGCTCCAGCGAGGGAGGAGTTTCCAAAAAGCTCAAGTTTGCTGATGTAACTGAGAATCCAAGGGTCAGACAAGTATCACTGAAGAGGTGTCAACAACAAAATAATTCTCTTACAGCCGTATCAACCAAATCCTCAAATGAACACGAAGAGTCGGATGATTCGGTCGGTTCTGATGATAATATGCAGCTTGCACCACCGAAAAGATGGCGGCGTCATAGTAATAAGACAAGCGACAGTAAGAATATGGAATGCGAGTATAAGTACACCGAAACCATACAAGATTCACCCAAACAACCTATTAAACGTCAAAACTTCAAGTGTAAACGAAATAAAGTTAGGGAAGTCAGACTGTGCAATAAAGATTGGACTAAACCCGAAGATGTGAGTGGTTTGAAGAAGCGTCTTGATGATTCGAAGGGTAGTCGGAAGTCGTATGGTAACATCAAAAGAGCATACAGCAAAGTGAAATATTCAAGAAAACACCCATCAGCTGGAAAATACTATCAAAATAAAAGCAATGAATTGGATGACCCTCAAATGACTCTCGAGGAAATCATCAAAGATCTCGTCAGTGGGCAAAGTGATGTAAGCGGGAATAAGACGTACACAGTCACTTTGGGAAAAATTCACGATAAACCATACACCAAAGTCAAAATCATCGATTGTTCAAAAACACAAATTGACAGTTGCACTTCGATGTCGTCCGCAGAATCTCAAGTGAGCCAAAAGATTTTACCGCTGTACAATCAAAATAGTTCTAATTCTGCGGTTTACTTTTTAAAATCACTTCCAAGCATCAGCGTTTCACTAACACGCAGCTCAAATTTCGCAAAGTCAGGCGAAACATCTCTAGTAGCCGTCTCACATTCAATTCTCAGAAACGCTAAGAGTGAGGTTTCCGCTCCCTTGCGTTTTAGTCGTCAATCAATTTCTCGAAAGCCACCGCTGTTTATCCTTTCACCAATCAAAGAAGGCGAGCGGGTTGAAGAAGTGAATGAATCATTGGAAAATAATGGTGAATCTCAAGCGGATGAATTGAATGAACCAAAAAATAAAATAATATCAGATACGAACAACGTTGAAAACAGGTCTCCTTCGAGTCACGACTCATCTCCCTCAATATTGAGGCAACGCGCCAAAACCAGTAAATTCACAATAAAATTGAGCGGAAAGGTTTGCTCGCTCTTCAAGAGAAATTTTCGGAAAAATACGAGTTCAGTCGTCACAAACGCCAATTCGATGGTTAAAGAATGATATAATTTACGATAAGAATCATGCATACACCATGTCTATATTTGATGTAAGAAATAACAATTTGTCCAATCTGAATCTTATGTATTTATTGCGTAACCCTCAATCAAAAGTTACACAGATTTCTAATACCAAAAGTCCGTGTACTGACCCAATCACCTCAGTAACATATTTTATATATAATGATGTCACACATTTGGTACCTACTTGTATGGAACCGATACCTCAGGTCAGACAACCTCGGGGCCCGGGGAATCCTTGCACAACAAAACAACCCCCTCACTGGGGTGCGTCATTAGGTCTAAGGGGGACTCCTATAATAATATTATATTATAGTCTTTATTACATTATATTCTTTATTCCCGATATCGGTGTCCTCAGACTCCCCCTTAACCTTTCCACCTTTTCCCTACTCCTTGCGAATGGTACTACGGTACCGGTGTCTTCGGAGTAAAAAAGGTTTTATTCCCTTCAGCTCTCAACAAAAATAACCTAGCTGTTAGCGATTAGTCTTTAACCAGGAATAGGATGAAAGTAAAAATTTTAGGAACCTAGGATCCCTCTCAAATATTGTTGGCAACAGTACATATCTGGTAACATTTCATCATATTACGACGTAATATGTCAGGTCATATGACATATTATGTCATTAAATTAATAGGTGATTAGGTACTTGAATTTTTTGGGGACCTGAGAAGAGAACTTGAATAATACTTTATTACCTACGCCTGAATGTTGTTTGGTTCATTCTTTCCAATAATGAACTTTTCCTATGATGAAAATGCGATGTCTCCGAAAAATCAAAATAAGGGTAAAAATAGAAAAGATTTTATTCAATCTAAATAACGTCAAGATTTGAAGGGATTTATGTGGAAAAAAAAACTATAATGTGTAGCAGAGTTCAAAATGGGCTTCTTGGCAAATCTCAGCTAAATCCAAGAAATTTCAGAGTTTGGGTACATACATCTAATACATATATCTAACTATATATTCCAATCATTGACTTACAGTTGATCAGTTCTCCTGGACATTTGAAGGGAATGAGATATGCGCTGTTGCTATAATGACAATGAAAAACGTATTAATTACTTAATCTCAAGGACTGTGAACAAGATACTTTCTGATCCGCAGCAGTGCTAATATTGATGTGCCAATATTTTGATTGTGTACAATAATAACCTGCAAAACCAGTTTAGATCAGCAAATTAATTGGCTGATCTAAACTGATTTCACAGGTTATAAACTTCTTGCGTCCTCTACCGAATAGTTGGAATGTGCATGTGACGCTTAAAGAATTTGAAAGTTCATTAGGATAGTGCAGTTGATGTCTAAATACTTAGGGAGGATTCCAAGTTATGTGAGATCTATAAGATCCAGACCTTAGTTGACAGAATATCACTCAAATATCATGCATTTAGTGATATTGAAAATACATGATTTTGAAATTAACTACTAGGTATTCATCTTGGACGCAGAAACTGTTGAATTGTGTTCATGTAACTGTCGGAGGGAAATTCCATTCAGTTGTTAGACTTTTTCAATCAGTTGCGACGCTGTGACCAAATAGATTTGGTGGGTCTGCAATAGTCACGTTTCTTCCTACCACCAACTCGCTCGCGCAGCTTGATATTCCGAAGAGATCCCAGAACCGAGGGCCGAGAAACCAACGATCGAAGGCTCCAACCAGCAACAGACAAGTAGTTGCGAGGAGTGGCATCAACTACGGTGAACTACACCAGCCGGGGACACCAACAACTTTAACCCCCGTCATCCATCTATTCTGCCGCCCGGACCATCTTCCCCCATCATCCTCTTGCCAATATGTGGTCCGAGACGCCCAACTTATAATTGAAGACGAGCTCGGGAAAGTTATGGGATCACTATTAATCCCCCCTTCTTCGGAAAGCCAAAGTTCTTCTCCCGCCCCTTTCAGTTTACACTTTCACCTACTTCAGTGGACAACCTCAAATCTCTGGTGGGACAAATAACATTTCTGGGAGTATGGGGTGACGGGCTGAGTGGTGTAGAGTGACGAGGCGGTGTGGGGAAGTGGCCCTAAGAAATAACACCAGTTTGTCCTCAGTCACTTTCTCAGAAAACACGGTTCTTCCTTTATGTTTTTTCCCCTAGTGAAGTTGGAAATACGAGAATCAGGGCGCGCCCATGACTTACAAATTAATGTAGTACATAATGTAATAATTAGTTAGTAAATGACGATGTATAAGAGTATAAGAGAACTAATCACGAACTGAGGTGCGAAAGCTATTGATCCAGTGTCCCAATTGAATTACGGCATGATCTAATAATAATTCATCTATCTATATTATGATTAATTTATTTAAGTAGGGGAAATGAGAGACATGAGGCAAATTGCCTCGGCCGAGGCAATTTGCCTCATGTCGCTCATTTCCCCTACTTATTTAAATTAATTAAGGCTTAATTAATTAACGTTAAGGCTTTGTTACTTGTAATTTATCTATATTATTTATAATTTATAGTTAGGTTTTCCATAGTTAAGGATAGCTCATGGATTTCGGTGTATTATCTATCTTAATCTACACAATGAACCAATGGAATCGACTAAGGAAACAAAATATAACCCCCCCCCCTCCCCACAAAGTTTGCTGGTTTACGTTTCAAGATACGTAAATTCAGATAATCGAATACAAAAACCGACCGTCCGTCGTACGCACCACGTTACCCAGTTAGCGCTGTGCTGAAATTACGAAATTCGGGTTACGGGACCAGCTCTACAATGATCTTTGAAACTTTTCATAGCCCTACGATATTGGGAATGGGTTCAAAATGAATGTTGCAGTTTTGAATACCTACATCATAACATTTTCGATATATTATATCGAAAATGTTGGATTAAACGGTGTAGGTTTTGTGGACATTTTAATAAAGTTTAATTCAAAAATTTTTTTAAGACCAACCAGAGCTTTTTATTACAAGTCGTTCTGAAGTTTATCATTTCCGAACGATTCTAGAAGCCGTTCTGGTAAACATGGTTCCGAACTGATCCCATCCCTTCCTTTTGGTTTATTATCTTCGATAATGAACCATTGGAATCGCCCAAAGAAAAAAATTTTTTAACCCCCCCTCAAAATTTGTTGGTTTACGTTTCAAGATACGTAGATTCAGAAAATCGAATTAAAAAAAATCCGTCCGTCACCCGTACGCCGTCCCCCGTCCTCCGTCCCCCGTCCGCCGTCCCCCGTCCGCCGTCCGTGGCACTTTGCCCAGTTAGCGTTGAGCTAAAATTACGAAATTTGGTTTCTGGGTTTGGACCAGCCCCACAATGATCCTCGAAACCTTTCATAACCCTAGGTCAAGGGGAAGGGGTTCAAAACGAAATTTAAAATTTCGACAATGTCATATCTCCAAATATTTAACTGAACCGTGTAATTTTTAGTACACTTTTGAATGACCTGAAAAATTACGAATCTTTTAAGACCAATTGGATTTTTGTGCGACCAGCCGTTCGTTCACAGTGAGCGCGCAAAGGTTTAGGAAAAACACTAAACTGTCGCGTCGATTTCAGAACTCGGTTCCGCCCAAAATCGGTTCTGAACGCTTAGCCGAACAAACCTAAATTAGGCAGAAGATTTGGATATATTATGTTTATTGTAAAAATACAGGTGAAAACTTTGGAACCCAGATGTTATACGAGTATAATATAGGTAACATATTATGTTGGTGGAATAGTATTTGGAAATATTTCATTTCACTGTTCATCCTAGTGATCAATAATTTCATCATCTTCCCATTCTGTATTTTATAATCATATTTAGTTTTATCGCACTGTGTTGTTGCGCATTTCACGAATTTTGTTTGGACGGGAAATGGAAAAGCTCCAGAGTGAGAAGGGAAGTGGTATTATGTAGATTGACTGATCAGGGAGACCCCGCGAATGAATTGCGGTTTGATTGATGTGGAGAATATTGTAGCAGGTTCATCAGGCATTGATTGATCGACTCGCTCCCACGTTTACATCGACTCCTCGAGAGTCGGGGGGTGGCTTCAGTGGAGAAACCGATGAAAGAACTGAAGGCTGTCGGGTCGTGGGGGTTTTCAATCGTGCTACGTATAGAAATAAAATAAAAAACTTCCTAAGCTTTCAGAGCCCACCACTTTGCTTCTCTAGTCAATCTCGCCGTCTTGCCTTCCTCCTGGACTTGAAACAAACAGCCCTTCCCAAACACGGAAGAATATACATTTCATTTGGTGTACAATGAAACGAATATAACGGTGAGGAGGAAGGGAATACGATGGAAATATATAAATAAATCCAAATGGAATTAATAAACAATGGCTTTGATTGACCCGATTTCAATTGTGATTCGATTTGCTTTTCACTGTCGAACAACTACATTGTTTCTGGCTCACTTCTCGTTTTCATTGTTCCGGTATCGCGGCGAAGTCTGGATAGCGAAGTGCCCAAATGTTTTGATTGACTAATTGATTGGTTAGTTGATGAAATGGTCTTCTGCACAAAACACCATGGTCAGCCTTTGTATATTCTTTAGAGGAAATAAAAAAACTACTTAGACCAAATCGGATCATTGAAATCAGTAGGAAACTATGACATTAAAAAACATTTCACTATTGATTCATCAACGTCACTATAATGTATCAGTAGTTCCT
This sequence comes from Stenodema calcarata, assembly GCA_963920205.1. Lineage (NCBI taxonomy): Eukaryota > Metazoa > Arthropoda > Insecta > Hemiptera > Miridae > Stenodema > Stenodema calcarata. The sequence continues at coordinate 10,465,850 of OY986050.1, forward strand.
AACCTTCTGTGTACGTATTGACCTACAATTTTGACTGAAGCAAATGTAATCTATAAATAAAGTATGACTGACGGATAGGTTGAATAGGTTCGTACACTCCTACAACTTAGTCCAGTCAATGAATGCTCATAGACGGGGTGTAGAGTGCGTAGAAGAAGAGAATCCGCAATCCTTAGAAAATGTGTTCATTTAGACTAGGTATTGAACATACTAAAAGTCATGGCTTGTAAGGTGGCGCAAGGGTGAGGGGGAGGGGTCCTTAAAGGTCCAATTTTTCTGTTTTTCGCTTATATTACGAAAACGATAAGCCATATATTCTTAAAGGTAATATAACCCTCTACAACTTTTCCTCTCACCACTTTCTTCTCAGATGAACAGTTTTAACGGAACAGAGCAATGTTTGACAAAAACCGAGGGGTAAAAAGCCGATTTTGAAAATTATCGAATTTTGAGTCTGAATATTTCGGAAATGGTTGGGAATTGTTACAAAACGTATGAAATCAAATTTGTAGATAATTACCAAAGCTTTCATTTTGTATTTCGAATGGTACTTATATCAAAAAGTACACCGTTGTCGTTAAATAAGCGAAAAACAGAAAAATTGGACCTTTGAGGACCCCTCCCCCAACCCCTCTGCGACCACCCTAAAAGCCAGGACTTTTAGTATGTTAAATAGGTACCTAGTCTAAATGAACACATTTTCGAAGGAATGCGGATTCTCCACTTCAACACACTTTATAATCCTTTATTGACTGGACTAACTACAGCATATAAAATTACGATTTTCGTGGTATAAGTAGGTAGTGAGCTCGATAACAGGTATTTATGAGGAACGCTAATAACTAGAGATGATGTTGGTGACTGGATGTGGTGAACAAGGTACAGGCACACATCGTGAATATAACTATCTGGTACCTGTGCCATCCACACCCAATAAGGATTGAAATAGGTACTCACTGAGTCAAGATTTCAACAATCAAGATTCCCCCACCTGATCACCAATAGCAATCCATCAATTGCAGCCTGACTGAACAACTTCTGAATGAAGTCGTTAGATCCAAAAAACCATAAAACTTTGTTTTCAATAGCAGATAAATTTGAGTTGGGAACGAAAAGTCAAAAAGCCGTTTAAGAAATCCCGTTTCTCACCAATCAATCTTAATAAGGGGTTGGCTATTGAAAAATAGTCCTGTAGCTTAACGAGAAGAAACAAAATCAACTTTTCGCTCCTTCGTTTTCTGAATCGAATTATTTTCCCTCTCCGGGCCCCATTTATTTCATCCTGCAGTAACTTTTATACTATCTCTTTGTCCGGCTTCCCTCTTTTATCAAGAGAGAGTGTGATCATTATTTTTTTTATACTTTCTTCTTTCCTCAATTATATAAGATTCAGTTCCAATTCGACTGAATCGAAGTTGCCATTTATGAATTAAGTTGCCATTTCGGTCCATCATTTTCAATGATGAATCCTTGGAATCGACTGGGTTACTACCTACTTAGTACCTACGTAACGTTATTGAAAACATCACGTTTTCAATAATTAAACGTACAATAACGAACTCAATCCATTTAAATTAATTTGAATTCAGTGTGGTGTTTTCCGTTCGCTGAAAAATAATTTATTCTTGATCCTGGTTGGTTTTCCTGTCATGAACGTCAACGCACTCACCTTTGCAGGATTGCTGGCGTTCATTAGGCTGAGTTATGAGGTTTCGATTAAATGAGCCGCGCATCCCCCGAGGTTCGTTAAGCAATTTTATCCGTCCGTCCGGCTCCAGCTGCAAATGTCATAATTCATCAGGCTGGTTGTTAGAGTCGCTGAGTATTGGTAGGGCTAACGCTCGCCTGACGCTTAGCAATCTATGGGTGCATTCGCTCTAAAATTTGAGTGGGTGGTTGTATCCGAGTTACCGGGAGGACCACGCCTAAATGCCATTTGTTGAGACTTGCCTTTCATGGGTACCGTGAAACTCTTGTAAGCTGCTGTCAAACGGACAAGCCCGTCTCGGACATTTTTAACTCATTCTTGGCATATTGATAAGGAAACTGACGATTCTACATCGGTCACCCCTCCCTCCCCATCCTAAAAAATATTTTTTTTTAGTTCCTCGAACTGCTTTTATACCCTCCTTAACGGACAAAAGTTGGTCCATATCCTCGGGATGAATCGGGAACTATCTCACTGATAGGCTATATGTATATAAATGTATATAAACTGATAGGTTTATGTATATAAATTATGGCCTCTGCGAGTATATTATGAGTATATTATGAATAAATACAGGAAGGGAGAACGTTGAGCCCAAAAGCCTTTTCCATGAGTAGGTACCTACTCTATTGTTGATTGAGTCAAAGGAAAAGATCGAACCGTCTTGAACCCATCCGTCAACTCAAAATCTGAAGAGATTCAGGAATATCACAAAATGATAAGGAAATTCGTTTTTTTTTCTTCTCATCTTTTCCTCAATAACACCCTAGCATATCGGAGAGGAATAGCGGGAGAGGTTTTCAGAGATTGAATTCAATTGAATCAAACGGCTGTCACAGCGGCCAATAGATCAGAGCCCGAGAGCTGGGGCCGTAATCAATCAATCATTCACGAAATTAAAATAGGACTCAACAGATATGCCGGGGATTACCATTGCCGGCACCACAGCGATCAGTCGATTTCAGATTTCAATTCATCTTTTCATCCTTATTAATCCTCTTGCTATGTTACTGCGTTTCATTCCACCAAGTATTTTTATTCATTTCCATCTATAGGGATTGACGAGGGAGTGTAGGCCTTGAACATTTTCCTGTTACATTGATTGTGTTTGATAATTTGAGCCTTCCAAAATTGAAATTCACGAGCCGAATGCGTTTCAGGTTTTGTCCAAAGTCAGTAATTTTGGAATTTATTTCAGATGAGCCCGTCGGTATACATGTGTCCATTCGACAGGGATGCTTCAAGACCGCCGAACTCCGTCCGCGGTACTTTGCCGAGTTAGCGTTGTTCTAAAATTACGAAATTTGGTTTACGGGTTTCATTTACATCGAAAGGTTTCATAACCCTAGGTCAAGGGGAAGGGGCTCGAAAAATTCAAATGGAACGGTAAAGTTTTTAGTTAATATTTAGATAGAGTTTATTTATTTTTTTAAAGAAGTTTCAAAGACCATCTGGAGGTTTGTACAATCAGCCGCTCGTCCACAATGAGGGCTCAAAGTTAAAGCAGATCGAAAGTCGTCAACATGTTTTAAATAATAAAATCTACGTTATTTCATGGAAAAAGGTCATGTTTATTCAGAAGTGGCTCTTATTAATCAAGTGCTTCAACTGTCGAATATGTAATTATGTAGGTTCGGAGTGTAAATTACGGTTCATCAACTGGAAGGCACATAGTACTGAAGCCCACGGAGAGCTTCCAGCTAGAGCGCAGCTTCCCAAAACTAGCCAAATATAGAAATTGACCTAAATCGGGCCAAATTCCTTACAGCTTCTCTATTATTTCAAAGTAGGATTTATTGCCGTACTATTATCTTGATTCTGCTTATCAGTCGTAATACCATATCGATTCAATGGTAATCTTAGGTCGATGATAATGTAATCAGGCCATACTCGAGTGTATCTTTCAGAAATATATCTGGCATATGTTCTTTAAGCCATGTGTCTTTAGATTTATTATCTTCAATAATTAATGATAATTCATAATACTAGATAATAATTATTAATCTATTATTTAATGATCTAGACAGATGGGTTATCTGTAGAAAGACGGTAGTAAACCGTTGTGTCAAGAATTTGTGTCAAAGGTTCCGTGACAAAGCAGCAGATAACAATTTATTTTATGGTTCTATGACTAGGTGAAGAAGGGGAAGGGAACTAGTCGCAGTTATAGAGAAAATAAGCATTTCTCGCCTGTTAGTTCAGTTGAGGCTAAGAGCACGCAATCGGAACATAAGCTACTTGAATACTTTGGTTTGATTTGACCCATGAATCGTTTCATTGAGATTTCATAGTAGAAAATAAAAGTAGGTAAATAAATGTAAAAAAAAAAAAAAAAAAAAAAAAATTGAGATTTTATCCAGCGAGATTCTGTGCATTTGCGAGTGAAGTAGTTTGAGTGAGGAACGTGTTCTGACCTAGTTGTTCACTTATTTCTCCGTTTTGAAAATATAGTCCACAGAAAATCAACTCATCACCATCCGTATAGAATTTGATTACAAACATAGTGACTTTCGTGGAGAATTTCAAAACAGTTGGATAAGTTTGCTTGTTATTTCTTTGCTTATTTGAATACTGACGCGAAGTGGTGTGCAGTAGAGGCACAAAAGAAGGTAGGGATGACGACATTTTGAGTCGCTTAGACGGAAACGCAGTTAGTCTGGAGTCCCATGATCATTTGAAGACAAAAGCTCCGCACAGCTCGTTACTACGACGCTCATTACTCGCTCTTTGAGATCCAAAACTTACTCGCTGTCTAACATTCATTCAAATAAAAAATACAAAAAAGGAGAAGGCAGAGATTTCAAGGATGGATCCGAGAAAACATTGTGTTTAGAGGAGAAACCCTTCATCTTACTTAATATTAATCACATGAAGATCCTAGCAGCCAAGCTGGAGAGTAAATTTATTATATTCATTCATTCTCTCTTTCTCCTTTATCCAAACATGTAGGTAAATCATATTTTGTCTGAGAAAGAAGATATTGAAATTACACCACCAAGCAATTTGTACACAACACTCGAACTCCAGTGTCAATCCTGTCCAGTGCTAAACTCGTATATCTCTTGTAACGAATGTCAGACAAATAGTGCGAATAGATATAGCAAACAATAATATAGATTCAATAATTACATTTTCCCGATATTTTTGTAGAACAAGACATTTTAATGACAAGGCGAAAGTTGAAGGGGTAAAGTTGTTTCAGTGCTATTGGTTTTACTCAACTTTCGTAGAGGATAATCACCTTGGCCTTATTGAAACTTATATTAGGTAAGACGAAAGCGGCAAGGAATTGAGTACAGAATCTTACCAGAAATCCAGATAAATCATTACCCAGATTTCCTTCCAAACATTCTTCTTCCCAACGGTTTCACCTTCCGTTACCGCCTCAAGAAACAGGGATGTAAAAATATTCGGTATCTGTATGATGTTTATGATGTACCTACCTACGCCGTATGTACTGCTGAAATTTCGGGCCGTGAAGATAGAAACAAATAATAGTAAAAAAATATATATATAAATAAAAAATAAGAATGAGAGAAAAGAGAGGGAGAGGGAATAAAAAAAGGGAAAGAACCAAGAGAAAGTTGGGATTTCCCAACATGCATAACTTGGAGTTCCCATACTGTGAAATCCTGGGTTTTTGAAAAGTTCAAAGGAGATGTCTCCCATGTAAGGAACTGTCATGCTTGTATAATTATTATAATAATAATTATTATAGTTGGGATAATAATTATCCCAACTTGGATTAATCAAAATTTTGAAGTGAACATTTTTCACAATTCCCAACTTTTCGCTGCTTTTCCGATAAGTTTCGATAGGTTGGGACATTTCGGGCCGTGAAGATAATAGTGACAAATATTAAAGAAATGAATTTTCCTATCGGGCATTAGCATTCAGCCAATTTATAAAGGCATAAGCTTTCCTGTATGATAGCTAAGTGAGGAAATGAATAACATTTATTATCTTACGATATATTATATAATTATTATATTATATTAATAATATTATACTAATATTCTTAGTTAATATAATATTATTATTATATTAATATTATATTATTAATAATAATATTTGTTCTATAATAATAATATCTTATAATTTATTATATTTTTATATTTTATATAATATATATAATATTATTATATTTGTTGAAAGTTGGGAAATTTTGCGGGTGGAGTTGGGAAAATTTGGATTCTGTCCCCCTCCAGGTTTTTCTTCTCGCTACGGCCCTGGCGTACATCTCTCTGCCTACCAAGGACTACGCAACGATCTTACCTGAGAAGATGCGGGAATTGCCATCATGCCATGTAATGTATCAAACCCTCAACAGAAACATGTCAGAGTCTCATTACAGCACGACAGTACCTTTTGCCAAGTTCGGATGACGGCCGGTATCGATCCCACCGGATCGGTCCAACTTTGATTATCAGGTTCACTGGACTGACGGAGTCCGAATCTAATTCCAAGTCAGAAGTTAGATTGGGAGCGAAGGGGCAAGAAGCTGAAGATATTGACGCTGATGCGATACTCAAAGTTTGAACTTGAGTTACGCCCGTGAATTGTATCAGTTCAAAAACTTATGAAGAGTGTAACGACCATTTTACACTGAATATTTGATGCTCCATGGAAGTTTGAGGTACATGATGCAATATCACGATTTTTAAAATTAATTAAGCCTGGAGATACACCCGTTGGACAAACGGAGGTAAAAATAAAAGTCGTTCTGGAATAAACAACAATCGGTTGGGTAAATTTAATTTTCACGGCATAATGCGTTTAAAAAACACACTGGGCCCAATAGCCCACAGGGGGCTACCAGGAAAAAACCACAGAAAATCCGAATTCTTCTTCTGCACCATTCGTTGCTCCATATGAATTTATGCAATCGTCTTCAGTTTTCGTTGTCTATAAATCTGAACCTTTGGCTCAAGCAGGATCAGTTGGTGATACGATAAGGGCTGACGTTTCAGTAAGATGTAGACAAGGGTCTTCTTTTTCTATAAAATGAAATCATCAGGGACATCCGACAATCAGGGACGTTTCAACTTGACGATGCTCAAGTCACATGATCTTGTGTCGGTTTGCATTTAACGCGTTTATATCCGCATCCCAAAGTGATTCTATAAAATACATCTTCACTGCATAAAATGTCAAGTGAGTGGTTTTTTTGGATTTTATTCAATCACAGAAAGAAACTAAAATTCGAATACTGTAAGGAAATGAAAGATGTTTGGTTTATTATCTTCGATAATGAACCATTGTTATGTTATTAATAGATTGAGATTCACACGTTTTTTGTTACCTACATGTCTAGTTACTCACAATCACTGATCACTGCCACATGCTCTCCTTCCAGAGGAAACGGAAGAGACGTATCGCGCTGGGAACCGAACTACACGCCCGGATCTCTCCACGTGATCCCTTTGATCAAGGGGACGATTGTACAGTTGATGGTATTGGTGGTGTCAAGTTATGGTCAATGTCATTCAGGATGTAGACTCGTTGGAGCCGATCAATTGACACTGTTTGAGGTCCTCTGGGCGTTATGATGTCGAATGTCTTGGAGCTGCGAATGTTCAGCAGAGTTGTCTGAAATAACCTGAGGGCCCTGTGAAATAACCGTGAATACGAACCATTTTCATGTTTTTCAGTTGAAAATACATTTCCACATTTCCTACCGCGTACTCCTTAAGGAAATTTGACCCAACCTGGAACCCGAGATGAACTTCGAACGAAACAGAGGATAGCGGATCGTTCTTCTCAGAAGGGTAATGGTTACAGGCATCATAACGAAGTGGAATTTATAGGGATCGCACCATTAGGTCGGGAATGGAAAATGCAAAAAACCTTTTCCCTTCTATTTTTCCTATAGAACCAAATCGCTCCTCGATGTCTTGCTGTATTTTTCCTACCCGTGCGGTAATACAAACCCTTTTAACCACCCCTACTGTTGATAAATATTCGAGACCCTAAAAAGAAGGAGTGTAGGTTCGAAGGACGCATCACCTTCAGACCTCTAGCATACTTCACGCTCTTTCTACTATTCTTGTTTTTCGCCCTCCGTTTTTTTCCCTCTCTTCGCCTTTTCTTGGAGATATTACAGAGGTGTCGCAGACAGGGTAGATAGCTGCAAATCCTGTTTACACAGTCTTTTCGCGGAGGAGTACGCTCAGCGACCTTGGCACTCAATATATTGTCGTAAGTATATTTTCAACCCGTTTCCCCTGGTTTCTTTGAACTCCCACTGACTTCTATCCACAAGGAGATAATTCAATTGTATACGTCCGAAGCAGGGAGCTCAGGTTCTATCGATGAGCAGTGCTCACTTATCACAAGGTGCGTATATCAAGAAACGTTCGCAGAAACGGTATTGGAGGTGGTTTAGTGCAGTGATGAAAAATTCATTGTAATTATTTCAAGGAATGCTATGGTCACTAGATTGAAGGTCGTACAACTGTAAATTTACGCCGTATTTATGAGTTTTCCAACGATGTTAAACAGAATACGTCGATATCAGTGGAAATAATGGGGCCCTCCGTGACAATAGTGAACTTCGTTAACAGCATCAGGTTTTGACGATGGCATACCACCAAAGTAGGTACCAACGAGGTCACTACGTGGCTGTGTTGTAACGGTTGAACGCCACCTTCTCATATAATATTATCAACGGTCGACAACTACTTTATAGGTATATTTTAGTTGTTGAAATCTAACAGTAGATTTAGAAACTGATTTTCCTGAAAAACATTTTCTTCTGAATTTTTTGCATTTCTACAAACAATTTTCTGAATTCATTGCAAATGCCCCTTCCATTCGAAAATCAATTGAAATCGAACCGACCGTGCTACTTTTAAAGCAAAAGTGAATCCACATAACCTCTATTGGGTGAATTAGTTCACCAACCTTGCTGTTTTTAGGTACACATAAAAGAGTGGCATCGAAAGAAAATACGCGAAAGGGTTGTGCAATTCGTGGGATAAAGCAAATTAGATAACCTTGCGTTCATTTTAATAAAACTGTCCAAAGAAGAGCGTGACTTGAATACCTCCATACAAGTTTATTTTTTCGCGTCCTCCCTATAAAAACTCATGTTTTAATTTCGCACAATTCTCCATAGTTGAAGTGGTCCCAAACAAGAAAAAATTCGGAGATGATTTTCAAGGGTCAAGTGAAGATTGTTTTACTGGGAGGCAGGTTCCAAGGACAGGATACGGATCAGCAAGACAAGATGGGATCGGTATAATTGTGGGTAGCAAATAAAGTGGAGATGTAGCAAGAGCCTTCATCGTGCTGCACTACAGTTAAATAAGGATTTTGCGCTAATTAAATTATACAACAGGCGGGTGAAGTCATGGCTTTTATTCCCAGAAAGTTTGAGCTAAATAACTACAGTAAGTGGTTTTGAAGTCCACTGCAACCCGCTTTGAGGCCGGAAAGTAAAATAGAAGGAAAAAACTCTCGATCGGGAACTCTAGAATCGGCGAACCAAAGTTAATCAACATGCGGTGGGGCCTGTGGAAATTGTTGACGGGTAACCGACATTATGCCAACGCAATATATGGGCGGCTGATGAAAAATCATGAATTGTACATTAAATACACACATTCTCATCTCATTTCTCTTGTAATCAACTTGAATCTTTCGGCAAAACTCAGACTAATATAATTCCAAGATATTTTGTTCCCGCATCTCTATGTACTAACAGGTATCTACAATCTATTATCTATTATGCCCCCCCCCCCCCTAAGTATTCAGTTGTGAAGTATGAGTAGGTACAGACATTTTTTTGGAATTTTCAGGAATCATTGGGTTTTTATGTGTAGTGGAGAAAATTTCCTCTAGAAACTACCAATGAAATTCCTCTATACGCTCGAAAATTATGGTTACCGCGTATGCATAATATACATTGCATCTTAAACAATACATTTTATTCCTGTACTCCTCCAATTGTTCTCTAAACTAGACGTATTAGTGAGACAAATTCTGTACAATGTAATAACATTGTAAAATAGGAAAATTTGAGTAAGATTCACACCAAATACAGTGAATTTGAGTAAAATTGATGTACAAAATTGGCCTTTTTGTCAAATTTACAGTAGAGGAGAAAAGATGAGTGAAGTTGAGGGATGTTGAGGGTCGGTCAAATGAAAATTGATTGTGCCAACGTTGTGCCAACGTTTCGAAGAATATGTTTCTTCATCTTCAGGGCAGTAGTGTACAAGATGAAGTTGGACTCCAACAGGACTTCATTTGACCGACCCTCAACATCCCTCAACATCATTCTTACAGACGGTCAACAAATCACACACACTTATTAAGAAAGATTAGTGTACATTCATCCATAAATGGCAAAAGTTTATATAAAATTCACACAAAATATGAATTGCGGGAAATTGTACAAAAACAAATATAAAATGTGGGAAATTCACAAAAAATGTGAATTTTTGTAAAATCTTCGTGGAAAAACTTGAATTTAAGTAAAATTCAGGGTAAAATAGAAAACTTTGAGTGATTCCACCAAAAATACAGTAAATTTTAGTAACATTCACAAAAAAAAAGTGAATTTCTTGGAAAATTCACAGAAAGATGTGATTATGGCTTTATTTGTATTGATATTCATATCTGTATTGATATCTGTATTCGTACTCATAATCATATTTTCTGATTTATACATTTTACTCGTATTCGCTACTTTCGTTCCACGGTTTCGTCCCGTTTTTCCCCAGTTAGGTGATGGCTAAAGCATGTTCCATGCTAAAAATTGACGCAAATTCTCCATTCACAGTGCCTATAAATTCTCATTTTACGATTCCTAAAGGGAGACAAAATGCATAACAATGTAATTAAATATTTGAATCAATTTTAAAATAATTGTACAGTAATTGCTCAACTTCACAAATTTTCTATCGTTTGCTTAAGAACTATTCTGTTAATGGTGGCTGAATATTTAGCCCAGATTTGTCGTGTTTGACTCTAAGAACCGTAACTTGAATGGAAAGGGGTTCGCCGCAACGAAATCTTCCGAAACAGGAGATGTGGGGACCAGAGAATGATACCATATAATATATTCCGAGCTTTGGACGCTCAACTTTGGCTGCTTCATCAATGTTACAACCAATTACAAACTGGAGGCCGTAAAGGTGGTTAAGTTTGGGTCAGTTCTTGAGAAACCTTCCACTGTTGGCTACCCTCACACCCCATTCTCCATCCATTACTTTAGAGTTCAAGCTTGAGACGCTCTCTTCCCTCCCTGACCTCCCAAACACTAAATTATATTTAGCGAGCCAACTTGGGCGACTTAGTTCTGCGTTACCGAGGAAGGACGGCGGGAAACCTGAGCTCAGGATGATGAACAGCTAGGGTTTAAGTGCGAACTCGCCCTTTCCAACTGTATTCATTCAAGGTTAAAATGTGGATCCCTAATCCTTCTTATCTTCTCATTTGAAAAACTATAGAGAATACACGATTAATCAAATTCTCCGGAGAAGAACAATGTTCCATAACCACACTAAGGTATTGAAATTAATTTATTTTGTAACTAAAAAACACAGTTATTGCTTAAGTCGTACGATGGAGACAACGAAGGTCCGAACGAACCCTTCATGTATTCAGTTTATTTTATTTTTTCAGCGGTAAGGGAACCCTTTTCAAATGGATTAGGTAGGATTCAAATGGAGGTAGGTGCCGAAATGGTAGGTCGGTGGAGGAATGGTGTTAATGATGCCGAAGAGAAAATACTTCTATTTATAAAATGAGTATACTTACATTAAGCATAAATAAATAAGTAAATTTATCATTAAAACGTAATAATTATTATTAGTATTCATACGGGCATAATGTATAATTTTTATACAATGGAAACCGATGCATGGAAACTGGGTACTGGTGTAAATAAGTTGAATAAAAATTGTTTTAATATATTTATTTGATATAATATATAAAAAATATTATTTTTTAAGTCTCCAATTTAGGTGAGCATATTTCTTGGCTCACTATCCAAGTGAGGAAGAAGAAGGAAAAATAAATAAATAAATAAATAAATATGATTCAAACTGCTCGGACTGGCATTTTTTCCAGATTAATAATCGCAGATCATCAAGGGGTATTCAGAGCCGCCAGTATCCTGCGACGGCAGGGAAAAACGGCCGAACCAAACAGGACCACATCCAATTGACTGAATTCTCTCTGAATCCGAATCATTGGTGAATTCGGCAAGTAGATGAATGTATACATAACTATAGCTCATCAGCAGCACGCTCAAGCACGCAGCAAACGCTCCTTGGCTTTGATGAATTGCCTTTTCCAGGATTTTCCTGGGATTAACGGTACTAATTGATGGCTGGGGAAACTTTCCGACAATACGTGTGGGCAGTAGATTAATGGGACGAGAGAATTTGTAAAGTATTGTAAAATTAAACACTCCTTCGATGGATACCCAAAGTGGGAGATGAAATGTTTACACTCATTTTGACCTTAAGTGGATTTATGGACCTATGCTAAAATGCTGTTATCATAAACGATGTTAACAATAATCCGAAGCTAGTTTTTGCGGTGGCTGCGAGTTATACAATCTACAGATAACCGAGAGATATTTTTTTCTCGAACGAACAGCAAACTCTAGGGGTGCGTACCCCCGACGAGTAGTGAACCAGCACAAGTAGACGTTTATCGTTTCCACCACAAGTGGTTCAGAAAGCCCCTCGCTTCGGTAACCTCAGGAACACTGGGCCTGCAAATAGTTTTGATAAAGGTCTTGTCGATATTTTTACACTCTAAATAATGAAGGTTTCATGATGGTATATGAAGGTTTCATTTAATGCAGCATTAAGATAGGCAATAAAACAAGTTTGTTTTAGTTCAGAGTGCCTTGCGTAGATGAGACATTTTCAAAATAAATCTCCGCACTTACCTTCTTGGCCTGGAGACACTTCCGACGCGAATTTCCCTCTGAACCCTAGGTCACCATATCTTTTGATCAAAAGCGTAACTTGATGAAATATTTGCGAAATACGATAAGGAGCACTTGCAGTTGTTGGGGGAGTCAGTCCTTTCAGTGATGGCCTGAGTCATCAAGACCCTCCCAGCAAAGTACAAAGGCAAAGGGAGCTCGGGCAAACTAGTTGATGATATTAAGAAATTAGCTGCGAGGGAAGCTTCGCCTTCCCCGTCTCACCGCCGCTCTCTCACTGGAAACATCTTTTGCAATTAGGGAGGGTTGTAAAGACAGAGACACGGAGGAGCAGTAAGGGATGGGGTTTCCTCCCCATTTGTTCTTATCTTCTGGAAGGCTGTGTCTGGGTTGAAGAATGGTCCGTGGGCACTGTCTTGAAAGCTTGGCCGAAATAGGCGGTAGATGTCTACAGCGTTTACGTAAGTCACTTGGGAAAACACGGCCCTTGGGGTACCATCATTGAATCAAGAGTTTCACTCGAGAATGTTTGATTGTATTGTACAAGTATATTCGTATACAAATATAATATATATTGGATACAAATATATTTTTATCCAAATTATCGCAGATGCAAGTGATTTATGATAAGCATTCAAGGGTACTGGATAAGAGTCTGCGGTCGACTGAAATCTGGCTACAATCAGTTTGTAGTTCAAAACGTCTAAATGAAAGGTTTCAATTGTCGAGTAATGGGAATAATGAACCAGAAATTTAAAAATTGAACCCACCGCTTTAGTGGACCGATGCCTATAAACAATATTCAACTTCCGCTGATTGCAATTTGCAATGCAATACCAAATAATTACTTTAGAAATTATTTGTGAAGGTGTTACAGGGGTGCTTTGAAAGGCGAAGTGAAAAAGACAGCGTGACAGGTGGTTGTAACTGTCTCATTAGAACATTATCACCGCAGCGTTGTTTGAAGCCACTTCGGAGTCTCGAGCTGTGGTGGATGTCACACACCATAAAACACATTTGCATCGCTCGCGGGGGCTTAGCGTGGTTTAGACTGGACTACAACAACACAACGCATTCTGCACGAACAGCAGAACGGACGCCTCTCCCCATTAGCTGGCGCCTATTTATCATTTCCCGACAGACGTGGACTCGTAACCCAACTTTCGTTATGAATATCAGCCGATGGCTGTCTGAAGGAGCTGTTAACATAAATCACGGGTGTCCGATTGCTTTCTATTTTCGTTGGGGCTAAATGTAATGTGTAATATACATTTTCCGGTGTAATGTATTTCCCGATTATGTATTTGATAATCAGTTCATAAATCGAAGAATCTCAGCCTTGGGTGTAGAGATCAACTCAAATAAAATACCGTACGCTGACACCGTCAAGTAGCTGGGGATGACTCTTGATTCCAAACTAAATTGGAATAAGCACACGGAGAAGAATAATCAGGAACTGAGGATCAAGTTCAGAAGCATGAATCGGCTGATAGGCAGGAATCCCGTTCTTTCACTTCACAACAAACTGCTAATATTCAAGCAGATTCTTCGCCCTCCTATGCCAAAACATCAAATCGCAACAGGCCCTATCGACATTTTGCCAACTTTTCAGCAGAGCCAAAACTCTGGTCGCCAATGATTTTCTCGTACACTAAACATTCTCATAGCGGTTTTTATTTGTAGTTATTTACTTTATTTTTTTAATGAAACATCGGTATTTAAGACCCAATAAACAAGCTGTTCCTGCCGGAAAACTCTGCATTCTCGTTGTGGATAGGGAGTATTGCCGTCATCATGATGATAGGGTGTGTTATCTAAAATGCGCGCCACCTGGTTAGGTTTTGCAGAACCATGAATTTCATTGGATCCGCCACGCAAAGAGCTTTCCAACGATATGGTAAACTCATTTTTGACCGAAATGACGATGAGGTGTGTTGCTCTGACCCCGTCGAAATATTAGAAAGATCCAAATCTTGCAGAACAAAATTCTGGGAATGGCCCCACGAAGGGCCCGACGATACGTGCGAAATAATAATTTACACCGAGGTCTGAGGGTAGAGACAATAATTGTAACAACAATGTAACAATTACCAAGTGCGCCTTAATATGAGAACCTGGAGATGCTCAACGTTCTAAACAACGAAGGGGAACTGCGACGTCTCAAGCGGGACAAATTACTGGACTTGATTGTGCTGTGCAAATAGTTCTGTAGTGCAAATTAAACCTAGTGGCTACCTAGTGATCCAGCTGCAAACACGGGCTAGGTTTTGCAGAAAATGCTACCCTGAGCAGAGATTAGTTATATGAGATAAAATTGGTAGATAAAATGAATCAAAAATTCAATTGCAATGAATAATCACAAAAAAAGTACCTATTGGATGGAAAATTAAAGAGTTGCATCGTCATTAAGTTTACCATTTTCAACAAGCGACCTTTACAATTGTGATGATAAGATGTAAATGTTTCCATAAAGGTTCACTATTTTCTGCCTAGGTCACCGTTTAAAACATCTGCAATAACCTTGTCAGTCCTATAACTGTAAAAAATAATTGTGTTTGTTCAAGAAGGATGTTCCTCTCTTATCGAGAGAGAACGAGTTGTTAACAAAATTACATTGGTAATATTTTTTTAAATTTACTTGGCATAAGGGTGAGCCACAGCCATGAATCTTTTTATTTTATGTTCCAAAATAAAAAAGTATACCTACGTTGTTAATAAACGAAAATTTCAAATTCAATATACGACTTTATAAATCGGCAAGCTCCTTTAATGAGTTAGATGAATAAAATACGTCAGATTGTTATCAAGTTTCTTGCGCCCGTCGAGCATTCTGGGCGTCGATAAACTGTGGGCACCTCCATGCATCGTGGACATTGATGCTCAGGGTCGTGAAAATTATTTCCTTCTTTTCGATTCCAATGGTTTTGCATATACAGCCTACTTGGTTTTTATTTGTAGGTGATGTGAGTACTGAACTCTCGGCCTAATGCAGTTATATGTTATACCAGTGTGAAGATGAAGGAAGGCGAGGACATTGTGGGGACAACAGTAAATCAACAGTATAACTGTAATTTCATACCCAATGTCTGACGGTCGGAGTAGGTCCTTAAAATGGATAGCCCTGTTGTTCAAACTCTCTTCAAATTAACTTGATATCATCCTCGTTCAAGACGAATAAGGAAAAGTTGAACGTTTGATGAAGGAAACAAGGAATGAGCCCAACGAGACAACGAAATATCAAAGTTTGTTTCAATATTTGGAGAGACAAGAGCGAGACAGTCGGGTCTGAGGATGTGGGTAGAGTGAGGGACGGGGAACATTTCGGGAGGACTCTTTAGGGTAATAAACAAGGAACGGAAAGGACGACTTTGGGAGTGGTGAGGGTGCTTTGGAGCCCTGGGAGAGGAAAACTCCCTGGGAAACGCTAGTGGAAAACGTAATACGATGTACAGGAAGGAGGCGGGAAAGTCGGTCTTAAAGCAATATGAAGGCTCTTTCTGAATACCGAAGCGTTCCGACAGAAATAAAATACCCACGCACCCCATTTGTTCGGTCGGTTTCTAAAAATATTACTTCAGGTTTTCCTCCAATGAACACTACCAGTGCTGTATGAAAATTAGTTTCAGTATCACCCACAAACTATCATAATATAATAATATTATTATGTTCACATTGTGGCAGTGTCTGTGCGTTGATTGACTTGTTATGGTCTTGTCTTAAAGTTGTTTTTGTAGAGTAAAGCTACACGGCAGTGTAGCCAATACAGTAAAAAAATATTCTCAACAGTCGTGACAGCCTCAGTACACTTACTTTCGGGACACGTCTCGTAAAACACCATGATAAGTCAGGGAAAAGGTTCCAATATTGTTTCAAGTACCTCTTTGCCTACTCACTACCCATTCCTTGTCTTGAGCCGACGTAGCAGCCCTATTACGACTTCGGTGTCAATATTTGTAATAATATTTCATATTTCGTATTTAGTTTTAATTACCTAATAGGAAACTAATGAGTTATATTTTCCGATTGAAAAAATTAATTAAGAAAATTGCTAATGTTGAATTAGTATAAGGTTAGATACAGTTAACGAAACATGCAAACGCAAGCAGGTTGTTCTGGTTCACAACACTAACAAATTCATCCTTTTCGTCGGTGGATTTCGGCCTGAACAAAATCTACATCACAATCACGGTGGATGTATTGGTAGTGATCACACATTGATAACGTTCCTAAGTTTGGACTCTCGATTCGCACAACTGTGAATGGTACTCAAGGAAGCTACGTGACACACCTCTGAGAATTCTCTGGCATTTGTGACTTTGATCATGTTGCCATTTTGATGAGTTTTATTTGTATTTCTCCTTTCTGTTTACTGTATCGTCTTGCTTTATCGAGCAGACGAATGCGAATAAACTGCAATACACCACTGCCATACCCATAAATGCTACAGGATGCAGCTATCTATGACAGAAAATAATCTTTCGAGTGATACCGGGAAGGATGGCAGGAGGTTGGAGATTGCGTGAAATGACGATTACAACTTACTAGGCCTTTTATTTGTCGTGAGGGCGATCTCTGAATCACTGGCTCGATTTCGAAAATGTTAGTTATTCAATGTCACATCTCAATTGAAACAATTCAGCATTACCCGTATGATTATTGTGTATTCAACCTCGTAGTAGATACAGCTACCATACGGGAGGCAATCGAGATAAATCTTCATAACGTTTCCATCGATATTCCAAAACCGTTACGGGATGCAATGATGGACGGTCTTCATTTCATGCATACGTAATAAACCTCTCTTGCTCTTATTTTCAGGAATATGCCAATGGATGTTTTGTCTTCACGTATTATTGTGATCTTCTTTTTCCGATTGGTGTTGTCTAATGGTAAGTGTTCTTGATATTACAATACCATAATACTAAGTATATGAGCTTTTGTATAATTCCATAATGTGTCTCCATTTCATTTTTCATTCGTAATAACTTGGATAGTCGATTACACAAAGCTCCAAGCCGGTTATTATGACACATAATTGCTCTTGTCTGATCGAAAACTAGTGGAAATTTATTTGGTTTTTAAATGCAACATTGCATTGTGACTTGCTGACATCCTACGCATAACAGCTGAAAAGTTCGTCAGAAAATGACACCTAGATTGCGAAAATGCATTCGATTCAAACGCATTGACAAGTTAATATTTCTGTAATTGAAGTGCCTATGAAGTTACTTGCGCCTCATTTAAAGTTACAGACCGAAGTGTTGAAGATCTTGCTGTTGACTTCAAATGTCAATCTGGTAGAGTTATACCTGGGAAGTTCGTGTGTGATGGTGAATTTGATTGCGGTTCCGGCGATGGATCCGACGAACTAAATTGCGGTGAACACCTTCAGGTCAGTACGTCCGTATGATTTCAATCTTACAACAGTTCCTCTCTGTTAATGGAAGTGGAGAATGAGCCTGATAATGATGTCTGGTAATTACATGGTTGTTACTCCAATTCCGAACAATGTTAGATACCTACTTACTTTTGCTTGTCATCAAAAACGAAATACTGTAGAATCTGTGACACCTCCACACATATTACCGCAGACTCTGAAAACACCTTTTCAATGATTTCGACAGTAAAGCTGAAAACTAAAAGGATTGTCCTAGTACGTAATATAAGAGGACCATAGGAATTCTGAATACTTATATTCGCTGGGAACTCTTCCAGCTTGTGCCTCTTGATTTATGCCTTTCAATTGATTGGAGTCTGAAAATTCACCATTTAAATGTCAACGAAAACCTGAAATTCTGGGTGCGGGAACGTATCATGCCAACGATGGTCATTGAAACTTTTCATAACCCATAATAATTTGATAGAAACGGTACCTATGGATTTTTTGTACAAATCTGAATGTATTTTGATTTATACCATTGTTATCTCCATCAGAAGCGTTGTACAACGAATACTGGACCATCATTGAGGCAGTAACCCCCTCGTTCACTCGATGATGACACACAGTGTATTAGGTCATTACAACACCGTACTTATAGTTTCGTATAGCTATGAGACTCTCAATGACAGAGCATGCAGAACAGTGATGCAGACGGTGTATACAGAATATGATATACTATGCGAAATAATATTATGATAAGTGTGCAGCATTCTTTAATTCGATTTTCCGATGCTAGGTATCTTGAAACGTAAACCAACAACGTAAACCATCAATTTTGAGAGAGGGGTTTAAACAAATTTTTTCTTGAGTGGCCACATCATTCGTGAAATCCCACAAATCACATTCCCCTTGGATTAAGTATGTAGAAGGGTACAGACCGCTAGTCAGTAGAATTATTCTACTATTATAGTGGTCTAGATACGAATCATGCGTTAAACCTCACATCTGTTCAGAGAGACACACCCATTTATTTTTTCAGTTCGCTAACTGGACATTACAATATACCAACATGACAGTAAACACGTTGTAATGTCCAGTTAGCGAACTGAAAAAATAAAAATTAAAAATTAAAAATTTTTCAATTGACTGATCTAAAAGCCAGTTGAAATATTGGAAAAGCTAGAAAAAAACGAAACTGAAATGAATCGGAAACGTAAATGAACTGAATGAAAAGAGCACAAAACTAGAAGCTCATAGTTTTGTTGTATGTTACGAGTAGAAGCCTTGGATAGGACTCAATTAATTCAGCGTACATAAAAACTGTCCCTTTAAAGTTCGGTTAAATTTGAACACCAGTAAGATTTTAACTGACGGCTGATAAACGCCTCATTTTGAGTTAACAGGCGGATCGCTGCATATTAGATTAGAGATTTCTGGTCCTCAAGGGGTGTTGGTTTTTTAGGTTTGCTTCTGGAGAAAACATGTTGGGTCCCTCTGCATAATCATCATGACGACAATTTTGACAATTTGCAGAGTTCCCGAGATGATGCAACGTCGGAACAAGTGTTAGAGATCGATGACTTTCCTAAGATCAGCGTGGACCAGGAGACTCAAAAAGTTCAACGAGATGAGGCTTCAACAGGTGACAGCTTGCACGACGACGTGGACGCTATTGGAAAATCATGGTACAAGAGGTTTCGTAGGAGTTCCGGGACGGACGCAGAGAGCAACTTGATCGGTGATGCTGCAATGTTGGACTTTTTCTAAGTAGGCGACCTACTATTTGAAAATCGAACCGATAAAACTTGAGCCGGAGTTAGGGGTGCAAATCGATAATTTGCCCCAGATTATTCGACGTATAGCTACCGAGTATTGTTACTGGCTAATCGGTTTTCGAATATATCACGATTTTGAATCATCCATGAAGGTAGTAACAATAACATTGACGATTGGTCTTCAACTATATCTTTGTCATTTGTCTCCTACTTTCATACCTTTATCGGTTTTATTTATACCTTCAATTCACAATAAATTTTCTCACTTACTGGGAAAAGTATCCGATCATAGAAATGTCTGTATATCGATATGTCTGCCCCTCAGCTGATCCTGTGTATATTCTGCTTGAGGTTTAAGTCCTATGGAGGCTACGAGGAGCTCGTACATACCAAATTACAGCTTAATAGTGTGAATAGCATAGACATTAGCTTTAGGAGCCACTCAGCTGATCTCGGACCTATAAAGCTGCTTAAAGTGAAAGTCTTAATGTAGATACATGCCAAATTTCAAGTCTCTACCAACACGAGAATTTCGCTTGAAAACGTCACATTTTTTGTATCACGCCAATTTTGGAATGATCACCAGTCATAAGACATATCCGTGTCAAAACTATTCTATACAACTTCATTCGTTTTTGCATTCCCTTATCGTCATTAGCCTTAAAATTTTACAATACGACGTTGAATCTGTAACAGACGAAGAAAACCATCGTATTTTTAGATAGCGAGAAAGCAAATAAAATTATCTGCTTCCTAAGTACTCATTTCAAATATGCATAGTTTTATGCGTTTGAAATGAGTACTTGATCGAAATTAAATAATCTTCATTTCGATTAGACGAACATCGATTATTCAATCCGAATATTTGGTCACATCGATTATTAGCTTACGATTAATCATTGAATGATTTGATGTTATAATTGATTATTTGGGTCCTGTGTTGTATCCCTAGTCCTCCGTACTTTTGTCTTGACAAAAGTTATATTTTGTCATTAGGTATTTTATGATTCATTACCATTATTTTCTTAAGATTCTTGAAACCATAAAAAGATGGGATAGGAGGGTGTCTATGACATCAGGAAC
Source organism: Stenodema calcarata (assembly GCA_963920205.1). Classification (NCBI taxonomy): domain Eukaryota; kingdom Metazoa; phylum Arthropoda; class Insecta; order Hemiptera; family Miridae; genus Stenodema; species Stenodema calcarata. Next base: position 10,486,705 of record OY986050.1, read on the forward strand.
TGCTGTCTATTTAACTACGTTCATTCTGCAATTGGTAAAAATTAAGATTCGTGATACCAACCGTATGGATGAGCCTTTTCACACCAAATGAACAGATCGGTTTAAATTCTAATCGAGTTATGGTTTGGTATCGATAATAATTGATATTATTCTATTGTTGAATTGTTATGGTTAATAATTATTGTTAATAATAACAATCTATAAATAAAAACAGTGCAGTTACAAATTTATTAGGGCAGTTGCCGGAATCGATCAAATTTCGATCAAAATCAATGAATTTCGTCCCTCCGGACAAATCGCATGGACGGTTCTCGAGCCGAAATTGAGGACTTGGAAGAGTCGACTTTTCAAACATCGGATGATTTGAAACAAGCCTTTCGTCAACTATGTGTCTTAAAATCGCAAGAGGGAAGAGTGTTGTATGCACCCTACATTTGTCTTATATCTTCACGCGGTCCACGGTATGTAAATTAACGGTGGAGTTGGCAAGCCTGCGTTTGATTGATGTTGGAGAATCATCCATTAGCACCGTCGCTTGTTTTGGTTGATAAATGTTCTATTTATTGAACAGGCCGTTTAGAAGAGACGCTAAATATTCAAACTGTTGAGGCAGCTGATCATACATCCCATCGAATGCCGTTAAAAACCCCGTGACTTTTTATACGTTGCTAAGCGCAACTTTTCACCGAGCTAGTTAACCGTTCCCCAGGTCGCAGTTTTTCATAATATATTCACTTACTTGGTGTCGGAACCGTAATTTTCAACTACAAGGTAAGATATAAAGAAAGTAAAAAAAAAAAAGTGGAAATATAAATCCATCACAAGTAGCGCAGTTAGGTTTGGCGTAAGACTTCAAAATATAAGCGTAGTAATAATGTTTGAAATGTGGCAACGTGTTGGAGCCGGAGTGAATACAAGGTTTGGCCACTTTTCATTTATTTCATAAGGGAAAATACTGAACAGCTTCCGAGGGGAAAATCATTTTCAGAGAAATGCAACTCAACTCCAAGGGAACGAGAGCGAGGAACAGAACGCTGAGTTATTCGAGACTTTCATCAGTTGCATATCAAAGACGTCAGAAAATCCTCCTTTGGATTGACTTCAAGTTTTTGGTGGCTTCCTAATAGTTACTAACTCAGTTTTGTTTGCCATTTCGTCAGTTTGTCATTTTACCACAACCTCTCATTTCGTATCTTTTCAGAAGTAGCTTTGTCCGCGTAGATAAGAAAAAAATGTTCGTGAAGAAGGCATGAAACCCCATCATACTCGTACGATAATAAGTGGACTTTTGTTACTGAAGTTGGCTTGATCATTAAATCATTCAACGAATACCCAGAGCTCTGTTATTTCCTTTTCCCCCCTAGATTTAGAACCGTTTCCACCCATTTAAAGAAAAAATAAATAAATAAATAAACCAAAGTCAAGACAGTGAACAACCGCTGCATGTCGTAGTTAGTGCAATATCTGTTTTAGTCATTCTGTTCAAGTGAAACTAATGGATCATACGGGAGAAGTGGGAAGAAGTTTCAGCCTGTTTATGTGAGCTAATATTGTAATGACAATATCATTATCCTAGCTTTCAATTGTTATAACCTTAACTATTACCATCTTGGGTTCATAGGGACAGCTCGTTTATGATAAACTTTTGATTATAGAACCAGTCAAGTTAGACCAAGTACGTCACAAAACAAGTTTGAAGAGCATTCCTAATGAAGTTACGTTACTAAGCCAGATCGGCCTTCAATGTATGAACGAAAAAAGATTCATTAGAAATTTGACTCTCAAATATAGGTATGTTACAATCCTTTGGGGGCACTTCGTTAAGAGAGGTAGAGTCAGCGTGGTACCTTGTAGTCTTTTCTGTTTATATCCTTTTGAAGTTCCTTCTTGAGTGGTTTAAGAATAAAAATGGGATCAGTTTCCCTAAAGAGCTAGGTAGAAACAGTGGGGCGGTGAAAAAGTGACGATGGAATTACAAGGGAAAGCTAGGTCGTCAGACAGGAGATCGATTTCAAGGTACCCATTAAAGCCCTACACCAGCCCCTGCCCACCAGCCAACTGGTCAACCACTCTCTTGGGTATCCCATGGGATTCGCCTCCAAAAGGGGTTTCAGATTAAACAGGGACTTTCGTCTTCACAGACAAGGGGGTGGTTTTTGTTTGAACGCTTTTCGTCCACCTCCCAATTATATCCGGATTTTTCGTTTCCTTTGGCGATACGTGCGAATTTGGGAACGGATCCAATTAAAAAGAGGCTGACCGTTCCTGATAACTCTACGAACCAGGGAATTTCATTCCTATTTTGAGATTTCCATCTACTCCTAAATTCTCCATTAATATTCGCAATTTTTAATTGTGGTCCTATTGTCAGTTGTCAATTGGCAACGAATCTACATAACTAACATACATAATTTACTAAATAAGTTATGCCTCAATAGGCTGGAACCTTTTATAGACCTATTATTAATTTTCGAAGAACAAACCCTCGTTCCCTCACATCAATTTTGAAGCTCCTCAATCCTGAGGAAATGGATTCAAAATGTTTCTAGAGGCACGGTGTAACAAAACGTCCAATGAATTTTAAAAAACGTAAATATAGTTACACAAAAAATTTACCGCAGTCATTCCCTCGGTCTGTGCTCCATAACAGTCGCTTATTATCGAAAGAAACCTCGCCAAAATGTCTCTCCCGGCAGCAAAATTAAACCGGAAAAAGTAGGTCATCAACCGATTGCGCTCGAATCCCTTCCCAGCCTGCGCGTATAAATTCAACAAATGTGCCGTTAAAGCTGCGATCTGGCTTGGTGCGAGGGGGAGTGGGGTTACCAATAAAGGGAACCCTCATATTATCCGCAACTCCCCCCAGCATCCACCTACCTTCCTGAACTCTGCTTTTCTGAAAAACTCTATTTTTCTCTGCAGGCCTCTCTCTCCTCAAGCCATCTGGTGTCCAAAAGTAATAAGGCGGAAACTCGGCAAAGGGAAAGCGCTAAGAGCGAGATGGGGATGCGGCTCCCGCGGATGGTGAAAGATGGATTTCTTCCAGTTTGGAGAGATCACTTTTCACCTCTTGTTTAGAGTTACCTGAGAATAATTGCTTCTCCCTCAGGCCATTCTACCATTTAGCGACCATCAGCCCATACAAAATCCCTGTCAGAAAAAATTCCAGATTATCTAACTTGTAAACTAGCACTGAAATTAACGGGAGGCTTGAAGAGAATCCTCCACTATTTTAGAGGTATCTGTTGGTGCATTTGTATTAAGATATTATTCATTGTATTTATACATAACATGTATAGTAATTAACTAGTAATTAACGACATAGAACTAATAATATTAATTGTATATAGTTAATTACTATTCTAATATCTACTTTAACCTTAACCAGGTAATGATGAAATTCAATAATTATTGCTAAATGGTAATGATACTCCTTTGAGACGTATAGAACGTTAAACGAGGTAGGTAGCATTTTGCTGTAGTGAACTAGCGGCCATTCATGGTATTTTGTTTAAGAGATAAGGGTAGAAATAAATAGTTAGGCCTATTTTTAACAGTTTTTTACATACATTTAAATTTTAGGAACGATGGAAAATACGAATTTCACTTCTTTATGATATCCAGATTTCCATTTACTAGAGGACTATATTCACGGGGGGGGGGGGGGCATTCAACACGAGCCTTCAACACGTGCATTCAACACGTGCATTCAACACAAACATTCGACTCGAGCATTCAACGCGAACATTCAACACGAGCATTCAACACGAGCATTCAACACGAACATTCAACATTGCTTGTGGAAGTAATAAAAACATCTCGCAATAGCGCCAAGGGGAGATTTCAAAAGGGGTACGGTGCTTGTGAAGTGGTTAAGCTTTTCATTATACTTAGCTCCTTAATGAGGAAAAGGGCGGGCGGGGAAAGTGGATATCATAACTTTTTCCGGCCTCTGAAGAATGATATTTGCGAGGCGCGGTGATTTTTACACGGAGTGTTTTTTGGGGGGATTCAAGATTACGATCCGTATTTACATAATGCTTATTAATATTAGTAAGGAAGAAATGGAGGTATAAATATTTGGCTCCCCTTGACCCCTCTGACGTCATCAATTCCTGCCGGTCCAAGTACGTCATCCATTCCTGCCAGTCCACGTACGTCATATCCTGTGAGGTCTTCTTGCCGGCCATTTGTCTGACGTCATCCACCCCCTGCCGGTCCACGTATGTCATATCCTGTGAGGTGTTCTTGCCGGCCACTTGTCTGACGTCATCCAACCCCTGCCGGTCCACGTACGTCATATCCTGTGAGGTGTTCTTGCCGGCCACTTGTCTGATGTCATCCACCCCCTGCCGGTCCACGTACGTCATATCCTGTGAGGTGTTCTTGGTGGCACCTGTTTGACGTCATATCTTTTGACGTAGTTGGTCGCTTGTGTTGCGACGTCATATTATCTGAGAGGCCCGTGGATGAGGTGAATTAAGGAGACAAAATAGACTTCATATCGAATCGAGGTGTTTATTTGAATTCTTCTTCTTAGATGATTTGGCTTCAGACATGCCAGTCATAGCCATTGGATTCGTGATTCAAAGCAACCATAAAGTGGGTGCAGCTTTCGTAGAGTACGCAACCACGAGGGACACTTTGCCCAGTTAGTGTTGAGTTAAAATTACGAAATTTTTTTTTATGGGTTCCGAGAGGTTTTATGAAATCATGACATTTCGGATCGCATAATATGCATAAAATCCTGACATTTCGGATCGCATAACATATTGTGTTCGTGGACAGTATACCCAAATCCTTGGTATATCCAAGTCCAATCCAATATATTCCCACTCAACAAATTTTTTAAATCTCCAGCATTGCTTCGAACCAACTGGGGAAGGGAGTCTCGAAAAATTTATATCTGCTCAAGCGGGAAATGTGGAGTGTAGCTCCGAGTTCTTGTGGCGGAGGGGGAGAAGAAAGTAGAGAGTAATAAGAAACATTTGACTCTTTGAGCCAAACCTACACTTCGTAACCCTAAGCCCGTTCCGCGAAGGGTAAGGCATAACTTTGCCAATATTGAAATTATGGGGGTACAGGTGCTGGCTGCTGGGGTGTTCCTGGCCGTTCGGTCTAATTTATCACTCTCACGTACATTTTACACTGGAGTATTGGGAACCCGTGGGAGGTCACTGCCTTTAATGAATAACAAACTGGCCCCGTAATTATTAAATAGGATATATTTTAAATTTAACGGGCGAGAATAATTAGGAACAGTCAAAATTTTGGATTATCGGGTCGACCACTATAAAACCAGATCAATAATTTGTGAACAAGTTTTTCAATTATTGAAAATATTTGTGCAATTTATGCGGAAGGTATGGAGTATTAAATACTCCATTAAATACTGCTCAGGATCACAATATACCCATTAAATCCCAAATTTTGGGTTATTATTCATTCATTCATTCTCTTTCATAATCCTCCTCCTTTGTTTCTGTCTCGGTGAAACGTGGATTTAATGGGTATATTGCGATCCTGAGCAGTCGCCATTGAAATCCCCTATCGATGGTAGCAATGGGTAGCATCAGAATTTCTGACGAGTGGACGTAGTCCACTTCAGTATTGTTTATGATTTTATTTATTCGAAGACATACCTACATTGTGCTCTCCACCCAAAAGATTTTGAGCAAATATTATACGTGACACTGAGAAAGGAATGGAAGGCGATGGTCCTCTCACTATTGCGGTCATTGTTACTCTCGGCCCCTCGATCGTGAAGGGAAAAACCTCTATGGGGAGCTCAAATGTGTTTTTTCGTGGTTCGCAGCACCTCAATCCAACGTCTGACCTTCTTTGGGCCGCTCTACTTTATTTTTATTTTATCACTTCGCCGGGTCTTTGAGAGGTGGAAAGACGTAATCATTTGAGGCGTTCATCGTTCCGTCGAGTGAAACACATTAGTCTGTCTACTGTAATATTTATTTCAAATTACCGGATCTTTGATGTCTCACTTCATATGTGGTGTGGTATTACATACTATATTATCTGTAGTATATAATTAGGTTGTACAGAGGTACTTCTTTTGGGAGGACAGGTACTACTTTTCGAGTTAGGGTCCTCTCATATTTTTGGATACTCGAAAATAGATGACTGATACCCTTTTTTTGAAGTGGTACTCCTGAAGTCCTCCTATTGGAAGTTAGGTAGTAGGGAGGGCTGAAAATATTTTTTTTTCTTAATGCTATACCGAAAAAAACTTGTCTCTATTTTGGGTTATCACTTGCTTATTTTAGTTCCTTATCCTATGTCAATTTATTGTTGTTACCACCCATGCTGTGGAACTTCCTATAAGAAAAAAAAGGTGATTTTGAAAATTAGGTTACATGAATAATAATTATTCATGTAACCCTCGATATATCGTAATATATTTAAAATTATTTTAAGTAATATATTTAAAATTATTTTAAGTATATTACGATATATCGAGGGTGAAGTGGTGAAACGGCCTACCTATATGGGGCTGAACAACATGGCCTACTTCAGGAATTCTAATTCAAATTCGTTAAAATTATTCATCGTCCCGTAAGTTGTCTGTATAGTATATTGGCACCCAGAAGTGTCTTTAGTTGCAAATAGTCTCGTATATGTTCCCAAATGTTAGAAATAAACAGTTTTCCGTCCTCCTATAAATTTTTTTAAAAACACTTAGGCCATGTTGTACAGCACCATTTGAGGTACGCCATGTTGACCAGCCCTATCTCAGGTTGGTCATGTTGTTCGCCCCACTTGAGGTAGGCCTTGTTGCCACTTCACCCTCGATATAAAGTACCTAATATAGTTGTTTCCCAAATGGTACTCTTTTTTTGTCTTGAAATTATGATCACGGTATATATAGTATTTGCAAATAGAGTTAATCTTTTTGCAAATCAAATTAATCTTTTGACAAATTTAATTAAACTTTTTACAAATAAATTTAAACTTTTTACAAATAAATTTAATCTTTTTACAAATAAAGTTAATCTTTTTACAAATAAAGTTAATCTTTTTGCAAATAAAATTAAACATTTTACAAATAAAGTTAAACATTTTACAAATGAATTTAAATCTTCCCACTGCAGTAGGTAAGTTTGATTTTTAACGTTGGACTTCTTCACTACCGCCACTTAAATATTTTCGGATTATACTCTTCCCTGTACTCCATTTTAAACCGGCCTTTTCAGATGCCTCTTTTATTGAAAACCCTTCTTCGTACAAATTTATCATCACCTTCTACTTTTCAAGTGATATAGCATCATACTTGCCTCGGGGTCTTCTAGGTGGGCCGCGTACAACCCGAGGGGGTGCCGAGCTGGAATGTGATTCGACTTGCGAGGAGCTAGATGAACTGGAATCTGAGTCAATTCGCAAAGCGACAGAACGACGATTTCTTACTGAACGCCGTACGATCGATGAACCCGACTCTGACTCACTCATTTTACTTTGTTCAAAATGACAAATCTGATTGTGTAGATTAATCAGGTCACAGAAGTTCTCGTTGGGATAAAAGATCACTGGGAATGATAAGACGCCCATCGAAAAGAGATTCGCCTCCTCCGACCAAGAGTACGAATACCAGACGGAAGACATTCGCGCTACCCATTGAAAAGACACAGTTCACCGAGGAAGTCATCGTGAAACTTGCTGCAGTGGGAAGGTTTAAATTCATTTGTAAAATGTTTAATTTTATTTGCAAAAAGATTAACTTCATTTGCTAAAAGATTAACTTTATTTGTAAAAAGATTAAATTTATTTGTAAAAAGTTTAATTAAATTTGTCAAAAGATTAATTTGATTTGCAAAACGATTAACTCTATTTGCAAATACTATATAATACCATATTATATATAATAATATTATTCTATCTCGTCTAAAGCTTACAGTTTCTTCAAGAAAAGACACAAAAAGTAGAGAGTTAAAGTGGCAGGAAACCTGACGACGTATCAACAGAATGTATCCCATGGATCTGTCTTCGCTGTAACGTCGACGCATCGCTGTAACGTCCGACGTAACTCACCTCAATCAAGAGGTACCGTCAAAATTCACGTCAATTCATTCTCCACCAATTCATCTATTTTCTTACGATTTTTTCTCGACTTTTTCTTCGCGATGAACGATCTCCTTGATATCGCCGAAATGTACAGCTTCGGGATGATCACTACCCCAGAAATGGACGCTGCTATTTTGGGGTACTTGGAAAACTTGTCGACGAGGGCGAGCCAACTGTCTTGGCAAGTGTTAAACGGCAGCTTCAGGCTTGACCATTTTTCCCGTGAAAAATGCAGGCTGCTGTTCAGGTTTTTCCCTGAGGACTCCTCCTAATCCCTGAGGTATGTCACTCGCCAGAGAAGTACCAAGTAGATGGGATAACAGCGCTGTGCATCGTTCTCAGAGACTAGCATACCCAAGCAGGTAATTAAGTTTAGCTAGTTTTGCCGTTTCAACTACCAAGGTGTCATAAATGATGGTTAATAACCATCCTAATCACTCCCTGTTTGTTTAAAAATATTAAACTCCTTCTATCTATCACTCACAAGGCCCAGCAACCTTGACCCAAAGTTTTTTAATGTGCAGTGCAGGTCTTTCTACCACACGATTAGATGGCTTTGATAATTTGATAGAAAAAAGATTTATTTGTCAAGAAAAACACGGTGTCTTCTTCACAAACACGGACACAAACACTAGCTTCCAGTTCTTATGAGATGAAGTTACATCAAGTGGACGTTATGGGAACCTTTCCATTCCGCTGTCTGAGCGAAATCAGTTGAACGCAAAACAGGGCTGTGACGCGTGACGGATTTAGATGCGTCGTGGCGTTACGTCTCAGCGCTACGTTTTCGGCGGCGGGGTACGAAAACGTTTGTCGAAACGTCTTCGGTTTTGTGCCAAACGTATTTCGCAAAACCATCAGTCTTTTGAATCAGCTGTTCCCCAGCTTCAGATAAAGTTCCCCAGTAAAGATAATATATCTAGCAGATACACCATAATGGTCAATAAAATGGAGTAAGAGGTCATGACTAAGGTAAGGTATCCTAAAAGTGCTTTGACGCTCCTCATCGGATGCCCGACTGCCCTGTGACCGTTCACAACCGGAGTTAATGACGCGCGTCCCTCGGGATGACGGGCGGCTCTCGCTTCATCTTTCCAACCCCGGTTTTATTTCCCCCGTGGCCATCACCAGCGAAGCCCACGACCGCAAACTGTCTCCGCTCCAACTTGTCATATCTGCATTTTTAAAAACGTACTTTCCCCTGCCACCCAACGAAGCTCATTCCTCGCAAACCAGCTTTTTCAACTCTCGATGCCCAACGCCCAAGTGCCGTCTTTTCAAACGCAATTGTTCCTCCCCAGTGAGAAATGGGCGCCCGTTTGTTCTCAGTTGCCGGCATTACTTTGTTTGCGGCTTGGAAGTGGGCAGAGGAGCATCGCTCGTAAACTATCTCTTTTGTCTTCTTGTCACTATTTTCGCTTGTAGAGGGGAAAATACTCATTTTCGGAGCTCAGAAAGCTTTTAAAGGGCAGATGGTGGCTTAAAAAAACATGCCTACATTAGACGGTTTTATTATAAAAATAATACAATTCATGACATCTAACTGGTGAATTTCAACGACTACAGTGAGGGTAGTCCAATCTTTGACGTCTGGATAATCTCGATAAAATGGAAAATTAAAATATAGAGAAAAAAATCATAAAAAAGGTGCATCTTTTTGGAATGACCCATATAGCAGAAACATGAAGGAGACATCATCGATGATAATATTTTTCATGTATCTTCTGCAAGCCGCACACGATTTCTCAATTCGGCTAAAACGCAACGCTACTGGTCTGAGATATCAAAGCTGCTCGCTCATTGGGTGCATGATCTACCAGGGTTGTATCGTAACCTTCTGAATGTTTATTTATTTAATGGCTATTTTCAGACATAAAATACTAAAGAAACCGGTTCGTTTCGTTCAACTTTGACATCACCAACCGAACCGGCTTAGATCAAAGGTTTACATACAGCTATTAATGTTTTTTCGTGTGTCAAAAGTGGACTTGGTGGCTTTAGAAGCCATATCCTGACTAAGAGGCACCCCGAAACGACTATTATTACACTTGATCGCCGCTCTTTAGAGAAAACGGGTCGAAAGGCTCTTCGAAATCAGAGGGTATTATCAGAGATAACATATCTTCATGTTGTAAAATAGGTATTCTCACTTAATTTGACGAAACTTGATTTCTACATTGCAAAGTAGGTATAGGATCGCTTATTACCCACAATATTTATAAAAATTTATAAAAAGTCCCAGTCATGCAGCATGAGAGTTAAGAAAAAAATAATCTTGATCTTGAAAATCTAATTTTGATAATGAATCTCAAACCACTTTTCTGATGTGACTAATATTTTGAATTTTCATATTTTCCATCCATAATCAGACATAATATTATATAAATTTCTCCTATTCATCCCGTTAATTGAAAATAGATTTTGAGAGCAAAAAAAAATGCAATTCACCTAAAATATCATTTGGCGCACAACAATATTGAAACTTGAACAGCAACAACCTCTCTACTTATAAAATTGTAAATAAATCACCATTTGAATGTATTCACAGCATGTATTACAGATTATTTTCAATATCAAGGGTAAAAATTATGTTCTAACTTACCTTGTTATCTCATTGAAAGTTCCATTTCGTTGAAAGAGGATAGAAAGATGGTTCCATGAAGATGGATAAAGATGGTTTCCAAGATTCGTAACTGACTCCAGGAGTGCCATTATACTAAGCTGAAAATCCGTATCTGTGAAATAAGTACCAAGTAAATCCAGATACGAATATATTTAACATTTATAAATATTTGCTAAGCAAAACCATGGAGTCGACATAAAACCGGTATTCGTACGCCCGATTTGAGGCATTTTCTGTGAAGGAACGTGAACGGAAAACTACGGAAATTGGTAGAAAATAACCCCCAAAACGGCAGGATACCATTTACTGATTTTGGCGAAAAAGTCAGAAACGACTTTTTCGCTGAGGACGTCCGTATACTCGTATATAAAATATATATATTATATATTATATAATGTATAATATATTATATTCTTTGTGTTTTCGGTTGTATTTTGGCATTGAATTCAGGATGCTCCGGAACGGATTTAGGCATGCAATTTTTGTGGAAATTCGAGTTCCAAAATTCTTGGACCGTGAATAGTAACTCCTTTTTTCTGAAAAAATTTGCTAAAAACCTAATACCTTTTATAACATTGGAGGATTCTTTCTTTGTCCTAGAAATCCTCGTCAATGATGAATTCGATATCTTTTTGGCTTCACCAAGGGAACATAATAAATAGTACCGTCGAGTAGGAAACCTACATTGGGAAAAATTGGTAAAACCTCAAATTCTTAAGTGGGGAGGATTGAAATTGGCCTCGGAGAATATTACAGTATTATGCTGGGAAGTTGTGGATTTTAGGTTCTCAGAAATATACTTTTTAATAGGTTCGAGGAACTTTAAGATATTCACATGAGATATGTAGATATGTACTCACATATATATTCACATGTAGATATTCACATGAGATACATCAACGATGCGCTTTCCTGTGACAAGATGACGTGGCTGGAAAAGACTGCTGAACATAGATAGATGTATTTAAATTAATTTGGATGATGTTAAAACAAAAGCGGACTCAAATAGTGGTCTCGAGCCGTAGTGAGAGAAGAGCTTAGTTGAAAATTGTTTAAAAGAACTTTGGATCAAACGAGCATTGACTACTTTGTATTCAATGCATGGAGTGTTAGTTGAACGGGGACCGATCCAGTATGTGGTTACTTCGAACATGATATTGCAGCTCCTACGATATTGACTCTCTATGGGCTTGTAGCTGAGGAGGCTCCGTAATGTTAGAATCGAAGACATCGGCAAAGGCAGGAAGTTTATTCGGTCCTTCACGTATTAGAGTTCAGGTCAGGCAGGAAGGCCTATAAAACGAGTACATGATTGTGGGCTGCAGTAACTATTTCCCGAGAGATGTGGAAGAAACGGCGCTCCCCCCTACCTAAAACAGCAGATTGAGCAGGAGGAAAAGGTAGGTTATTTCGGGGATGAGCAAGGATAGAGATAGCAACGACAGGTTCTTTCCAGTTCAACATTTCTACTCGGGGAAAAAAGTTGCAATGGGAGCAGAGACTGGGAAAATATTGGAGGGGGTTGAAAACACTGAGGCACGGGAATGAAGGAATTTTCGAAGCGATCACGATAGAACGGATGGCGGGGTGAGATAAATATTGCAAGAGCCACCGGGTCGATTGAATCAGTCAGAATTCGCACATGGCTTCGACGCCAAAAAAGGTGTTGACTGTGATGGGTGAAGCGGCAAAGTGCTGGTGAGGGGTGGTGGTGTGGATGGAAAACGCGATGAATTGGGTTCACTCAGCTTCGATGGGTGTGTTTCCATTACACGAAGTCAGCCGTTTTCCTACTCTGTTTCATGTTGAACTGGGCGAGGAAGAAGAACGAAGAAACATGTGAGGATATAATATATTATGTCCATCACCTTCATGGCGTTCTGTGAACCACGTGCTACATGGCTAATACGGCAATTTCTCGGTAATAGGTTGTCGAATAAGAGCGACCGCCTGGTACTAGGTTGTGGTATTAGTAGGGTTACAGGTTTCCGAATCGCCGGTAACATATTACCAAAATAACCTAATACCTCAACCTATTACTAGGCGGTTGCTGCTTCTCGAAACTAACTCAATACTCACTCAAATAACTTGTCGACAGTTATAATCGCACACCTTTTGCGCATTCGTTTTTCGTAACCTATTACCTGGTATTACCTAGAATAGTCCCAGCCAACCTATTATCACGGAATCCCGGATGGCCAGCGACAAAGAGGGCCTCAAAGGCCTTTCCCCCAAGTTCTCAAAACAGTTATTCCAGTAATAAAGGATTTCTGGTAATAGGTTATCTGGTATTAAGTTACTGGACCGTATTAGGTTATTTGAGGAGGTTACGTTAAATATTCCCCACCCCTAGACCGCATAGCACCGAAAATCATCGATTTAAACTGAAACTGGGGTTGTCCTGAGTTTACCTGAACACTTCGTTTCTCACTGGTTGGTAACTCAGGGGAGATAAATATCACATTTTACTTCGTTTTCTATATCAATAAATGTTTTCCTCTGGTGCGGAAAATTCAACCTGATTCATGAAACCTATAGTCTAAATTATTCAACGAAGTTTCTAAGATATTACCATTTATTAAGGCAACCTTGCCGTGTTCAACTATGGTAACTTCCGTAGTTAATTATGGTGGATGACAGAAAGTGGGTTAAGCGCCCTGTGGAACGGGACGTGGAATTCATGACTAATTCATATTCTCGTTGTTCTTTACATAGCAAGGTTAGCGAGTGTAGCAGATGCTGTTATTCTGTGGAAAGACGAAAACGAAGAGGGAGCAAATAGACAGTGAATGTGGATTTAAGCTCGTTTAAAATATATTATATTATACCCGAAACTAACGGAGTTACTGCTCTTCATACGCCTTGTTTTAGTGTTTCATATTGTAAAAGAAGGGTCAACCATGTATATTCTCATTTTAAATTACTAACCAATGTTACTCTGTGGAAAATATTTTTTTAATGTTTTTAATTAATTTAATGTTTTTAACGTAGTTCAAACGGGTACTTGAGTATTAGTATATTGGGTAAGGGTACTAACACTTAGTGATTTAGGGCGGTGACTTAGTTATTAGGTTACTAATCATAAAGGTATTGAAAATCCTCTTAAGAACCTCAGTTACCGAGTTGACAACTCTCAGAAATTGGGCAAGGAAAAATATGCAAAACTAATAGTTGCCATTAAAACTAGAGGGGGCATATCCACTGTTCATCTTTTAATTAATAATAGAGATGAGGAACTACAACACAGATTTGGTAGAGCAACTCTAGCAACTCTAGCAAATCCAAGTTTTTTTTCAACTTTTGGTTTATTATCTTCGATAATGAACCATTGGAATCGCCCAAAGAAAAAATTTTTTTAACCCCCCCTCAAAATTTGTTGGTTTACGTTTCAAGATACGTAGATTCAGAAAATCGAATAAAAAAAAATCCGTCCGTCCGCCGTACGCCGTCCGCCGTCCGCCGTCCGCCGTACGCCGTCCGCGCCACTTTGCCCAGTTAGCGTTGAGTTAAAATTACGAAATTTTTTTTATGGGTTTCGACCAACCCCACAATGGTCCTCGAAACTTTTCATAACCCTAGGTCAAGGGGAAGGGGTTCAAAACGAATTTTGAAAATTTGAAAATCCCATATCTCGAAAAATTCATATATAGCGGTATGTTTTTTATTTCATATTTAGATAGAGTTTGTTCCGTAGAATTTTTTAAGACCATCCGCAGCTTTGTACGACCAGCCGTTCGTTCACAATGACGGCTCAAAGATTGTGCCTCACAACACGATCGTGACTCAAACTGTTGAAATACAGGTCTATTTTCATACTAACAAGCTCTTTGGAACATCATATGGCTTAAGTGATGTCGAGTTTGTTGTTCTGAGGTGCGTTTCGTGCTACGGAAATGAAGGTAATTTCGAATGTTTGTTGGTAGGTACTTCTTTTATAGAAAAATTATTACCGACGTAGTATTAAAAACCCCAGAATTATATCGTATTAATTAATCATAATTAATAATAATAATTATTATTAATAAATACGAATTATTAATACCTAACAATAAATTATAATAATTTTCACTAGGTACTTGATAAAATTGTTAATAATTAGTGATAATTGATAATAATAATTAATCTAACATTTAGGATCTAGACATTTAGACCTAGTGATCTAGACAGAAGGGTGATCTGTACAAAGAAGATAATGAACCGTTGTGTCAAGAATTTGCAGAGTTTTTTTTTGCTATAAACTATTTTTCCGAAACTATTTTTCCAATTCCAAGTTTATTTTTTCCAATAAGCCCTTTGGCTCCCCAACTCTCAAATCCGCGCCTGATTGTCGTTGAAAATAATAACAATTCAATGATAATGGTTTCCAAGCCGAGGATGTTTTTATTTTGCACTGCTTGACTCATGGCCCTTCGAAACACAGTTGTGCTATTTCGATGTTGTTACAATCGATATAGTAGAGTAGTTTGAAACGCAGGACAATAAGGAGGCTCTTGGGGGCCATGGAGCTATACATGTGAAGTTACAAGGATCCTATTGGCGGAGTGCGATCTGGTTTTGAGAGGTAAGAGAAAGGTAGAAGTTGCCGAGTGGAAATCATTATATTGCCATTGTGTTCCCGCCGTACCAGTAGTCATAACCCAATCCTCGAAGGGCACCAGACTCCAAGACAAGCGTCTTCACCCAGAAAGCTCTCGTGAGCATCACCCCTAACCTCTCGTTTCTCCCAAGCTCGCCAATTATCGCGCTTTCCAAAGTTTAGTTTGTGTTCTGTAATTTCTAAGCAGATCCCTCTGCCCCTTCCGCTGCTCCGGTTCTCAACAATTGCTAATGAGCCAAGTTAATTGTCACGGAGCTTTTCCTTCCCCTCGCTGCCTCCCGTCTGCGGGAATCCTCCCGCAAATTCAGAAGCCAGGGTCAGGACATCCCTAGGAGTTTAACAACGGCTTATAACAATCTAACGGACTCGTTCGCGAAAGATTCATCAGCAATTTCATGGTATAAACTTACCCTATCCCCCCTGCCGTCAGCTTCCGAAGTAAGGGTGTACCTTCGAGTTTACTTTAAGCTCCATGATAAATCCTCCCGTTATGATAGTAACTCGCGGAGTTTCCCGTTATTAAGACATGCTCCTACACGACCGCACTTCTATCTCCATCTAATCTGGTCCTTAATCTGGCGCTACACGCAATACGGGGATCCACTGCTCAGGACTTCCTGTGAATTTACATTCATTCAGTATCAGTTTAAATTTAGGGACGATTCTCCCAAACACGACGACGAATAATGGTGGAATAACAATTTTGTGCTTGAGCTTGTTGGCCAATTTTTGAAGAAGAAGTGGGTTCAAGTTCTATATCATGATATTATATAATAATATTATATATTATATATTATCACGATATTATAATTTATATTATATATATTATATTATTTATATTAAGTATATATTATAAAAATATTATAATATATAATATCGACTGTGCAGGTGCAACACTGCCCAAGTCTTCTAAAATTTATAAAGACTTGGGCAGAGTTGCACCTGCACAGTCGATATTATATAGGTAATAATATTATATTATCATGTATAGAACACCATACAGGGTGTTTCATTTCGTGACGGTCACAGGATAGGAATCGATTCTATACATGATTTCAGGTCGACAAAGCCCTGTAGCAATTTTTTTTTACTCAGCTAAAAAATTAAGTTTTTTTTCAATTTCAAGATTTTTTTCGTGTTTCCGACTTTATCACACTAAAATCGCCAAAACTCCTTTAATTCAAATTAATTACGGCGTCAGAAAGAACACAAATTTCCTATCCCTCTGATGAAAAACAAACTTTTTTTGATTCGCCAAAACAAGCGAAAAATCTACTTGAAAAAGAAAATTTGTCAAATCGTAGAAATTGCCATTTTTTCAAACGCTAATTGACCCCTATTATCCCGCACAACAATTTTAACACCTGTATTCCTAAATTTTGCGCCTACATATCAGCTTTCCAAGGGTATAAGCAAAATAATGTTGCAATGCAGTTTTGAGGTGGAAAATCTCATGCCTAGTGATTGGTCATGAAATCCAACTATATTTCGCAGGCTTAACCTTCTAAGACTCAGTTGAGTAAATATCAATCTCGTCAGGAGACACGGATAACGAGTAGCAGTGTAGTCGACGTTCAACCGTATTCATATATTGACATCGTGCTGAGAAGGCGTGTGAAAGGAAGCCCAAGTGAATAAGTAATATTCTCTCAACTCGTCTCACCTTTCATCATTTACCTTTATACATTGCGAAAGAAACGGAAAGCAAAGTCAATAGCATTTGAATAATCCAACTCTCACTTCAAGAGAATTCTTTGGTTGTCCTTTGTGACATTGGATGTGCAAATTCCGGAAAGAATATGAAAGCCTCAGTGGCACTTTTCATTAGTAACAATATAAACGAGACTGGTTTCTGTTTCCCAATCGGTTATATTGAAAGCTCATAACCTCCGAATTTGTGCGTTGAAACGATAGTAAATATAAAATTATATTTTGTAATATCAAAAACCAAACTTAAACACCTACAAACTGAATATTGATTTTGGTTACCTCATTTCGATGACGTCATAACGTATGGTGCGGACAGTCACATACAACGTTATCGGCAGTAAGTATTTTGTGCAGAACTAGAATAGCTACAGTGGATTCACTGAGCGTGACTACCACTAGAATATCTCAAACCCACAAAGGTTCAATTTTTAAGTGCGTTGACAAGACCCAATTTTCCAATGGCATTTACCATGGATCTTCGTTGGAAAAAAACCGTGCATAACTGTCGATTTGGAGGCAGGCGGCTCAACATTGTGAATTAATTGGGAATTGTTATTTAATGGGACTTGCCGATTCGAGGAATCTTATTGAAAGACTTTTAATAAGAGATCTTCTTGCTCAAGTTACTGATTGGCCCCGTATGAGTATTATGTTGAGTGCCGCCCGTAATAAGGCTAAGAACTTACTTTATGATAATATCATGTGAATTTATGAATCATATTATGTGAATTTCTTACTGACATCATTACATTTCAACCATAAGATTTAACCAAGTGATCGGTATTTTCCTTTAAAGGTTTGGCTCAAGAGCATAGAGGAGGGGGGATGGATTGTAAAGAATTAGAATGTAGAGAAGAAGAAGGAAAAACATTTATTTATGAATAAGCACAAAAATGATATATATCTTTTAATAAAATATTATATAATTACTAATTATTAAATAAAACTAATTATATAATTACAAAAATAAACCAAACGGAACGGAATATTAGGTGACCAATAGGAACATAGGTAGGGACACTCATTCTCGCTTGACAGTACGTCTGATGGTACCTATCAAAAGTTATCAAGTTATCAATCATGAAGTGACGGTAATTCCATGCCAGCTTGCAAAACTCCCAGTTCTCGACCGATCCAGGCTACTTAGGAGCTGAAGTCCCTCCTCTCTGCTCAGTGTTAACCGCTTAAACGTCACGGAACTCCGCAAGCACTGGACATCTGCAGAAGAAATGGAATCCGTCCTCTCGCTCGCATAAATTGCACATTGAGCATTCCTCCGGTCGGTCAACCGGATACGGCTTTGCATTTAGGTTCAGTAGCGCCGTCCTCATTCAAAATATCCATCTTACAGCCTGAATAGGGGTCACTGGGACACGTTTCAAGCTTGCACCAAAAGAGCGCAATTTTTTCCTCAACAATCAGCTCTGCACCCCACTTTAGGAGAACGTACAGTAAGATTGTTTACAAGGCCTTACTTCGCAGCAAAACCCCCAGTCCCCTGTCCCGCCTCTATCACCCTCATGGGAACCCTCAAGTCAGACATTCCAGCCACTCTGGAATAATCTCTGTAGCCCCACTCCTGTGCAGCGTAGGTACATTAAATTCCTCTTACTATCGCATTGGTGATTTGCAGCTTTGACTGAGAGGGCACAGCATGCTTAATTGTACGCTGCACAGGAGTGGAGCTACAGAGATTACCTTACTGCTGAACTGGTGTAATACTTTTCATAGGGAGGATTTCCACCTCCCTCACTGTTCACCGGCCTACCTGCTATGCTGCTCCTGGAGACTAAGTTGGAGCCTGCAGGGCTGGCAAATGCTCCGTTCCACCCTCAGTTCGTGGCATTTTTGCAACTTCCACCATACGCTTCAAGTGAAAGCTGGGAAGACAGGATAACGCCTATGTATGTTTATTCATTTACTATATGCACTTCCCATGAAAGTGTATATAGTGAATGTAGAGGTTAAACCGCAAAGGAGAAGGGGCACGTGGTTGATTGGAATGATATTCAAATAACTCACCGTTGAAGGCTTGATTACATACTGACTGTGTTCTCGAAATATTCAATTTTCCATCCACTATTTTCAATATTTTTCTAACATTTTCCGCGCTATATCAGAATTTTCACTAATTGAAATAGCCGTGTTTGTTTCTGGGTTTTCATATCTGAGCTTCTCCGGTTTAATTACTCGTATCGTGACTGGCGAAGGGACTTGGTTGCTTCTCTTCCAAGATTTCAGCTTTCATATCTCTACAGGAAGGTAAATCGTCCCTGGATTCTATAGCTATTATGAAATTCTCTAATGTTGAAGGGAGTGCGTATACCATGACGTTGGGGAGTTCGTCGGTAATGAAAATGTCTTAGCTGCTAATTTGTCTACAGTGCCAAGTAAATGTATTCGAATGCTTGCGCATATTGTTACCGTCTTTCATTTTGAAGAACTGTCACCTTCCTTGCGGGCTCTTTACTTTTGTAAATTCCAGCCAGTTTACTCCATACATCTTTCAAATTTCGACCCGTCTCAAAAACACAATGTCATGTTCTGATGTTGATCTTGGCTTATGAGTTTGTCTTGCTATCCCAGTTGCGACCCAGTTTTTGTTCTCGTAGATTATTCCCATTTCCCATTTATTCCCAATACTATCAACAGACAAAACAGTAACTAATAACCTGGTAAAAATGGAAAAGAACAATAAATAATAATCAATAGGTAAAACTTTTGCAATAGCGGAGCTCACGGAAAACATTTATTTTTTTCATCAACTTCTAATAATATTAGAAGTTATTATGCAAGTTGTACCTTGCTTTGGTTGTCCCGCTACTTTTGATTCATCAATTAAATCACTCACTAACACACGGAAAAGTGCTGATGTGCAAAAGTGAAGAATGCATGTGAAGAGTTGAAGGTTTGAAGAGTTGGGTTGATTGGAACACGATCTCGGCACTCGGCATTTTACAGGCGAATTACATTTTTTGGAACTTAACAACTCAAAAAATGGAATGTAAAGAGCGATGAGCTGGGTTTTTAGTGAAATCCCTAGGCCGGAAAGGGGAAATGAACCAGATTTGGAATCGGAAGTTGGTAGAAAAGGCAATTTAACTGATACAAGACGCAATTTGTGTAAAAATTGAAAATCTTCTCGGACAATTCATTTTATTCGGTACAGTCGACCCATCCTGGCGCGACAAAGATCACTGTAGCTTGTAATTTCCACCTTCTTCTCTGAGACTGTTCGGCACGAATCTTGAGTCCCGAAGGGGTGGAGGGTAGATTGATGAAGACGGATATATGGCATCACTATAGTTTCAGAGAAAGGGAGTTTGATATAGCGTCTCCAGGCTGGGGAACAACGAAACCCGTTTTACCGGCAATTTCCTCTCATTGGGTTGTCCTGGGAACTTTGTCACCGCGCGGTGGAAGGATGAAGCTAACCCCATCAAGGGCGATGGAGGACAAACCGGATTTCCAAAGGGGCGGAAGGATGATGGGCGTAGAAGAAGGGGCAGAAGGGAGTAAAAAATAAAGAAGGTAGGGAGCGATTTGAGAGATTTATAGTCGGTACGAAGAAGAAACCTCCTGTAATATACTCCAACACCAAAATCCATAGTTCCACTTTTTTTCCCGACTGATTCCCATTTCACTATGCCTTTGAATCTTGACCCCACGGCGCTTGCTCGTATACGATACAGAGGGTTAGCTATTTATGAGCCAATTACCTCGTAAGAAAGTGCAGAAAGAAAGGTACAGAAAGAAAGGTTACAGAAAGAAAGGTTACAAGGGCTGTGTAGGACGAAGGGAATTTTGGTTTTCAGAGTTGCCACCACTGGGAGGTAAAGAGATTCCTAACGGTCGAAACAAATCATCAAAAGCATCAGTCCGTTACGAAATGTTGTCACAGCAGTCAAACGCGTCAAACAGTTCGTCCTCCAATCGCTCGAGAATTTCTTGGCTCGACTGTGATTGGGGACGAAACGTGGCTGTGTCACTATACTCGTGAGTCAAAAAGGCAGTCAGTACAGTGGCGCCATACCCATTCACCACCGGCCAAAAAATTCAAAGTCATATTTCCAGGGAGGAAGACTATGTCATCAGTCTTTTGGTAACGGAAAGGGATATTATTTGTCGATTTTATGCCTGGAGGAACCACCATAAATGCATCTGCATACTGTGAGACACTCAAGAAGTTGAAGAAAAAAATCAAGGACAAAAGGAGAGGAATACTGACTCGTGGTGTGTCACTCCTGCATGACAACGCTAGACCTCACTGCTAGTCTCACTAAGCCCGGACCTGGCACAATCGGATTATCATCTGTTCAATAAATTGAAGGGTGGAACAGCATTTTTGGGTGAACAACGCTTTTAAAATGAGGAGGGGGTCCAGGATGCCGTTAAGCCGGTGGAGCGGAGATATACGACGAGAATATACAAAAACTGGTAGTTTCAACGTGGGCATCAAAAATGAATTGACCTCAATGGCGATTACCTAACATTGTAAATTGTAAATTTCATTTAAATATTTTTATTTTTCAATTTTTAACTCACGTTGTAACCTTACTTTCTGTACATCTCTCGTACTTCCAACAGTCGAAGGAAATTTGTACGTATCACATCCGCGCGATGTTAGGTGTCAGTTTTTCAAATGTTATCTTTTTACTTGAAAATAATGATAACTATTCAAGTACCTAGTTGTAAATGGTTTTTCTCGGTTTGTTTTCAGGCTAAAACTAAAAAAATAAAAACATAGGTAACACATACATGTACCTAATGGTCTGTGAAACCAGTAGAAGGTGTTCGATTTAGATAAAACTCAAGATGCTGAAGCTGTTTTACGTTTTCTTCTTGTCGATTCCGATCAGACTCCTTTTAGCTCCACCTAGAGATTCATTTCAGAGGTTTGTTTTGAACTGCCGAAATCGCTACTCATATTTTTCATTGTAGCGATACTCATAAAAAGTATTTTCATAATTAAAAGTTCGTACGTTGGAACACTTATGTGATTAGTTTCCATGCCCCCCCCCCCCCATGATTCCTCGAGTTAGTTAAGAGCAAAATACATCAAAACTGTATTGGCTATGTAAGGCATAATAGTGAGGCAGAATAGACGTTGAGCGTAACGATGTTAGGACGAAAATGCCAACAGTATTAAAACTACTAATAAAAAATGTTATTATATTATATTATTACTATAATACTAATAAAAAAGAGGTGGAATTTTCATGTAGTTCATAACAACTTGCAGCGATTGCAACGAGAAATTTTGTGTTGAGATCGCTAGTTTCTTCCGTCTTTGGTGTTGGGGATTGTTGTGATACTGGAGTGTTTGGAGTCATGAGTGAAATGTAGTGATTAGCCGGTCTAATTACCTGTCAAAACTACCTGTCTAATTACCTGTCAAAACTATCTGCCAATTGTCTTGGTCTTCGATTGGAAAAAGGGGTTTTATTACTGAGGGGGTTAATCTTGTTTTAACGAATTATCCCTACGAAAGGAAGGAAGGTACTAATAAATTTTTCTACACAAAACTTCCCAGATTAAATTGCTTCCATTCATATTGTTAAAAAAATCAAAATAATGAGCCCATTTAATGGGGAAGTTTTGTGTAGAAAAATTTATTAGTACCTTCCTTCCTTTCGTAGGGATAATTCGTTAAAACAAGATTAACCCCCTCAGTAATAAAACCCCTTCCCTTGGTTTTGCTACACTCGAATTCAGCTGTAGCAGTATGTATAACATCGATGTAAAACAACTTTGCCAATACAGGTGTCTTGAAAGCGGATTCACTCAATGGCAGTCTTGATTGAGGAGCTACGAGGAACATCAATGAGAAACCCACCGGGAAGCGAAAACAAGGTGAAAAACTTCTTGATGCCTACCACAGAAATTGAGTTGCCTCGCCATTGAATACCCTGAAGGGATATTGATAATTAGATGTGGTACCTTGTTACAGTGCTGCAAGCGCCTTGTGTTGAAATGTCCATCACGAGCCAAAAGGTGCCCCACGGCATCAGGCGAACCCAGTCGTTTGATTGGCTGAGCCCCCACCACCAACCCTTGCCCGTGTTCCTAGACGACCAAGAAAAGCGGGAGATCACGTACAGCTGCCCAACAATCGGCCCAAATTAAGCCCCACACCCCACCCACCACTTACAGTCGGCGAGCCGAACATTTTCCAGCTTTGCCTCGGCCTAACCTCCATACCCCATTCTCATACAGAAGTATCAAATTACGTGAGTTTATCCGAAAAGAGAAAGTCTTGAAAGTATCTATCGAAAAGTATCGAAAAAGTATCCCTCCCTCCCCGAGGTCTCTCTGCTGTTGGGGCTTTCGGTTCCAAAGTTTGGCTCTTCCTTCAATTTCCAAAGTTACGGATACTAAAATATCCACTTTTTACTCCAAGTTATGTCTGCAGATGATGACATCGTTATTTATTTTATTCTTATCGGGGTCTGGTACCTACTCTCCGAGTTCATGCAACGCGTTCGTCATATAACTTGATACTAAATATAAAATAAGGTACTTGTGGGAGGCACAAAAACGAAGTATGGAAATGGGTGCCGATAGGCGCCGAAGTTCACCAGAAATGATGAACGCTTTTCATTAATACATACAAATAGAGAGCTTTTTTACGGCTACAAGTCGGGTAAATTTTCAAAATGGGGAACAGCTGATTCTGAGAACACAATGTTTTCTCAGAGATTCATTGATTCAGAGAACTGTGGTTTCGTGACATCGAGTTCCTTGCTTTTTGACACTTTTTGTGTCTACGAAAATACAGTGGTTGCTACTTCCTGTTATCAGTTATTGCCGGCGTCGATAGGTACATACCACAGTAGTGTACCAACACAAATCAATTCGAGATGATTTTTCATCAAATATGAATGTTTTATTTACCCTGTACATAATTAATTAATAGACCATTACTGAGCTAGTGTCCAGACCCCCCCCAACACGATTGTTCATCTATTCGAACAATATTTTAGCGCTATACTCCAGTTATTTTGTACAGCTTCTGGACCCACAAGAATATTGTGTACAGAACAGTGATCCAGAAAGAAGGGCGATCTGTTTAGAACATAATGAACCGTTGTGGAAGAATATGCAGGGTTTTCCTTTTGTAGTCGTGCCTTTGTCATGTCGAGGTATTTGGTTTCTTACTCCCCCTACTCCTTCTTTAAATTGCAGCTTAAGCATCAACGTTATCCTCTTCTTCTGCTGTTGAGCCATCTCCACAGCTCCTTTCTGCTCTTATACAATGTTTCATATTGCTTGTAATATTTCTTCTTCATCTGTCTCGAAGTTGTCATCTCCTGCATTGTGATCCTCGTCCTCTTCTTCGTAGTTGCTCGCGATTACCTTATTTTTGACAATTCAGCACATCCAGTCATCAACATCCTCCCTTGTCATTAGTTTTCCTCATAGATACCTGCTACCGAAGCACATTACCAACTTATAGCCCAAACATCGTAATTTGATATTGCTTATGTCCTGAAAATCAGAATCATAATACCTTCTCATCCTCTTCTTCCGTTGTACCTGTTGCTGGCCATATTTTACCATTTTATACCTCCCTCATGTCATATGGTATTCTTTTCTCCTTCATGTTTTCATCCACGGTCTTTATAAAATATTGTAAATTAAATGTGTTATATGATTGTATATTATTATTTAGTTATTTACCTACATTATTATTTTATTATTATTTGAATAAAGAAAACCAATCCGTCCGTCCGCCGGACGCCGTCTACTTTGCCCAGTTAACGTTGTCCTAAAATTATGAAATTTGGGTTACGGGGCCGGACCTACCCCACAATAATCCTTGAAACGATTCATAACGCTAGGTCCAACGCTTCTCTCAAATAGAAAATCAATCAATTACTTGGTATGCTAACCCGTGCGGGAAATATTTTATAGCTGCAATCTACCACCAAACAACAAGAGGATTAGATCGAAGAAGGTAATATCACAATCAAATGTTTCCTTCTTCTTAAGAAGATAAAACTCTGCAAATTCTTGACACAACGGCTTATTATCTTCTTTGTACTGATCACCGTTCTGTCTATATTAGGTAATTATTATTATGAATAATTCATAATAATTATTATTATCATTAGGTAATCATTAATAATTATTATTAAATATTAGGTATTTATTACCTCGATATTTGAAAACCATGTACTATTTGAATCAGCTGAGCCAATTTGAAAATTGATCCCACAGACTGCTTCACGATTCACTCTCATGTTGTCGATTTTTGATCTGCTCCAACTTTGACCCCTCATTGTGAATGAACGGCTGGTCGTACAAAGCTGCGGATGGTCTTAAAAAATTCTAAAAAATAAACTCTATGTAGGTATATGTAAACTGAAAACTATACCATTCCTTATGAATTTTTCGAGATTTGAAATTTTCAAATTTCAAAATTAGTTTTGAACCCCTTCCCTTAACCGAATGTTATGAAAAGCTTAGAGGATCATTGTGGGGTTGATCCGAACCTGTAAAAAAAAGTAATCTTAGCTCAACGCTAACTGGGCAAAGTGCCGCGGACGGACGGACTTTTTTTTAATTCGATTTTCTGTATCTACGTATCTTGAACGGGGGGGTTAACTAATTTTTTCTTTGGTCGATTCCAATGGTATGATTATTGAAGATAAACCAAAAAGGTGCTGTATACCTCACACAATAACGTTATTTAATACAACATCCACAGGGGTAGCACACTAGGTAAATTTCCTGTTCAAATGGGTCACATTATTGAATGCTCCATATCGTTCACGTAGGATATGCCCAGTACAATTCAAATTGTATAAGTTGATAATGTCATCATTCCAATCGAAATTCCTTGACGGCCAAGCGTTTGTGTCGCGTCAACGATATCAGTCACCGGCACTGATCAAAGGAAACTGCGCTAATCACCAATCCACTCTCGGGTCGAATGATCCCCTTATGCGCGCCACGCGTGCCTTCCTCAATATTGCTGTCACTCCACCTGATATTCCCAGTTCCGCTTTGGATACCAAATAGGTTGTTGACCGAGCTATGATGAACAAACACATCTAGCCGTAATTGAATAATATGTAGCATGTCGTCCATTTTGTAAACTGTGCAAAGGCCAGTTTTTCATTTTGACCATAGGTTTACTATTCAGGGAATAATTTCACTAATTAGGTTGGAATGAGCTGGTGTTGATATAAAAACACGATTTTTCATACCTTTAACCGTAATAAACAAGTGTAAAATGTGCTTTGCCAGTTGAGAGGGCTCGATGTCTGTTTCTACCCATACGTATTTTTTCAGTGTTTTGCAATATCTCACCAACCGCTCAAGTTTTTTTGCTGATTAATTGGTATAATACACTCCTTATAGGTTGTAATGCATCATCCAAGTTTGATTAACTTCCATGCATTTTTAGACGTACACTTTTTGCTAACTCATTTATTGAAACAAATGACCCGTTTCTCAAGACTGTAGTAGTGCTATAGACTTGAATACACTTCAATTTCAGTGTTATATTTCTGGTGTTTGAATAGAAAACATTTGTTTCCTCCAAACTTTCAAAAATTAATAAACTCGGCCTACCGGCCTAGCCAAAAAGGAGGAGCCCCTTTCGTCTTGACCGGCTTAATGTGGCTTAATTTCTATTAGCATGGAACATGTTTTAGCCACTCAAGCGTCAATGAGTCCTAAGGAGGGTATGTGCCAAATTACAACTACATAGTGGGAATAGCATAGAAATATGATTTAGAAGGCACTCAGCTGATCCCGGCCCTATGCTGCTTAAAATGTAGGTCCTCAGGAGGCTGCATGCCAGATTACAGCTTCAAATAAGTAGTGAATAACATAGAAATTAGCTTTGGGAGCCACTCAGCTGATCCGGGCCCTGGGTAGCCTCAAGTTAAAGTCCTACCGAGGCTATATACTAAATAAGAGCTCCATATATGAAATTAGAATAGAAATATACTAGCGTAACGGACGGAGGGCCGGCCAGCCAGTGAGGTGAAGGCCAAAACATGTACCATGTTAAAAGTTTACTTGAAAAACTCATCAACTTCAGTTCGTTAGGAAAAACCTGTTCCACTCAATCGAAGAATAGAGTAAAAGCAACACGCTCTCAAAATTTGAAGGAAGTCAGATGTGTAGTTTCCAAAATAATTTATGGGTCATTTTTTTGGGTCATTTGTGAGAAAAAAATCATTTAATCTAATCTAATTTTATCGATAAGATAAAATCATCGTTGATATAACCTCATTGATTTCTTGGGTTTTATGTGTTTTTTAAAAAATGTTTTAAGAGTTTTAAATTAATGAGATCTGCTTGATATCTCCAAATAATCTGAAAATTCATCATTTGAGACATAAAATGTGGTGAAATTGGGAAAAGGTATTAAATTGTATAGCGCAAATGATACAAAATGTATTTTTCATTTAAAAAAACAAAAATAAAGTCGGAGAGTACAGGACAAAAGTAAGTGGTAGTAGAAAGAAAGCTCAATATCCGAATGAAGTAAGTTTCGGGGCTCGATGATCCCCCCGTGGGTTCCCGTTCTAACTCGAGTCACGAAGTCGCAGTTGCGACAATACGTACGGTTTTGGATGAAGATTGGCGACGAACTGTTGACCGAATCCTCGAATTGTTTCATCCCAAGTTCAACTACTTATATCACGAACAATTTTTTTTTTCGCGATATTTAAAAAAAATAGTGAAACTTACTTATGGGATGACCCTTACAGTATACAGTTATCAGTTTGTGTGTCGGTATCAGAACAATGAACATCTCGTGTTCGTCGAAATTTGGCTGAAGATGCCGAATTAAACAATTATGAAGGTATAATGATATCTATATAGTTGATAGGTAGTACTTTGCTTGCCAGGACTTATGAACATAATTATTTTACAATCACTGGAAGTGTGTTCGAACGGAGCCCCGGTGGTTAACTATCTGATGAGTCCAGCTACAGAATACACATCGTATTTCATGTACTGAGTGAAAAGTACCGTGTTGCATTTCTTGGTAGCGCCATCCATCATGATGAGGTCCGCCCTCTCGGTTTCATGATGAATAGCCTTCAAGTGAGTTGTTGGAATGATGAATGCGGGAGTTCCCTTACTCGTCACACGCAACCATGAGAACCATGTTGTTTTCGAGAGTAATACTGCACACATTGTCCTTGTTATTCAATTAATTTATCCGTACTCATGTAGGTACCAGACATAATATTATTTCTATCTGTTGTTTTAAAGGTTTCTCCCTCTCGTAACCACAATCAAAAGTTTATTCTTCCGAGGTTTAGGAACTTGTATCTATCAAGAAGATACCGATGACGTGGAGGTGAATGAAACCAGGTGCCCTCAAATAATTCAGTAGTTCAGCGGATTTAGCCAAGACGTGAATAAAATCTTAGCCATTGCAACTATTCTCCGAATTCAGAATCATAATATTATGCTAGCAATAGAAATGATCGCATGAATCCCCTCCTCCCCGATCACATTTCCTCCCCCGTCGGAGTGTTGGGAGGACTAAACAAATTTTGATCTAATCAGTCCATCTTCAAAATTTGAAAATTCAAATTTAATGAGTTCAAAATGAGTTCAATGCCTGCTTCCTACACTTAGTTTCGTCTGAAATTGATGTTCTGAGGTCCTAAGACCACTCGAATACTGAGCCTACTAAGGTATTTATTCTACGATGTAGATAGATAATCGTACCTGATTATACCATTATCAAGGGTAACTGCATTGTTTTGTTTGATATTTTTATAAATGTTGGTTGTAAGATTGTTCAATTGCTCAATGTGAACGAAAATTCGTGTATCTCATTCCCTGTATCTCCCTGTACTATCATTTCGAGTTCACCGATTTCTACTTCTCTCTTCGCATCCTGGGATATGCTTTTCAGCTACGTCCGGAGCGAACCTTCTCTTGCACCCATTGCAGAAAACCCGTCCATCGTTGATGGGAACGTTGCTTTGCCCTTTCTTTTTGCTCCCGCGATGTTTTGGGTTCTCGCCTGCACTCCACGTCATGTGTGATTCTCTCCAAGGAATCGCGGACAGCCTCTGAAATTAAAATTATTTCCATCATTTTCAAAATGCTGTGGAGGAAAGTACGTGGACTCGCCAAAATAAATTACCAGCATCCTCGTATGTTTTTAGCACTTACGGGGTTTTGGATGAATCAGGAGGGAGTTTAGCTGTCCATTTCATGTATTTGGTTTCCGAAGGGTCTTGCAACTTTAGGAGAATGTCCAATTCCTTTATATTTAAAGGAAAAATGGGATTATGTTTCTTCTCTCAACAATCCATAGAACTTTACGTTACTAGTCTTTGGTCTGGTCTATGTTACAACGATCTCGGTTTCGGAAACACTTTTGATGAAATCATAAGGTGGACCATATTAGTGGATCTATGGTGAGACTGAGGATAATCTAGATTTATATACCTAATAGTACCTATTCAGTTTTTTTAATTCGCAAAACATGGAGTACAACAAACTAACTTTCAGAACAAAATTTGTTTTTGCCCGTCTAATAACCTGAATATTTAATATTGCCCGTCTAATAACCTGAAGCCGAGGCAGCGGATTTAGATTCACTATTTTAGATGATCATGAACTTTAATGAACCAAACGAAAATAAAGAATAAAAGATATAACAACGAAGAAATTTCCCCAAAAAACATTACGATAAAAAAATGTTTTAGAAATACGAGTTTTAAACATTTTGGACCGAGCTTCCTTTTCTTCGAAAATTTGCTAAGAAGGTACATTGCAGAATCGTATGATGAAAAAAAAAAAACAATATTGTTATCGTTCATAATATCATCATCGTATAATATCGTTTATGATTCATAATATGAACAAAATTAGTTACACTTTGAGATAAGTATTGGAAATTATCTCCAATATCTAAAAAAATAACTTATTGAACCTCAAAAGGAGTTGACAGAAACTTACACTAATTTTGATTTGAGCTGCAATAAAGTGCTTTCATTCTTAAAAACTGGAATTGTTGGACAAAATTTCCAGAAGACTGAATTACAAATAAACTGCAATAGTTTCTTTTCTATACACCCATGGTTCTTCATACATTTTACATACTTAATTTTGAGAATCATTCTTCATTTGAAATATTTATTACTAGATTGACACGAGGTCCTTCTTTCCATTTGAGAAAATATAGTTACCGTAAGTAGGTATATTAGATGTTTCAGTAGATTTGGGAGATGTTTCTTCATACATGATTCATAACAGCAATCGGCATCGTTTAGCCCTAACCCTAGGCCCATAGACCTAACAAAATAACTCCTCTCACACCCATAAATCTAGGATGCTGAAGCAAACTGGTGGATTCAAGTTCTGCTTTCAGCTCTTGAACTGTAGTTGAAGCTCGAAAACCGTAAAACCGATAAAACAGAAAACCCTTCAATCGAAAAAACGAGAAGCAAATGAGGGAAAAAAAGCTTTGAAGTGGATTCGAAAGCCGACCTTATTACTTACAACTTGTCAGGGAAATGGTGAAATGTAGACGGTGTATTTTTTAGCTGTTTACCATGACCCCCATATTTTTTCACAAATCTCGGTTCTTGGGAAGCGAGTGAGGGGTTGGCCCCGCGGCATTCATTTTCTGATGCGATTATTCTATACTCACCTGGTTTTCAGGTAAATCGCAATTCCAACTATCTGGATTGATTCTGACAAAAAATTACCCGGATACCCCAGTATCCTGATAGTAAAAAGTGAATTTTGAAGGGAAAACATTTAAAAAAAGGGTGTTTGTTATTGCCAAACTAAACTTAAAATGTCGTACATAAATTTAATGTTAATCTAAACAATAAAAGTAGGACTATGGTGGGTAGATTACTTATTCTCCCCAGTCCACAACCTCCATTTGTAACGTATAGTTATGGGACTCACAAGAATATTGTATACGGAACGGTGATCTAGACAGCAAATGATGAACCTTTGGGGGAAAATATAATATATATATACGAGTATTATAATATAATAATATTATACGAGTATATTCGATCATGAACTATTGGAATCGGTCGAGGTGTTGCTGAGGAATTGGCTAAGGTTCATTCTGATTATAGCATTTTTGATCACTTTTGTTTAATATGAATGATATTTGTAAGTGCTACTACCATACACCCATGTTTCAATACGAAAACGCTGCAAACTTTCCCCAAAAGGTATATTATATATCATATTATAATAAACCAAAATCCATTCGTCCACTCCACTTTGCCATGTTAGCGTTGTCCTAAAATTATGAAATTTGGGTAACGGGTTCCACCAGCCCAAGGAATTCTGATCCACCAAAAACGGCAGTCGGACGAAAATTCAACCTGAATTGGTTGCTTACTTTACTTACTTACTAATGAATACGTTTTCGTTATGGAAGAATTTGGTAGGTTTCTTTGGGTTTTTGGCAGGGGACCTACTACCAAGATCGACCTTGGAAGGTTTATGTAATTACCAACACTCTGAAGGCGGCCCAGGAATGAACCGAAAGGACTCTATTGTTTGTTCACATCTCGCTTCGAGTTGATTAGTATTCGCTACACTCACTCGTACGACTATGTGCCCCGAAATCAAATCGATCGTCATTTGTTATAGTCACTTGTCGCAATTAAACCTGTTCATGCTGAACGCTTCCTCATCCATTAACGGAATTGTCACTTTACATAATCAGTGGCTCCAAAGAACTTCCATCTGAACCGGTTTACTCGACTGTTTACCATTTTCATGAGCATGAGAGGTTGTCCCACTTTCCAACGAGGCCACAGAGTCGTTGCTATACATCAATAGAATGTTTGGTTAGAATTAGTGTGACAGACATATCGTGGTAGTGGACCACGATCGTGGACATATCGAAATATATTTAAACCAAAATCCGTTCCAGACCATCCTGAATTCACTGCCAA
Organism: Stenodema calcarata; assembly: GCA_963920205.1. Taxonomy (NCBI): domain Eukaryota; kingdom Metazoa; phylum Arthropoda; class Insecta; order Hemiptera; family Miridae; genus Stenodema; species Stenodema calcarata. The sequence goes on from OY986050.1 coordinate 10,518,632, forward strand.
AAGACACCAAAAATCATATACCTATGCCTATATACGGTTTTTAATGAACGTCCCACCCTTTTTATTTCGATATGAAGAGAGATACCAAAAAAACCTATCGAAGTAACTTCCCCTTATTGTTTTACAAAGAATTCAACGATCACATTTTTGTGCGCACAAATGCTGACTACGCATGCCAACTTTGTTCTTTCGTATGAAAACCCTCCCTTTTATATCGAAGGTACGGATTCTACGTCAAATTTTATGAACTTTTTACTTCGACAACCTTTTCTTTGGGCGCACCCAGGAGCGTCCAGAAGCGCCTAAAGTTGGACGAATCGCGTTTGCTCGTAATTTCGATAAGACGGAAAACCCCCAGTGTGGCACATGAAATTTCATTATTTTTCGACAGTGAATCACGTGGTGATAATATCATAAACTGATAGGATCAGTTTTTTTAGTGGACTTGATTAAACCGGGATTACAGCATGAAACATGGCCGTTTTTAAGAAAAATTATTTTATTCTGGAATTACCTTTTTCTGCAATAATAAGAACCACCCTGTATATATACATTTTTGGTGTCTTTTGGCATACACGTACATAAGGCACATACATAAACATATATATGTTTATTTATATGTATGAACTTGAATGCACGAACAGGAGGATGAAAATCATAGAAAATTATAGAAAACACTTACTACATTTGGAGAAAGTGGAAATTTTCGCTGTACAGCGTCGTCAGCCCGAGAAGAAATGGTGGGGTGTGCCTCTCTCCTATTTTATTTATATGTATATGCATGTGTCATTCCAGACGATAACTCTCGATAGAATTGAGATAAAAAGTTCAAATTTGCACAATTAATCCATCCTGGCAATCAAAAGGCATCTGATACACATATGCGTAGTAGTAAAAACGTCCTAACATGGCGCCAAGGGGATATTTCGCACCGGTACGTTGCTTGTGAAGTGGTTACGACATCCCTTTACTTGGAAGGAGAAAGGCGGGCGGGGAAAGTGGATAATATCATAATATTATTATCATAACTTTTGAGTGAAATTTGTGTTTCTTGGGGGATAATTAATTGAGTTTTCGTTCGAATTGTATGAAATGACGATTACAATAGTGAGTTCAGAGTAGTTTGAATACATTTGTTCAATAGTTGACGTATCAAGTCACGTTGGATTAGTGATACTTTCGGTTTATTATCGCCGATAATAAACGGTTCCTTAAAAATTTCAATATTCTATGAGAATTGTTCAAAATGAATTTTGAAATTTTCATTTTCTTAAAAATTGATATAGGTATTTAACATGACACGATGAAGTTTTCATATATTAAATTATAATGATGAAATTATTATAATTATGATGATTATATCTTTATGATATAATGATGAAGAAACGGTGAAGTTTTCATACATTATTAATATTATTATAATATATGAAAACTTCACCGTTTCATTTAAAATATATCATGATATTATTTATAATATCTCAAAAAGATGGGTTTGAGATATGATGTTTCCTGTTTGGAGATAGGTACTTACTCCAGTTGTTTCGAGTAGTAGGTAATGATTCACGAGGACATTGTATCGAACAGTGATCTTTTCAGATGATAAACCGTTGTGTGAGAATTAGCAGAGTTCTTCTTAACAACCCATTATGCCCACGATGCCTGTATTATTCGCGACAGACGCGGAAACATTACCTTTGATGTTGAATCGCGGATCGAGACTGAAGATTTTGTATTCAAAACACATGATATAAGCACTCTCTACTTTTTGCTTGAATACAAAGACCGTGTAGTGAGGAAGCAATAAGGTTTGAAACGCAGCCGTGCCATTGCTGTCCTGACGGAAACAATAGAAAAACTATCCGAAGGAAATCCAATTCAAATGCTTTTGCTCAATCGCCAACAAAGGTCTTTTTCGAGAATGTTTGCAATCTCGGTTTCTGGAAGGTGAACAAGCTAGTTCTCAAAGGAATTCTTTATATCAGGATCTCAACAGAAATGTAACCTTAGAAGAAATAGGAAATCGGATAACTCAATCTTGGAAGCAAAATGTAGGTTGAATCAAACTTTGAATCTCATAAAATGAAAATAGATCAACGTGATGAGCTGACACCCACCAACCAATCAGGAAGTTGATAGTCGTGTGATAAATATAATATATTATATTATTGTTGTCATAATTATCTAGTTAGTTTTTGTTGGGTGCTATTTGCTCATTTCCGGAAGAGACTGAAAAATGGGTATTTAATTCCAATTACCTACTTCGGCCGTAATTTATCAACTAATTATACGTTGATTATAATTTATTATTAATCATTATTATTATCAATAATTGATTTATAATAAGGTAATAATTATTATTAACTATTATTTCGATATCTGAAAACCATGTGCTGTTCGAATCAGCTGGGCCAATAATGAACACTGACCTGGCAGACTACCGGTTATAAAATTCTAACAATTTTTAGGGATAAGACGTTTTCAAAGTTTCAAAACTTGTTTTGAACCCCTGCCTATTGATCTAGGGCTATGAAAAGTTTCAAGGATCATTGTGGGGTGGTGCGAACCCGTAAATAAAATTTCGTAATTTTAGCACAACGCCAACGGACCAAAGTGGCGTGGACGGACGGATTTTTTTAATTCCGATTTTCTAATCTACGTATTGTGAAACGTATACCCTCAAATTTGAAGGGAGGTAAACATTTGTATTTTCCACCTTAGATAATAAACCAAAAATATGCACGAATCAACTACTGTTGTAGTTGCGTATCTACTGGAACCCCCATAGCACAAGGTTTACCTCAAATAGGAGATCAGCAATACCGCCGCTACACTTGTAACGTCCAACAGTTGTACCTTTTCTATAGAATACTAGAGTTCTACTTTCACGCTGTGCATTCTTGAACTTGTGAACATGGTAATTTCTGACTTGGGGTCGTATGAAATAGGCCCCAGGTGAGGAAAGTTGAGACTGAATTCGGATACGGGATTTCAAACTTAGATACTACAACTAATGTTCATCGTATTACATCAAATGGATTGTTACACGCTTTTAGAACACAACTAGGGGCTATTCATTTCACAACTTGACCCCTGAGACGAGAGAACATCGTATGATTTCGCCTTCTCATCATAATATCTCGCCCCGTGGACTACTAAATTCTAGTGGAGTACTTTACCTAAGTTCAGGTTCGTCCGACTTATTCAAGTTCCTCACCGTTGGCTTGGTTTTTTCCCGAATAATCCTCTTGATCTCTTGTTCGGTCGCAACACCGTTCAATCTGTGTGCCGTCGCGTTGTACACGGGCCTCCTGGTTTTTATACTTCTACATATATCTGTGTGAACATTGAGTCGATCTTCGGGGAACTTCCTCTTACAAACAGGGCACGGGGATCTCCTCAACTCAATCGTCATCTCACTCGGTAGTTTCCTGGCAGGGGCCGGCATCTTGGTGGTTGACTGGAATTTAGAGGAGATTTGACTATAATTTCTGTAGAATACAATTGAATAAGTTATTTCAGAAACAACACATGTACCATTGGTACGGTTTTAGTGTAGAAAAGACACAAGATTTTGTGTAGAACAGAAAGAGCACTTTTCTCCCTCGTGACGCCTCACAAGAAGAGCAGATCGATATACACTCCATAGCAATATGCGGAACTCTTTGTTCGTGCAAGTCGCACTGGAAGTTTCACTGGTCATTACGTAAAAACTAGTGAAATACTGGAAACTAGTTACATACTGGAAAAATGATGGCCCTCTGTACAAAAAAGAAAACAACAACTTCTGATGAAACAAGTGGACGGAGAGTACCAAAAGAGTGAAGGAAACTTTCGTAGTGTCAAAATACAAGGAGTTCAACTACAACAAAAACAGGGGAGAATAAATAGGAATTCATCGGAGATTTGATTCAAAGCCCATTCACTTTAGTAGAAAATCCACAACCTAATACTGTCTTTCCTCCGGCGAAAGCGTGCCCCCAACGAACAGTAGCCATCAACGACAAAAAACTTTGATTTGATGGAGCTGAAATACTATATAGTTGGCTACGAACTTTTATATGAGAAGATCCTTCCATGGCCTTCTTCTGTGGGTCGTATTCCAATAGATTCAGAAAAGGAAGAGAACCTCTAGCTTAATGATGTTTTACGATGTTAATGACGTTGATCAACCATTTCAATAATATTATTTAAGATATATAGTTTAATAATATTGTTGTAAATTCGCTCTACTGTTTTCATTCCTATTTCTTCTTTAGGAGTAGACATTTTTGATTTAGAGATTTTCAAAATGTATGCTTACTTGGAGTTATACAGTTAGCGAATTTTCATGCTCTTGATATAATTGAGATGAGAAGTTCAAATTTGCACAAAAATCTATTTTGGTACTCAATCAAAAGGCTAAGTACGTAGATGGGCAGAATTGTGCCACTCTACGGGGGGTTAGGGAGATTTTAAGGGGCAAAAAATCACCTATAAATACCACAAATGAAACTGTCTGACAAGTAACACCTCATTTTAAAAATTTACCAAGTTGATCACGATGGTGAAGTCAGGATTGCGATATCCCATTCCGTTCTCTAACAGGAGCACATTGAAGATGAAGAAACGTGATGAAGAAACGTGGAAACGTGATGTTCTTCACGGTTCATCTGCTCTATTCTGATAACGGAATGAAAAATCGCAATTCTGACTTCACCATCGGGTTTAGCGTTGAAAAATATATAATCTGAGATGTTGCTCGGCAGAAAAATGAGGCAAAATTGGTTATAAAACCAGTAAAATGGAGACATTCGACATAAAACCAGTAATTTCTTCGACAATTCGCTCTGATAGCCATGCATGACTGCAGATTTTTTCCCGTTTTTTCTCAAAAATCATGAAAAGGCTTCATGTGCTGTTTCTGAAATCACCGATTCAAGGTTGAATTAATCCAAGGTTGGTTTCGTTTCTCGAGTATCTCGATATTTCGAGTGGTTCTGAATAGAGAGTATTACTTGGTTGGTCATTATAATTTTTCTGTGTGTAAAGAAATGGTAGAGCTTCTACAAGCATAGTGATGAGGCCTATTTAGTTACCCAGTCATTTCTCCGAGTTCCATTCCTCTACAAATAAATTGATGTATTATAGCATGACGTAGATAGTCTTGTGAAAGCAATATCTTTCCACTCACTTTTGTAACACTCGTAACAACAACTTTTAAAACATGTTTTGAAAATCAATATACATTCTCTTATTTGTCTTCCTTACTCCTTTACTTCGAGAAGTTCAACTTGAAGATTGCATTGTTGAATGGTTTCCTATATTGTAATTAAATGTCGGACTCCATCAAGGGTTCTAATTTAATTATAGATGCTGGAAGTGGTTCTATAATAAATGGACGTTTAATGTAGTAGGAGCCGCTCTGAATAATCAAGTGTTCGAGTGAAAAACTGGCAAACTGTTTTCATTTAGCGTAAAACTTCGTCACTCTGAAACTTTTGACTCTCGAATAAAACTCGGTGATCGTGAGACCATTCATTGTTTCAAGGATATTTTTCGATTGTCAAGTTCTACAGTACTGCTTGTTTTGTGTAATTAATTATTACGAATCGGTGTTTTTATTCAGGCTTCTGAGTTTATCGAAACCGACTAAAAGCCTCGAAAACTTGGGATCACTCCACAGTATTTTCCTCGTGCAATGTTTTTGCACACATTCATTGCTTCACCCTCAAAGACCGGCCAATTTAGCCAATGTAAACAAACGCGTGCACCATTCCTAGAAATTGATGGTTGGAGTCAAAAGGTCCAGGGATGCCAACTCCATCGTACTAGCCGTGAGGGGGTAGCGAAACCAGTCTCGGAAGTCCAAGACGTGATCGACACCAGTCGTTCAAAATCTGCAAGGTACATTTGCGGGTGATTAGCCGCTACGCGCGTTCCTACGTTTAAAAACCGCTCTCTATCAAAATGTAAGTAACTTATAATTCATTCCTTTAGTTTCATAATATCATTCATTTTGTGGTTCTTCAAGCATTAGATACTTTAATTTCATGCTGGTCCCTAATTGCATTGGTACTAGTCAACATCTTTTCATGAGGTAGATGAACGAGTACTTGGACCTGCAGGGTAGGTAGGTACTTTCCTTTTTTATTTTTTCTTATTCTTTAAAATATTATTATTGATTTATTTTCGGTTCACAATTGAAGGAAGAGTGTATTGAAAACGAAAATGAATCGGATATCGATTATAAACCAGAGAGTGTTGAAGGAGGAGAAATAATAATAAAAGTCTGATGCTTGGAGCATACTATATTTATTTGTGCCTTATTTTTTTTCGAAAAAAGAGAAACGTGTGGTATCCCCGATAATTACCAATATTTTTGGTTGTTTTGCCCCTTTTTTGAAAGGAAATAAATGGGTTTTCAGCTCGAAGTTTATACAAGTAGGTCTTACACTCATTTCACCTGTCATACCGCAATAAACATTGCACCTTTCATAGAAATCTCATAGATCGCACATCAGGTCGCATATCAGGTCGCACATCCCGGGAGGCAGATAGGCGCGCGTCCTTGAGGTCGCAGAATTAACGAAAGTAGTTCATAGTTTTCGTTATAATAAACAGGTGAATTGTGAAACTAATTATGTAGCCTCTACGGGTCGTCTGATTGACTCCATGAGGAATTATTATCAGTTGTAACTGTTGGCAAAAAGTTCCACGTGAGTCCCGGGGGGTAGCAGTCGATCTAATTGAAATTTACTTTCCAACAATTATTGTCAACCAGACTAGCGAAAGTCTTCACATTTAAAGAACAATAAATTTCCTCAAAAACGGTATTCCAGTGTAGGCGGTCAGAGTAGACCACCTTCCACCAGTAGGGCGCTGCTGCCTGCTGCGCTGCTGCCAGTAGGCCCCTTCCAAGACCGTCCAGAGGCTTCCGGATTTCCAGAACCTTCCGGAAAGTCCCCAGAGGCCCCTTCCACCAAAGTCTCCAGAGACCCCTTCTACTGCCGCTCCCCCCACCAGCAGCCCAGCTCAGTAGAGCGCCAGCAGCCAGAGCAGCAGACCTGCCAAGTCTCTCGTGGCGATTGCAGCCCGTCCGAGTGCTAGCAAATCCCCTGTTCCCCCCTCAGCTATCAAGCCAGTCAGTGTTAGACGCCCTCCGAGCGTGGTTGTGTTTTTGAAGCGTCAGTTACGACGACCAGTTACGTACGCGTACCCGCGAATCGCGTGCAGACAGTGAAAGCATCAGAGATCTCAGATACTGTGAGTTGTATTTCCTTTTCTGGCCAGATAGGACGCTAGGTACAAGTTGGAGTCATCTCCGTTGAACAATCGTAACCTGAGTAGTACGGTTACTCGTACAGTTGTATATGTTACGCTCTTGTCATTTTTATGTTCTTAACCTTGCCCAGGGACCTGTTCATATGGACAGCCCTGGCTCTTTCTAAAGAACGTTCAGTTGTTTGAGACCTTGCACGGTCGTGATATAGTTACAAGTAACAGTCAGTCAGAAGTCACCCTAGTTATTACGTTACGCTTGCAGAGTTTACCTTTTGTTTTGTTCATATTTCCATTTTTGTGTCAATATACTTCCTTGTTCGTTACGGAGTGTTGTTCCTTTCGTCACCCGTACTCGTATTTGGCGTTTATGTAACTGGTGCACACTTTTCAATTCAACTAAATCACGCTACCAAGTGCACCAGCTTACATATTGGTGGCAGCGGTGGGATCACTGTCTGGTTAGCCCAGGCACGAATCCACAAAACGCCAGTACAACACGAGGTGACGGAAGGTACGTGCTTCACAGCAGCGTCCTTCAGACAATACACTCTTTAACATTTCACATTACACATCATAAGGCGTCCCTTTGACGTATTTTTTTTCTCTACACATTACACTTCGTCATTTTTACATCACATCTCCTTTTGTATACACGTTACACCAATCTTATATTTGCAACAGAGGGTACCCGTAACCCTATAGCGTCACATTCATTTTTCTGTATACACAATTATCATTATGCCAAAAGCAAAAAGGGACGGAGGGAACGGTACGCTATCTGACGTACTGGACACCCTCAATACCACATTGATCCGCCTGTCACGCCTGTTTGACCACGGGCCTAGGTCACCCTCAGACACTAGTGATCACAGGGGTACAAACATACCGTGTTCCATGTTCTCAGAAATAGATCCATGGGACCCAGACGAAGTAGGTACAGTGACAGTGATGACGTTTTTTCAAAATTTTGAGAATGTTGCTGGGGAACTTGATGAACAGAAAAAATTACGCCTTCTGCACTCACGCGTCAGGGGGGCCGCGAGACAATTCCTCAGCGACAACGTCACGCTAGGAGAAACAGAGACACCGTACCATGACGCCAAGACTGAGATGATTCGGTGGTTTGGGGGACGCGAGAAACCCGACAAAGCCGCCGCACTATTACACACGATCATGAAAGAAAAGGACGAGACACTCCGCCATTTTGCCGAACGCGTGTTACACTTAGCACAGGTGGCAGTGACGGGGGAAGGAAAGGACCTACCACAAGAAGCCAGACGTACGTGGGTACGGAAACGTGCACTACGAGCCTTCACACGAGGGATTGGACGCGACCTGAGAGCACACCTGGTTACTCGACAACCTGAGGAACTCGAGGACGCCCTCAAATGCGCTGAAGAACTCGAGGACGCCTTAGGTACGCCAAAAAATCTCGAACTAGGATGGGATCTTGGAGCTGTGCAGCCAGGAGAGACACGACGATGTTACGCCTGTAACGAGGAGGGTCACCTTGCTGCCAGATGCCCCAACAAGACTACGACAGGACGACGTGACGCCAGGACGCCAAGACCCAAACCCAGGTTTCCTTGCATGTTTTGTGGAAGCATGTTACACTTCCCAGTGGACTGCAGTCACAACCCCCAGAAAAGCATATTTTGCGATTACTGTGGGGTACGCGAACATCTCGAGGTTGACTGTCTCAAGAAAAGAAGTCTACCACCAGTGACGCACCCCAATACACGTGACGCCTATCAACTCAGACCCCAACCTCCAGTTACAGCAAAACGCGCGTACCGACCTACGTGGACACCAACTCTCCATGGTTACTCCAACTTGTTAGGACAACCAAGACTGACAGGTACACGAGGTACACGACCCACTACGACCCAAATAAGACACTTTCGTCCATCTGGGGGGCCATTGACACAAAGTACGCGTCCTGTTACGACTACCCCAGATCCAATTTACACCTATCCCAAACTCATGACGCAAGGTACGCCACCAGATACGCGTACCCAAAGGCGATTCATACCACTTGACACGCACATGACGAGGGGTACGCACTCAGACACGCGCACTCTTGGGGCAGTACGACACTATGACGCACCAATGACGCAAGTAACGCACCCGGTGACGCCCCAGGTGACGCCGGTGACGACGGTGACGCCGGTGACGACGGTGACGCCGGTGACGACGGTGACGCCCCCGGTGGCGACGGTGACACACCAGGTGACACGTAACCCTGAACTCCTACAACACTACGACGCAACCAAAACGCAAGGTACGCACCACATCACGCAGGGTACGAGCCCCACAACACAGGGTACGCGTTCAGAAACGCGTAATGTTGAAAAAATATCACAGGACAATGTAGTAATTGAGGACATGTCCACGGATGAAGACGACCCAAAAGACCAGAATCGTAGACCCGACTACAGTAGATTTAGTCCCAGACCCGAACACATAGATTCACAGGGGTCACAGGACACAATTTACCCACGAGGAAGACTACGAAAATTGAAACCCGTGGATTACAGGGAGGGAAAGAAAAAGAGAGTAACTTTAAAACTGTCTGAAACTTAAACTCACTTAACACACACACAATACAACCCCTCACCTGCATTGATACAATTTCTATTTAGTAGTTCATTTTTTTTTGTATAAACCTCTGCCAGAGTAACTTAGTATCTAGGACATATAATTTTTATAACTCTAAAATTTAAAACTTTAACTTACCTTGTACAATTTGCTTCTACATCCTTGTGACTTTTATACTTACCTATGTGGTGTCCAACTGACTTACCTATACTGGACTGAAATTTGACGTATAACAGCTATCATTTTACTTACCTATGTAACATCATTTCAACAAATATTATACTTGATCTTAAAACTAAAAATTTAATAAATTGAACTTACCTTGCCATGTAGTAAACTTCTAATGATAATCAAATTTAACTAATGTATGAACTTGCTGGAGATCTTATAACTCAACGTAAATAATTCAACTGAATATGTAACTTGAAATTCTTAAATTAACTTAATTTTAAACCTAACCTGGTAAAATTCTCACTAAACTCACTGTTGGATGAAACTCAACGACAACACCATCTGGACGGACTTCGTCTTGTCTGCGCTAGCGCTGATGGACACAACCATTCCCATCGTCGGAGAACACGTTATTGCCGGCGAGGACGCCGGCTCCCAGGAGGGAGGGGAATGTAGGCGGTCAGAGTAGACCACCTTCCACCAGTAGGGCGCTGCTGCCTGCTGCGCTGCTGCCAGTAGGCCCCTTCCAAGACCGTCCAGAGGCTTCCGGATTTCCAGAACCTTCCGGAAAGTCCCCAGAGGCCCCTTCCACCAAAGTCTCCAGAGACCCCTTCTACTGCCGCTCCCCCCACCAGCAGCCCAGCTCAGTAGAGCGCCAGCAGCCAGAGCAGCAGACCTGCCAAGTCTCTCGTGGCGATTGCAGCCCGTCCGAGTGCTAGCAAATCCCCTGTTCCCCCCTCAGCTATCAAGCCAGTCAGTGTTAGACGCCCTCCGAGCGTGGTTGTGTTTTTGAAGCGTCAGTTACGACGACCAGTTACGTACGCGTACCCGCGAATCGCGTGCAGACAGTGAAAGCATCAGAGATCTCAGATACTGTGAGTTGTATTTCCTTTTCTGGCCAGATAGGACGCTAGGTACAAGTTGGAGTCATCTCCGTTGAACAATCGTAACCTGAGTAGTACGGTTACTCGTACAGTTGTATATGTTACGCTCTTGTCATTTTTATGTTCTTAACCTTGCCCAGGGACCTGTTCATATGGACAGCCCTGGCTCTTTCTAAAGAACGTTCAGTTGTTTGAGACCTTGCACGGTCGTGATATAGTTACAAGTAACAGTCAGTCAGAAGTCACCCTAGTTATTACGTTACGCTTGCAGAGTTTACCTTTTGTTTTGTTCATATTTCCATTTTTGTGTCAATATACTTCCTTGTTCGTTACGGAGTGTTGTTCCTTTCGTCACCCGTACTCGTATTTGGCGTTTATGTAACTGGTGCACACTTTTCAATTCAACTAAATCACGCTACCAAGTGCACCAGCTTACACCAGATTGTTTTATCCCTTTCTGAACGGAAGAAAATATATTCAGGTATTTTTGTATGTTTGTAAAGCCTAGTAGTAACAAAAACTTTACTTCTGTGCCGTTCTATCTAATTTGATAACAATTTTCTGAGGTCATGGACGTTGGCTGAAAGTTTCTCTAAAATCAGGGTGATTAAAACAAACAAACCACTGTTATTGAGCTGAACGTTATTAACGGGTCAAATGTTCAGATTTTCCCTGGCGGTCTCGCGTCTCCCAATAAATTTAGAGAAAAAAACGTGTTTTACGCGAGTTGCCCGTTTATTTAGAGGGAGAATGATTTGGACTAGAGCCAGCTCATATTTATTGTAGCAGAGAACGTGCATGAGGCTCCATCTAGATTATTGGTTCCGACCCTCGTATGACTAAAAAAGTGCTTAGCTCAGGATATGCTACATTCAAAGTGTTCCACCCTATTCAAATCTGAACTTTTCCATCTGAATATTTAGTATCTTTTCGGCCTCCTGAAACGCTAATCCTTTTACTCGTAATTTTAATTTGGTTGCCACGATTATGAGAAAAGTAAGGTGAGTTGCGCATTGTTTTTGATTTCGAGGAAAACCATTGTGTACAAGTTATGAAAGAATGTTGAAATTTATATAAAAGTTGAAAAACAGTCAGATTCAACATTCGATGTGATGATAGTTCTGAAGCGTGATATATCAGCCCTCAACTGACAGCTCTCAAAGAGTTATGGATATGATACCGATGAAATTCCTCTTTGCCAGGAATCCGAGCGATTTATTGATTCTCATTTTTTTTTTTTTTAAATAAATGCATTTATTAATCATAATCTCACATGAAGCCAATTTTCATAATTACGATAAATGATAACTTGTACAAAATAAAACTTCTTCTCTTAAATTAAATGCTTCTCCCCTCTTTGAGGTGATAGACCTCGTGCTGAGGGGAGGAGTATCTCCATACTGTATTCCTGCTTCGATGGTATTATTATGTTATTAATAATTTATTTTTGCACTTAAAATATTATTTATTAAAATTTAATGTTGTAGGCAATTTGTAGGGTTAATTCTTCATAATGTCATGAATTGATTCCATAATAGCTTCTTTAGGTGTAACTTAAATTTACTGACAGTTTCCATATTTTTAATTTCGTTTGGCAGTGCATTGAACATTTTAACTCCTTTTTATACATATTGGTCCTGACCTACCGTAGTTAATTTGAGTGGAAGTTTTAAGTTTATATCGTTACTAAATCTTGTTCTTCCGTGTTCAACTCTGTCTATTTTCTTTTCACTCCATTCTTTGTAGACTTTAGTAACTGTTTGATAGGTTATCAGATTTTATACCGTCATAACTATACGTAATGTAACCGAATACGAGGTAATCCTTTCGACTACTTCGAAAGCGATGCTTCCAATTTTGATGACAACTGGACTAGTGAATTCCATTGATGTGATACATAATTTGGCACAATATCCGTGAGCCAGTATCAAACGCCTCGTGTCTCAGATTTTCATTTGGGGGAGGACGCGTTGGGACGCGATCAACAGGATTATTAAAAATGCCCAATAAAAAACATAACTAATTATTATATTTCTGAGCCTCAGAACAATTTGTATCGTTGGTTAAATAGATTTAGAAAGTTTAGCAACAATATCGTCATCTAAAATTGGCTTCTAAAATGAAATGTTCATATTTTGTTAGTTGGGCTACATTTGTACCCCTGTGTGAGCTCCATGTCCCAATAATGTATATGTGACCTCCTAGGTCCTGTGTGACCTCGTACACTTCCGAAGCCCTCCCATCCAACTTTTCTGGCGACCAATCCCTTCTTCGTCCTACGTTTTTCAATGCATGCAGTTCGTTGATAAGTAGGTCAGTATCGTTTTGAAACGAGGTTCCATTGTTGTTAAGTGTGAATAGTGGAAAATTAAATTGAATAAAACAAAATATCCAAAACTACCCTTTGAGATGATTTTTGTTAGCAGCTATGATTTGGAAAATGTTCATAGCATTCTCTAATTAGGTAATTAATTTATCATCAGATCTTGAAGATAAGGAGGGCGTACACATACATGTTCAAGGCACAACTTGACAATTAGGGCACAATACACTTTCCAAGACCCATACAATATTGTGATGCTACATTATACTCGTACTGAAGTATTTGATACCTTGTGGGTCCTGAATTTTCTGGCGAAGATGTTATTCTTGATTCACCTTGTGAGTTGGAAAACGGACGTTTAGTTTCATTTCATTTCACAACAACAGGGTTTTAAATCGAATTGTAGTGTGTTCGCAATAGTATGAGTCTAAATTGAAATTCATTATTAAAAATTAATGTGTAATTTTCATTCAACATTAGCAGGAGGCAAATTATGTGAAATATTGAAAAGGTGACAGTTGTGTACCTAATAGTGAGGTTGAATATAATTACTGATATTAATGATTTCGGATGAGAATATTTCGTACCTACGTTATTGATTAAGCATTGAAATACATCGTTTTTGAGGTGAATAATTCACCTCAAAAACGATTATTGAGGTCTTCTCGAAGGTCCGTTTCATCTTAAATTAGGTAATATCACAATTCGATTCAAAATAAACGTTTTCCGATTTTTACCAACGTTTTCGAGATGAATTGAGATGAAGCGGCGCAAAATTTTCATTTAAATTAATCATAACACAAAAAGGAAGGAAATGAATGATTTTTAGTGGATTGTATGTAACTACGAGTATATTACCTATTTCTGTAGGACTGGGTCAGGAATTGATGCGAGAAGAATTGGCGTATAGGAAAGGAATAATAATTTTCGGTTCAATTTAGAAATGGTCGGACTTTGACGATCTACGGCACCTACCTCATTGCCCCCCGGGCTGATGATGATAAGCAATGGTCTTGAAGATGAAATTTCAATGAAGGGGATTCTAATTTGGTATCACACGTCAAATACAATATAATATATATAAATATAAATAGCAATATAAATTATTGTTGACTGATAAAGGTTGAGGTAAGGGGAGAAATAGCGGTTGGAAATATTTTGCGGAAAGAGAAATTGAGGCACAGGCAGTTTGAAGTTAGGTGTAAGAGGGGATGGCAAGGCGCAAGGGAAAGAAAGGTCTTGCAAACCAAATGACAATAAAGGTTTATAATATAATATTATGTGAGTTAACATGCTCCACCGCCGTGAAACATTCCAGTTTTTGAATTAAAAATGGATAATGACATAGTAAAGTGAAAAGAAAAATGTACGAAGTGTTGTGTGGAGATGAGGGTTGTGAAGATTAGTTGATAAAATAATCAATTTCAACTTCTCACAAATCTATGTACAAATAAATGAAGTATTTAAAAAACTAGAAATAAGATGATACATCAATAATCCATCAATCATCTTATTTCTAGATCTAGATGATTCCATGCTTGCAAACAGAACCTCGACCTTCCCGATTGACCATTGGTGAGGAGATGTACCTACCTTATTTTTGGATGAGTGAGTCGGGCGAGTTCAGGTGGGTGAGGCGATTTGCCTGTCATTATAAGACCAATGCCAATGTCCTGTGAATTATAATGGCGTCGATATATACAAATCAATCAAACTTCTGGCAATATTTTATTCGTATGTTGAGAGAGGTCGGAAATACCGTTGTTCCCTCGTACATCGACGGTTAGATAAGCAAAAATGCTGATCAACATGAGGTAAGAAGTGTTGTGGTCAAAGGAATCCATTAAATGTGGAGTTGAGTTAGTAGAAAATATATCTGAAACAGCTGTGGTTTTTAGCTTAGCCAGATATTAAACAGCATTTTTTGAGTCAGGATCAAGGGGTGGATGAAATGGTGTATAGGTGAATAAAGTCAGGTCCATTCCACCACAATGTGGAATTCAATAGTTCATCACCGTGAAACCATCGAGACGCTGGATCAGCTGGACTGTCGGACGAATTCAAGTGATGTTGCGGAGACTTTGGGTCAAGCATTTGCACAACCCTTTTGGCCACAAATGTCTTTGGAGGATGAAGTGTTGTGCGAATCCCCGAGAGCGTCATTGTAGAATCAGGAAATAAGAAAAATGAGGATGGCTTTATTTTATCCGAAAGGGGGCAGATGGAAAGAAGAAGGCGGGTGAGCAAAACGGCGCCTGAAAGCTCTAAGCGAGGAATGCTCATAGCTTTCAAAAGGCCACCGTGCGTCTCGCATCCACCAAGTGAGCGATTTTCTTGCTATTCTATGATGTTAAGAGATAACTCAAGGCAGCGACTACCGTGGTAGACTCATCACAGAATCCGTAATGCCGAACAGTGGAATCAGTCAAAGGAATAAAGCAAAGAATTTGCAGCGTACTAAAAGCGGGTACCAACGTTGTCGTGAATAGAAGCCAATTTTCAGTAACATCATCTGACAATAATTTGTTCCGGTGCAAGCCTCGTTGCCATACCGCCCCCTTCATGTCAAAACCGGGGGGTATTGATCTCCTCTATTTATGAAAAATCCTTAGAAATGCTCAGGTGTTTTCTAAGGATTTCTAAGGAATTTCATAAATAGAGGAGATCGATGTCCCCGCAAGTGATGCCGAACCGGACGATAATAATATATTATATTATAATAATATATATAAATGTATTATGCAGAATAATATATTATATTATTCTGCATAATACATTTGCCTGTTACTGTAGTTAACCAACCAAGTGGATCAATAACGTTCGATATTTCAGAGAAACGATCAATTTCATGGTTGTATACTAGGTACCCCCAGTATTTTCACTGCATTGTCATCAGGTGAAGAAAACGACTGAGGTTTGATGCGATGTTGGTAGGAGTTCCTCCAATCAAAAAAGGGTTTACATGCTTATAACGTTTACGGATGAGGCCCCAGAGATGTGACGCGGTTGAGAACAATTTTTCGACCATCAGGCAGACAATCGGATTTATCCTTAAAATGAAGACCATTCAGTAAGTAATATAGTAATAATTACGTGTAACTAATATTACCTTCATTTAACTATTTACCTCTTGGATGACTTGCTTCCAACGCACTGTTGAATGTTTTGAGACTGCTGTCATTGATGACCTTGATGTTAAGCTAGTTTCTGTTTTGAACAACATTAATGAATCTAAACCTCATGTTAATGACACCAGTATGATTTCGCAAACATCCCCAAGTGAACCTTCCTCGCATTTAAATTGAACTTTTCACTGGCGAGCTCCATACCGGGAGTGCATTTTACAGTTTGTATAATTCACATATACAATAGAGAATTCACATTTAACGCCTGCTGAAAATGTTCATTAGGTGCGCAGTTTACTCATTGAATTACAGTAACTATAATAGTTATTCGTTTTCAATAGTATTAATGGTATTAATAGAAGTAATAGTACCTATTTCGTACTTATAAAATTAAATATAAAATCAGTTACAGCTTCTAGATACAGGATATACACAGATCCTGCATAGATACAGGATAGATGTATATTCTTCATAAATACAGGATAGATATCGATCTATCCACTTCTTCCCTAGTTCCCTGTAATTGAATAGCAGTTTGTTCCTAGAGAGCGCAACACATCGGCGTAAAACGTGTTGCGTCGACGCGGTAGACGCGGCTTTTAGAATAGTCGGAAGCTCCAGTTGATTGTTTCGATAGATATTTTCGCCCAGGAAAAATAGAGTTGCAATCAAATTTTTTAATATCACATTCTCTACATTAATAAATTTCTATGAGATTGGGGCTGTAACAAAATTAAGAAGATTGATCGAATTTCACTCATTCTCAATAAACTCATCACGTATACTGTTTAACTTATTTTTCCTGAGTAACGTGTTCAGCCTTTAACCGTTAAGTCTTAACGGTCAAAGGCTGAACACGTTACTCAGGAAAAACACTTTCACGCTGCGTAATATATTTCACGTCCCTGCCGACGCGATAAAGGCAAATTCGGTTCAGGTTTTTCAATAGAAGTGATTAGATTTTGCAAAAAACCTGTCGGTAGGAAACCATAGCTTCAGGTACGATGGTAATGAATGATTCATTGGAATGAAAACAAACAATTATCAAGTGTATAATATTATTGTTTGCACGAACATAAACTCGGAGGTAGTAATCGTAAATTAATGATGAAGCGTTTTATGTTTCCACCGAACGATCTATTGCACTGGTTCATCGAACGACTACTCCACGCCCAATATATTTTCCAATTGTTTTGTATCAACGAAAGTAGGTTTTCTGGTAAAGTACAAATGTCCCTTTGCGCAAGTTAGTCTCATCCACCTGAAAGAGTGGCGCCGTTTGCGCCCAAGATCTTCCACGCAAACCTTCTTCATCACGCAGTCCACGTAACTCGAAGTGAATTCTTCACTTTTCAGTGGGCCATCGATAATCCGAAATATTTTGTTCCCAACGCAGAACACGTCAGGCGTCGATCTGATGACCATCGATCTTCGGACCCTCAGGGCTTCACAATAATAAGAGCTGTCGAGTTGGCCGATGTACAAGCCGTGTACGAGGTTGGGGCCTGGGAGCGTACATTTTTCAGTACCTGAAAAAAAATTCATTACATCCATTACCAACCAATCAGAAACGAGACTTGAAACCTATAATATTGTTTTCAGTTATACGGTACCTACATATAAATATATTATATTTATATGCACCGTATAACTGAAAACAATTCGAAGAATTTTATAATTCCGGATTACTCTCACCTGGCAGTAATAAATAATTTATTATTATTGTTGGAACAATTGATGTTCCGGGTCGGTACAAAAAATATCCCTCCAGGAAATTGGTTTAGATAAATGTTTTTCGTTATTTTCTTAGTGAATTTTCTTTCCAAAACAGAACGGATAACATTTATCCGATGGAGTTTCCATTAGTAGGTATTCAGGTATCCTATCATTTTTTAGGGAACTTAATAGGTAATCGAATACAGTTTTCAGCGATTTACGGTAGACATTAATTGTTATTCATCATTGTGATTCATTATTCAGCAATTGGTCCAAAATTTATAACATGAGCGTGAATCAAACGCTGGCGAGTCGGGTCAATGTTAATACTGGGTAACAGCTGATTCAAACAGCACATGGATTTGTGTTACCTAGTTTCTTTTTCTGAGATAGTTTTTGTGAATACAAAAATAGGATAAGTAATTTTGAATATTTGGTGGTAGGTTATCAATAATCGATAATTATTATTGCCAACGTCGGTACTAGGAAAAATCCCAAAATCACATCAACACCTACAAATTAATCCTGAATAGTTCAAGTTTAAGATAAGTTGGTTTTCGTGTGCATAATAATTATTGATTTCATGGATATTGAGCTTGCTACTCACATACAGTCGCTACAGAAGATAATGAATAACTATTCTTTATATGTTTATAATTCATCTTACCGTCTTTGTTGACAGCCTGAGAACAGACCAGTAACACTATTATTGGGCTTGGATGGACACGCATTTTGTCATTTCACACGACCCCACTTTGTATTGTTCTGACCAATATTCCATTTCACACACTGGTAGATTTCATTGCAGGGAGTCCAACGTTTTACTACGATAGGTTAAAAACGACAGGAGTTGTAAGGAAGAGTTATGTTCTATCCAGTTAGTTCGAGCTCGGTTTTATTGAGATAATAACATCTAAAAATAAACAACTTGATAGTAAGAGTGTATAAATAAATAGCTGGTACAGGGTAGCCATTGGGCTGTACCTGCTATACATGTTTCATGTTAATTAAGAAAGCTAATTGCTATTTGTAAAGAGGTCCGAGGATTTCTATCACTAAAATATTTAAGGGGTTTCTATTTTTCACTAATTCAATCTGTACTGACATACGGGATAATAGGATGGGGAAGCTGTTCAAAGAGTCTAATGGAAATGGTGTTTATTTGTCAAAAACTTCTTATCAAGATATTGCTAAAGAAACCTAGATCCTTTTCGACTGTGAAACTCTTCGAAATATTTAAAGTTATGACGGTACAAAATCTGATAACCTATCAAACAGTTACTAAAGTCTACAAAGAATGGAGTGAAAAGTAAATAGACAGAGTTGAACACGGAAGAACAAGATTTAGTAACGATATAAACTTGAAACTTCCACTCAAATTAACTACGGTAGGTCAGAACCAATATGTATACAAAGGAGTTAAAATGTTCAATGCACTGCCACACGAAATTAAAAATATGGAAACTGTCAGTAAATTTAAGTTACACCTGAAGAAGCTATTATGGAATCAATTCATGACATTATGAAGAATTAACCCTACAAATTGTCTACAACATTTAACAAATAATATTTTGAATATAAAAATAAATTATTAATATCATAATAATACCATCGAAGCAGGAATACAGGATGGAGATACTCCTCCCTTCAGCACGAGGTTATCACCTCAAAGAGGGGAGAAGCATTTAATTTAAGAGAAGTTGTTTTATTTTGTACAAGTTATCATTTATTGTAATTATGAAAATTGGCTTCATGTGAGATTATGATTAATAAATGCATTTTTTTTAAATAAATAAAAAAAAAATAAATAAAAAATTAGATACATAATCTACTATGACTGTAATGTTAATTTTGCAAACAAGAAAGTTAACTTTAAATTAAAAAAAAGTGGCTATTGTCATGGTGAATTTTTTTCTGCTGTGAAAAATGACGATTAATTAATAAAAGTAACCACTCAATCATATTAAAATGAACTCTTATATTTGCATTATTGATTATACAATTACCATTTAGACTTGAGGGTTTAGCGGGTAGAAAACCATTTTGCAGAAATTATTTTGTAATTAATACTTGTAACCGTTATTTTAATTTAGAATAATAACTATTGACATTCAAAAAAAGTACCTAACTGTTACGCGCATCTCGACTGTGCTGTTCAAATGGGAAAACAGAAAGAAGTGAACGCGTCGAAATGGAGGACGTAAAGGTCGTAAGGATTGAAAGATCGCAGGCCATTTCACAACATGAATTCTCTCACTTGCTACGAATTTAGTGTCAGCTGTTAAAATTCAGTTCGACTCAATCGACTCCCAATTTTCCCCTACGTACAGAGCGGTAGAAAGTTGGTTTTATCAAACCAGGAGGGCCGTAGTGTTATGTGGCATTACTCAAACTATCCTGGGCCAGTCTGCTGTGGATTTACGTAAAGGTTTTACGATTTAATGATTGTTTCCATTCCCTTTCATCATAAACAACAACTCTACTTCAAAAACGTCTTGAAATCGAGAATCATCGTGTTTGAATTCTAATCTCGCTAATAAGTCTCCTTTAACGGTTACAAGGAAGCATTTATATGGTAATACCTACTCCGTGGTGCTCTTCCTTTTTCGGAGGAATAATTAAGGAGGGTGCGAAGGCTTAGGGACACCCTCATTTGATAAGACCCTTTTAAATTTCTTTAACGTATTTTCATCTTCAATCTTCCGCCCTCCCACACCGTTCCCCGTCCTTTTTTTGGAACCTTTTTTCTACCGTTCTGCATGAGAGACTTCACCTTAAGAAATTAACGACACTCTTTTTCACCTTACTTCCCGTTAATGAATTTTTCTTCTCGGGATGAGAGGAATCTCCCGGTTATCGCGGCTACATTCTTCGGGCTTATCTTATCTCTTGCTCTCCTTAAAATCTTACGCCGAGATATTTCACCAAGCTTCCAACATTTTTTTCGGCAACCCTTAAGCCAAAGATTTACAATATTATTTGCATTTGATTAGCTGTGACCGTGATGCTCAATAAGTTCCAGCACTAATTGAGATTCGTTTTAGATGTGAATTATGGCGCATCTCAACGCCACTAGATATGAACCATGTATATACCTACGTCGGCAATAATTTATAACAGGGAGTATCTACCACAAAATATCTCAGAAAAGGAACTCTGTAACACAAAACCGTGTATTGCTAGAGTCAACCGATCACAAATATGAACATTGGCCCGACTGGTAGCCGTATGATACACGCTCCTGTTGACGATTTTTCCTTGTCTCTATAGTCATGTTATAGGGTTGCAACAGTTAATTATCACACCAATTTCCAAAGCGCGAATTTCACTTAATATGGTTAAATGGTATAGGTAAATTGTATAATGTAATTAATTGTTACAATTTATGTAGTGTGAATTTCACTGAATTCTTAGTTGGTACTAGACATACTAGACAGACGAAAAAATACTTCGAAAATTGAGTTGTAAGCGCTTTAACACGGTTGCGGCCAATTTTGGGAACGCGCTAGATCACCTAGTACACAAGGTAAGATGTGTTTTCAAATATGGAATGTTCAATTAAATCAATATAGCAATAGAAGCAGTTTCTAGCGAAACGAAGAAGAACTACAGAACTGAGGTGACCCGGTGATGGGATTGCGGATACCTACCGAAATGAGGTGTAGATGAGTACTTTTGACTTGGAGAATTATCGTCGTCAACTTCCACACTACTAAGCTGACTTCTATGCCCGATAATCGTAACTTGAGGACGTGGGAGCTTAAAACTGGGCGAGAACGTGCGAATGAAGTTGGAAGCTCTTACATTACCTGCAGCTTCAGTAAAACAAACTTGGATAATCGTCTCTCTAATGGGCACCTCTGCAATTGAATACCGCCCCTTCCCCGCCACCACTTCTTCCTAACGCATGGCCGCTAACTTTCCGTAATGGCCACGGAGGTTTCGGTTAGTCTTTAAGCCTCACCCTTCACCAGTTAATTAATTCAATAATTTAGGATCAAAGCCCAAACCGCTACCGAGGCGTTGCGGAGAGCCAGGTGGCCAGAACACGGGTCGTGCCTGTTATGTTTGGTCCTGATCCACCAACTTTAGTATGTTCTTCGTTATGAGCTTAGAAGTTGCCATTTCTACTAGGTCTTACTGCTATCAATATTCTGTATTTCTACTCGTTGAATAAATATGCATTTAACGGCTTCCATTATATTATAGTACCCTCCATAAAATAATATGGGGACTGAACATCCCCCTTCCCTTTTCACATGACAACAGCCCTTCTCTCATAACAGCCTTCTCCAACTTTCGTAGGTGCTTTGTCGGAACAGGATTTGAGTTGGAACACGTGATCATAGCTCAACAAATTCAAGAGAAATCGAAATAATCGCGAAACACTGAGGGCTATCGAGCCAGATGAGATACAGCATTAATTCTCTTTAAACCACAATAAAATGAGAGAATATTAAAAACAATTCACTGTTGAACTGAATTAATTATTTTCTTATTTGAATGTCGAAATAGCCGGGCTTTCAAACCGTCGTAGGTTGCAATGGCTCTTGATTCCAAGATTCTGCATTCAGACGAGAGATACACTAATTCTTTATTAGGTTATTAGGTTCTACTAGGTTTTTCTTAAAGACATAAATTGCATGTATTAACGGAGAGAGTGGTGACAATAATACACAATGTACTCCTGCCCTCCCTCTAAACGTATAAGCTTTGCTGAGGGGAGGAGTCTTTGTCGTTTTTGAGTTGTAGCATCTACTGGAACCACTTAATCAGAATCTAGTGATAATAGAATAAAGGCTCGAGTCATCCTACTCAATTCTTCACATAAGCAGAGGGTATTGGAATAGAAAAATGGAAATCAGACCAGTTTAAATGATATATTAGATATTTCAACCTCGTCAGATTCCCACCTGCTATTTTATTCGACCAACAACTTAATTTCCTTTACAGAACTTCATCCATTTCTTTCTTTCAGTTTTATTAGCATATTTTAGGATGATGAACTGCCGACCCACGACAGCGCTACCTCCCTCGAGGTCTTATCCGCGGTGATATTCAATCTTATTTTCTTTTCACCTCTGAAAACGGTATGGAATCTTAACTAGGTCGGCAGCCTGGTGAGCTGTATAGGGGTTTCCCTCGTCTTTCCAACGCTAATGGTTTGCTTCGAGGAGAATATTTCATCTTTTAGAGATTTTTTTATGGGAACTCCCGAATATTCCATTAGTTTTGCTGTTGTCCTACTAAATCATCTCACTTTATTCCAATGTGTGAAAACAAGTACATCAACGTGTTCAATTATCTTGATAATTAAAAGGTACACCTAAAAAAATCTTGAATGCAGAAGGAGCCTTCAGATTTCAGAAAGTTGTTATACCACTCAGAGCCGATGATCGCCAGTGCTGACTGTATAATATACAGTATAATGTACAGGTATAATATTCGGTATAATATACAGAATGATTAGGTACCTACTGATCGATCCCGCTTCTTTGCAATGAAGCTGGGTTAGCTGGGTTTTATTTCACGCTATTCGACGATACTTTTACCTATGGATTAAAATTGCCCTAGGCCTTAGGTTCATTCTTAGCAACGAGCATTCCAACTCTGTTCCCTCAGTCAGCACAGAAATTGCATAGTACATCAACGCTGAAAGATAGTGCACAAAATAACGGTGGGCCTCACCTGGTTGGTAATGTCCTCCGGAAACCAAAGTCCGCGTAACGTTACAAAGAGGTTTCGTGAGAAAGATTAAGGACGGCACAGAAATGTAGGCAATGGGAGGCGTATATCTTTTTAATTAGACGGAGAAGAAAGTAAAGGAGAGATGAAGAGAAGATAGCATGCTCCAGCGATATAGGAGTTGGCTGAATGGTTGGTAGGATGGCATACGGTAGGTTTGGGAGGGCAGTGGGCGAGAGCGACGACGAGATAGCTGCTCTGGCTGCTTTTCGCCCGCCATTCGGTCGGCGTTTCATACGACCGCCTCGGGGGCAGTGGAAGGTAAGTGGGCTTTAGTTTTTAGTACTTGGAAATACCACAAACGAGGGGAGAGAGTGGAGACT
The DNA here is from genome assembly GCA_963920205.1 of Stenodema calcarata. Lineage (NCBI taxonomy): Eukaryota > Metazoa > Arthropoda > Insecta > Hemiptera > Miridae > Stenodema > Stenodema calcarata. The sequence continues at coordinate 10,542,777 of OY986050.1, forward strand.
TTTTTTTTTACAGGCTACTACTAAATTTAAATGTTAATGTAATTTTCGAGCCGATGATTCCAATATAAATCGACTTAATGGCATGGTAATGAAAACGGAAGAGCCGATAGTAATCCAATCTATTCAGCACATCATGAGCTACTGAACTAAATGATGAATTACTATCATTCTCATGAGAGCTCGACAGCACGTAGTAGTCCACAATAGAAATTTCTTGCGAATACCTCTGCAATTTTTGCCAGGTCGGAATCTGACTTTCCAACTATATTGCATGGCAGAAACCCAGGCAGGTCAAAGCATTCAAGTACTGCAGATGGTAATCATCCTGAATGCCCATGAGAACATGCCCAAGCAGAGGGATGAATACAGCCAACAAGAAGTAAGTTTCTGCAGAGTCTGAGAATTGTTAGCCCGGTATTTTTTCTACGAACACATGTCCTAGGTTGAATCAGGTGAGCCTCAACTTTATTCGCTAACCCTTCTGTTTGTTTCCAGACTGTGCTATAGTACTCTTCATCATCCTGACGCCGAATGGAGAGGATGCTGATCAGGTTCGATATCTGTTGAGATGCTGCAAGAGTGAGTGCAAGAATGTTGGCCAGGCACATAACTGATACCAAGGAAAAGCTGTCTCTAAGAGCAGCCTCAGGTTGAGAAGCTTTACTGGAAGTGGCGGCATCCTTCCAAGTGTTGATGGAATCCAAAGCTCTGATAACTTTGGGTAAGTCAACTGAACATTGTACAGTGGCATCATGACGCTCAATCCATCTAGTGTCATTTAAAGCCAGACGTCTGGTGCCCAAGATGTTTGGACATGACGCTATTCCGTTTTGCAGAAGCGACGAAAAACGCTACGTACGTCTTCATGGTGCTGACGGCATTCCTTATGTAGCAGATCTGACTTGATTTGGAGATGGAGATATTTAGTTTGTGGTTGAAGCCTCATCGAGATCAGAGAAGGCATCAACAAAGCAAATAAAGTCTTCATACAGTACATTTTGAGCAGTCACATAACTTATAAGTAGACTAAGCTGTGATTTGTGAGACACATGTGTGGTCTCATCAACATAATAAAATAATAGAGGGCCCTGCGCGCTCTTTTCAATACAACATCTAAAATCACCAATGCAATCTATTATTTCATTCGTAGTGGTTTTGCTAATGTGAGTGGCTCTGGAGTGCTTATTCAGGAGATGCTGGGTAATTGTATACAATATATGGCGCCACCTCCAACCCTTTTGATACTAACATATAATGTAGTGGAAAGGTATAGAAATATAAAGAGGTAGTATTTGAATGCCGGAAACATGTTTGAGCCCGTGAAAGTACCATAGATTAGTTGGACATGCAGATCAAGTGGACGGGGTTGCGGAATAAAAACATCCCCCAAACAACTGATTAGTACCATATAGATTAGTTGGACATTACCAACAACTGTATATATTGTAAATATTGTAAATATTATTAGTTAAGTTCCTAGGTTAAGTAATACATCCTGACCTGTGGGTTTTCCCCTTTTCCTCAGAAGGCCCGGGTTCGATTCCGGCATGGTACTAATCTATATGGTACTAATCAGTTGTTTGGGGGATGTTTTTATTCCGCAACCCCGTTCACTTGATCTACATGTCCAACTAATCTATGGTACTTTCACGGGCTCAAACATGTTTCCGGCATTCAAATACTACCTCTTTATATTTCTATACCTTTCCACTACATTATATGTTAGTATCAAAACGATTGGAGGTGGCGCCATATATTGTATACAATTACCAGATGCTGCTTCATGATATTGGTTCTGTGCATGCTTGGCTAAATCATTGTGTTTTTCATTGCCAGACAGGTCGTTAAATTGAGTTAAAGGCTCTGTCACAAGTCTTTTCAATGGGGTACTTTTCTGCCTACCCCCTACTACGCGTACAATAAATCATGGGCAATATTTACAATAGAGACCTCTAGCTGGATGGGAGTAAACAAGCCACGTTTTATAAACACTGAGGTGCCTCTGTTTCAGGTAACGGTTGTATTCCTCTCTGTTACCTTTGTAGGTAGAGAAAGGTAAGTTACTATTCTGGAATAGTCTTCTGGAGGCTTCCACGGATTTTTCAATACCTAGCTACTTCTTTTGAAAATCAATAATAGACTTTCCAATGAACGCTGGAAGTACTGGGTGAAGGGCCTGGAGGTTCCATAGAAGCAGCTAGTACATACTCGTAGTCGGTGAAGAGGTAGAATTACCAATACAATCGTTCCTTGCTCTTCCCAATCTCAACAATTTTTTTTCCTCGATCGCGACCTAATTTTACAAAATTTAGGGTAAAACCACCAAATGTTGACACTTATCCTAATGTTGACACTTCAATTTCAAAACGTAAAAATAAGGTATTGGGACACTGTAGGTACTCGGAATTGGCGTCATTCTGTTGATAAGGATGTGAGATTTGAGGTAGGCCGGCTCCACTAGTTGTTATTACCCATATCGAACGTCTGGCTACTATTGAAGCCGGTGACAGCTGGATCAGTCAACCCAGCGACGCCATCGCTATCCCGCAGGTTAGTGAGGTAAGTCAACAAAATTAGACTTTTCAAGTCAAATATTATGAGTAATCAGTTATATATCATATTGCCTGCCCTAATAATAGCGTAAGGAAGAATTTGTAAGCATTAAACCCCAGAATTTCGTTGAAATAGATGGTTAAGTTGGGGTGTCATCATTAGGGTTTCATGAAATGGGCGTGTGTCCTAATGTTGACACCTGTGTCAATATTAGGGGAAAATGTTGATCAGGTTGCCAATGTGATATTTGGGTTTAAATAATTTCGTAGTATATTGAGACTATTGAATTTTTCAAATCAGCGTACTGGAACCTTAAGTTGACATCGGGATCTCAATGTTGACATATTTTGGTTCCTTAAGTTGACATATTATAACTTTTTTTTTTTTTTTACATTTCTACGTATAGGTAACTTGATCTTTTTGTAGTTAGACCCCTACCTATGACCTTTTCAACAATATCAGGTACCTATCAGAATTTTAAAATAACAGAATGATTCTGATACAGTGTCTCATCATTTTAACAGGTCGACTACTACCATGCCTCCCGACAAGAACGGAATGTGGAAGTACACTGTCCAGCAAATGGAAGACGCTATAAAAGATGTGAAGCTCGGCACAGCGGTTTATAAAGCTGCAAAGCGCCATGGAGTACCTCGTATCACTTGGTTGTACAAGGTGCGAGGGAAAACTCCTCTCGAAAGAAGAATAGGGCGTCAATCGGTGCTGTCAAAAGATGAAGAGGAGATTTTGGTCCACTGGATGTGTTTGTCTGGTTGTCAAAATTGAAAGTGAAGATGCTGCTGAAGTAACACCGCTTCATCCCTGCAACAGACTGAGGACTGTTTTCAGGCCTTCGAGCGAGGGGAATCGCCTTCTTTCAGTCAGTAACGTCAAATACAAACTGCCTAAGCCTACATATTACGGGGGAAACCCTAGAAAATTTGTGTTCCCTACTTCTGTTTCTGTTCCACTGTGATTGAGCACCTATGCTACAAATTTAATTACCCATTTTTCTGATTATGCTGTTCAACATCTATTTTCTAATGTCTAGTCTAACATTAAATATATTTTAACGCGTTCCTAATCTCGTTTGTTCATTTACTTTGAGAAATATCTAGAGGGAAAGCATATTTAAATACTTTCTCAAAAATTTAGACTGGTGTCAACATTAGGAACTGCAAATGTCAACAATAGGAATTTCCGAAGGCAGAAGTGTCAACATTAGGGGGAAAATTCCATTTTTGAAAAACTTGTTTTTTATGCTGAAAAAACATTATTTAATCAAGTCCAATAAGTGCAAATTGTTCCCAAGGAACTCACAATTCATGATAACTACCCAAAAGTTTCAATTTCTTGAATACTTGGGTAGAGCGCAGAATCGAGCGATTTTTCTCTCTAATAGTGTCAACAATTGGTGGTTTTACCCTATGTGTTTTTTGGTTTATTATCTTCGATAATGAACCATTGGAATCGCCCAAAGAAAAATTTTTTTTAACCCCCCCTCAAAATTTGTTGGTTTACGTTTCAAGATACGTAGATTCAGAAAATCGAATAAAAAAAAATCCGTCCGTCCGCCGTACGCCGTACGCCGTACGCCGTACGCCGTACGCCGTCCGCGCCACTTTGCCCAGTTAGCGTTGAGTTAAAATTACGAAATTTTTTTTATGGGTTTCGACCAACCCCACAATGGTCCTCGAAACTTTTCATAACCCTAGGTCAAGGGGAAGGGGTTCAAAACGAATTTTGAAAATTTGAAAATCTCATATCTCGAAAAATTCATATAGAACGGTATGTTTTTTATTTCATATTTAGATAGAGTTTGTTCCGTAGAATTTTTTAAGACCATCCGCAGCTTTGTACGACCAGCCGTTCGTTCACAATGAGGGCTCAAAGATTGTGCCTCACAACACGATCGTGTATCTAACTGTTGAAATACAGATCCATTTTCATACTAACAAGCTCTTTGGAACATCATATGGCTTAAGTGATGTCGATTTTGTTGTTCTGAGGTGCGTTTCGTGCTACGGAAATGAAGGTAATTTCGAATGTTTGTTGGTAGGTACTTCTTTTATAGAAAAATTATTACCGACGTAGTATTAAAAACCCCAGAATTATATCGTATAAATTAATCATAATTAATAATTATTATTATTAATAATAAATACGAATTATTAATACCTAACAATAAATTATAATAATTTTCACTAGGTACTTGATAAAATTGTTAATAATTAGTGATAATTATAATTAATCTAACATTTAGGATCTAGACATTTAGACCTAGTGATCTAGACAGAAGGGTGATCTGTACAAAGAAGATAATGAACCGTTGTGTCAAGAATTTGCAGAGTTTTTTTTAATTTTATTCCACGGACGTTGGAAATTGTAAGAAGAAGTTTCGTTAAATAAGTTTCATTTGGTTCAATATTTTAGGTTAGGTATATCTGTAAAGCTAGAAGATTGTCCGGAAAATCCTCTTAATTGATTTTTTGTCGTTTTGAAAGCAATAAATTGTCATTTTTTTAATTTTAAAATGTAGTCTTTTTTCCCTTTTGTGGGTTCACCCACTTTCTACCTTTACTAAGTTTATCAAGTCTTTACTGAGTTTGCTTTTCAAATCTTTATGCACTCGCGCCGACGGAATGATTTTGTGATTTACAAACTTCCCCTTGCATTTTTTCGAAGAATTAGAACGTTTCAATTAAGAGCATGTTGTAAAGACTTTAATCGCTTGAGTACAAAACTTTGGAATCTAATTCATTCCAATACTTGGCACCACATCCGGAGTGCTAAGCTAAAAACCTGCAAATTCTTCCACAATGGTTTATTATGTTCCCCACAGATTTTTATTCTGTCTAGATCACTGTTCTGCATACAATAACCTTGTGCATACAGTAACAACACGAACAACTGGAGTAATGCGCTAAAATATTGTTCCTATACGTGACCAGGTATTCAATTCCGAATGAGGGGGGGGGGGGAGGGGGATTTGGTAATTATTTATATGAATAGTAAATCAAACATTCATGTGTGATGAAACATTAACTCAGATTAATTTGTATTAGTACCTATAATACTGGGAATTCTACTTGTAGGTACTTACCGAGGTCAGGAATAAATAACAAAAGTACAGACGTTAGCAATATCTCAATATTGACGTGAAGACTTTAACGTGTTGTTAAAGTCAGCACGAATTTTACAATTAGATTTGGGCGGCACCACCAAGGCTGGCTGGATCAATCTCTTGAATAATTATTCCTCATTCAGCAGGCGGTCAAGCTTTTTCGCCGCTGCGAGCTTTACATGGCACTGTCCTCTGCTTGTACAGTTTTGGTTGCTTTCCATCTCTAAACATAATCATAATTGTGTGTCCTCCAAAAGTACCAGTTAACATAATGTATAAACTAGAGCAACGTTTAATCAACATGCAAACCAAAACGAGGAAATATCGTTTCAGGTTTTGTTCTAAAATGTTGTTTTGTAAACCAGACATACGAGTATAATACTGCCGTCCTAAGTTAAAACGTCCTATCTACAGTAAATTTTACTGTAGATAGGACGTTTTAACTTAGGACGGCAGAATAAACCTACATATTATTTAACTGCTGCCGTCTTTCAAGATATATGCATTGCAGGTATTAGCAAATTCATCAACTGAATATGAACGAAGAATGTAGTATGATGTCTTGCACCAGACCTAATTTCTGTTTCCAAGCGATGACTACAAATTTGCACTAATGGTCGACACCTAAATGTCGGGGTGCAGTTTAATTATTACGTACCTACAAGATGCATTCACGGTGAATTAATCAAACTAATGAGGCATGCGATGGATGGGTTCTTTCCATCTCCTCAAAGAACGTGTTGAAAATGTTTGTGGTCTTGTAGTTCGTACTAATTTATTTTCCACAACTTTCCCTCTCTTATCAGGACGGTAGAGTGAAATAATAGGACGAGAAAAATATTCTTCGGTAGACTTCGATCGCGAACCACTCCGTTGAGTATTAACATACAAGAGCGGAAGATATACGTAGGGTACACTTGTCAAAACATGCCATTTCCATTTCCCCTCCGACTTAAATTTCCCAACTTTCCACATCAGTTTATGCGGTTAGAGTGGAGAGTCGGGTTATAGCAGAAAGGTCCGTAAGATACGGTGCAATGGTGGATGATTATGCGCATAAGAAATCGTCAAGTTTTGCTCAGAACGAGTTTGGAGCACCGCGAATGGTTGGCGAAGATTTAATGTATAAAATACATTTTCATGAAACACCGAAATGATATAGGCTCGTTGTTGCGCTCCAGTCAGCAAGCTTCTGGAACGACGACTTGACAATATCCCAACTTTGGTCACTTGAAAAGGGTAACGAGGTACCGTAGTACGGAGTGAGAGTATTTTCTATTATGAAAGGTCGAGGTAGAACTTGCACAAACTACCAGATCGGCTATCTGGTTCAACTAAATACACAGCTCATACCTACAGCTTCGTTCCTACATCGGTTTTAATCTTCTGTACGAACAGCTTGTGTGGCTCCTACCGTTAACTTTAGGGAGTTGATGAACTTTGACATTTCAGTAACCAATCTTGACCACAAATATTAAACAGTACGAGTGAAGAGTATGTTTTTATGCCATCAGAATTGGTAATATACTCGTCTTATGTCCATAAACATCATCCTCATCTAATTGTAAAACTCGTGTTGTCTTCAACAACGGTGTGCTTAATTAATTTTGAATGCATTAATTAGTGCGGCTAGTTTTGTCTACTGCCTGGCGTGTTAATGTGTTCCGCCAGCTTGAATATTGACTTGAATAGTGAATTCACCAAGTATTGTGGTTATATTACTGGGAGGCTGGCTTTGCTTTGCTGTTGAAACGAGAGGTGACTTACGGCAGTGGAAATCGATTATGATACTTCAAAGTATCAATCTATTTTGAGCAGACAGTTTTTGGTAGGTACCTATTGTTATTTTCAAACAGACGAAAAACCCCCGTGATTTCGAATTACTTACAAATACTTCAAAACTGTGTGTAACAAGTTTTCCTTCAGTCCATCTAGAAAGTTCATCGACAGTTGTTTGTAATTACTGGTAAGGTAAGGTTTGACGTAAATTACTAACGACACAGCATCGCTGCCTTTGAGCTAGGGTTTCATTATGGTACCACCTAGACAGGTCTAATGGGATATGAGGAACCTGGCGCCTGTAATGAAGTTGTGAGGATCGTTGACTATTAGTTTATCATCTTCAATAATGAACCATTCGAATTATGGACCTAGAAAAAAAATACACCGGAGTGTCAGTAACCATCAATAACTAACTTCAAGCTCTCATTATGAACTGTTCATAATGAGAGTTTGAAGTTAGAACCGATAAAAAAATCGTCAGCATGAGCGTAAACAGTGGATCGTCGGGCCAATGTTCAAATTGGAGATTAATATAATAATATTATAAACAATATAATATATTGTTAAAATTTGATAAGCCAAAATATCAGAAAAAAACTGTCTTTCTGTGGAAACGAAAAGTATATTGGAACAAGGAACTCGATATCACAAATCTATATTATTATTGAATGGAATACAAATTGCCCCAAGTTCAACTTCCGTTCTACTGCTTACTTATTTATATTTTATGTAAAATTGTTAACGGATTTTGATCTAGTGTCATCGAAGGAGATGGCTTAAATTTGACTATATTTCCCCGTGATTAGATCATTCATTATCAAAGCAGATGTGGGTTTAATTTACATGCCTTACTAACCTATTCAACGACAATAGTAATCAACATGAGACAGATGAAGTGGCGTGGTTCGTCAATACCCAACAAGAAACTTATACTCAGGAGGGCTACGAGCTTCATCGTATTGAAAATTCCATCAAATTGACATTCGAATACGCTTATGAAAGTCGAGAGAATGAGCGATAATGATCTCTTCCCCTCGCGGGAAATGAGGAAAATATTTATGCTGGCGAGGATTCTGTTTATACTGGTCAAGTATTTATTCCGGTTGCAATCATCGCGTTGCAACAAGTTAGAGCTTAGGAAACAACGAAAAATGTTATATACTCACATGGCGAATCCCCGAGGAATATAATTATGAATGAAGACAAAAAACCTCTCAAAATTAACACGTCGGTTTCAGAAGAAACGCGATTGCGACAGAATTGGTGAAAATAAACACAAAAACAGTGGGTACAGCTTTCGTACAAGTACGCAACCACGAGGGACCTTTTATGTCTTTGCGCCCCCTCCCACCAGAAACTTATATGAAGCTTGCATTCGTGTTGACAATATAAATTATTGAGAATGATCACCTGTGTGTAAACAATTATTTAAACAATCACGCTCATACTGCCGCTTGTCGGCCACGCATTCCGCAGCGGTTATTGTAATATGGTAAGGTAAATCGAGAGCTATCCAACGAGTGGTGAACGATTTTTGTACGATGGTAACTGGCGAAGATAAAGTTCCGTAGCAACGAATCGGTTGTAAGCGAAAATCATCAGAAATATTTTCGTGACGCTTCTCCGTTACATGTCCCGCGTTACATTTTCGAGTTTATGTAGCAAAGTAAAGACATAAACTGTCAAAATCGCCTTGGCGTTCAACCTGTGGGTTGTAGGTATTTCCGTCTGTGTAGGCGAAATCGACGAGACTGAGAGAGAAGTGTTTTATAAATAAACACGTCGAGTCGATATGAAGTCAACTTTTTTTCGTTTTCACGAAGTATTTGAGTCGACAATTGCTCTTCTTGAAGGTCCATTCGAACTCAAATAAACACCTCGAGTCGATATGAAGTCAACTTTTTTTCGTTTTCACGAAGTATTTGAGTCGATAATTGCTCTTCTTGAAGGTCCATTCGAACTCAAATAAACACCTCGAGTCGATATGAAGTCAACGTTTTTTCGTTTTCGCGAAGTATTTGAGTCGACAATTGCTCTTCTTGAAGGTCCATTCGAACTCAAATAAACACCTCGAGTCGATATGATGTCAACTTTTCCCGTTTTTACGAAGTATTTGAGTCGATAATTGCTCTTCTTGAAGGTCCATTCGAACTCAAATAAACACGTCGAGTCGATATGAATTCCACATTTTTTCGTTTTCACGAAGTATTTGAGTCGACAATTGCTCTTCTTGAAGGTCCATTCGAACTCAAATAAACACCTCGAGTCGATATGAAGTCATCTTTTTTTCGTTTTCACGAAGTATTTGAGTCGATAATTGCTCTTCGTGAAGGTCCATTCGAACTCAAATAAACACATCGAGTCGATATGAAGTCAACTTTTTTTCGTTTTCACGAAGTATTTGAGTCGACAATTCCTCTTCTTGAAGGTCCATTCGAACTCAAATAAACACCTCGAGTCGATATGAAGTCAACTTTTTTTCGTTTTCACGAAGTATTTGAGTCGACAATTCCTCTTCTTGAAGGTCCATTCGAACTCAAATAAACACCTCGAGTCGATATGAAGTCAACTTTTTTTCGTTTTCGCGAAGTATTTGAGTCGACAATTGCTCTTCTTGAAGGTCCATTCGAACTCAAATAAACACCTCGAGTCGATATGATGTCAACTTTTCCCGTTTTTACGAAGTATTTGAGTCGATAATTGCTCTTCTTGAAGGTCCATTCGAACTCAAATAAACACGTCGAGTCGATATGAATTCCACATTTTTTCGTTTTCACGAAGTATTTGAGTCGACAATTGCTCTTCTTGAAGGTCCATTCGAACTCAAATAAACACCTCGAGTCGATATGAAGTCATCTTTTTTTCGTTTTCACGAAGTATTTGAGTCGATAATTGCTCTTCGTGAAGGTCCATTCGAACTCAAATAAACACATCGAGTCGATATGAAGTCAACTTTTTTTCGTTTTCACGAAGTATTTGAGTCGACAATTCCTCTTCTTGAAGGTCCATTCGAACTCAAATAAACACCTCGAGTCGATATGAAGTCAACTTTTTTTCGTTTTCACGAAGTATTTGAGTCGACAATTCCTCTTCTTGAAGGTCCATTCGAACTCAAATAAACACCTCGAGTCGATATGAAGTCAACTTTTTTTCGTTTTCACGAAGTATTTGAGTCGATATTGCTCTTCGTGAAGGTCCATTCGAACTCAAATAAACACCTCGAGTCGATATGAAGTCACCTTTTTTTCGTTTTCACGAAGTATTTGAGTCGATAATTGCTCTTCTTGAAGGTCCATTCGAACTCAAAGAAACACGTCGAGTCGATATGAATTCCACATTTTTTCGTTTTCACGAAGTATTTGAGTCGACAATTGCTCTTCTTGAAGGTCCATTCGAACTCAAATAAACACCTCGAGTCGATATGAAGTCACCTTTTTTTCGTTTTCACGAAGTATTTGAGTCGATAATTGCTCTTCGTGAAGGTCCATTCGAACTCAAATGAACACATCGAGTCGATATGAAGTCAACTTTTTTTCGTTTTCACGAAGTATTTGAGTCGACAATTCCTCTTCTTGAAGGTCCATTCGAACTCAAATAAACACCTCGAGTCGATATGAAGTCAACTTTTTTTCGTTTTCACGAAGTATTTGAGTCGACAATTCCTCTTCTTGAAGGTCCATTCGAACTCAAATAAACACCTCGAGTCGATATGAAGTCAACTTTTTTTCGTTTTCACGAAGTATTTGAGTCGATATTGCTCTTCGTGAAGGTCCATTCGAACTCAAATAAACACCTCGAGTCGATATGAAGTCACCTTTTTTTCGTTTTCACGAAGTATTTGAGTCGATAATTGCTCTTCTTGAAGGTCCATTCGAACTCAAATAAACACCTCGAGTCGATATGAAGTCAACTTTTTTTCGTTTTCACGAAGTATTTGAGTCGATAATTGCTCTTCGTGAAGGTCCATTCGAACTCATAAAAACACCTCGAGTCGATATGAAGTCAACTTTTTTTCGTTTTCACGAAGTATTTGAGTCGATAATTGCTCTTCTTGAAGGTCCATTCGAACTCAAATAAACACCTCGAGTCGATATGAAGTCAACTTTTTTTCGTTTTCACGAAGTATTTGAGTCGACAATTGCTCTTCTTGAAGGTCCATTCGAACTCAAATAAACACCTCGAGTCGATATGAAGTCAACTTTTTTTCGTTTTCACGAAGTATATGAGTCGACAATTCCTCTTCTTGAAGGTCCATTCGAACTCAAATAAACACCTCGAGTCGATATGAAGTCAACTTTTTTTCGTTTTCACGAAGTATTTGAGTCGATAATTGCTCTTCGTGAAGGTCCATTCGAACTCAAATAAACACCTCGAGTCGATATGAAGTCAACTTTTTTTCGTTTTCACGAAGTATTTGAGTCGACAATTGCTCTTCTTGAAGGTCCATTCGAACTCAAATAAACACCTCGAGTCGATATGAAGTCAACTTTTTTTCGTTTTCATGAAGTATTTGAGTCGATAATTGCTCTTCGTGAAGGTCCATTCGAACTCAAATAAACACCTCGAGTCGATATGAAGTCAACTTTTTTTCATTTTCACGAAGTATTTGAGTCGACAATTGCTCTTCTTGAAGGTCCATTCGAACTCAAATAAACACATCGAGTCGATATGAAGTCAACATTTTTTCGTTTTCACGAAGTATTTGAGTCGATAATTGCTCTTCTTGAAGGTCCATTCGAACTCAAAGAAACACGTCGAGTCGATATGAATTCCACATTTTTTCGTTTTCACGAAGTATTTGAGTCGACAATTGCTCTTCTTGAAGGTCCATTCGAACTCAAATAAACACCTCGAGTCGATATGAAGTCACCTTTTTTTCGTTTTCACAAAGTATTTGAGTCGATAATTGCTCTTCTTGAAGGTCCATTCGAACTCAAATAAACACGTCGAGTCGATATGAAGTCAACTTTTTTTCGTTTTCACGAAGTATTTGAGTCGACAATTGCTCTTCTTGAAGGTCCATTCGAACTCAAATAAACACCTCGAGTCGATATGAAGTCAACTTTTTTTCGTTTTCACGAAGTATTTGAGTCGATAATTGCTCTTCGTGAAGGTCCATTCGAACTCAAATAAACACCTCGAGTCGATATGAAGTCAACTTTCTTTCGTTTTCACGAAGTATTTGAGTCGACAATTGCTCTTCTTGAAGGTCCACTCGAACTCATATAAACACGTCGAGTCGATATGAAGTCAACTTTTTTTCATTTTCACGAAGTATTTGAGTCGATAATTGCTCTTCTTGAAGGTCCATTCGAACTCAAATAAACACCTCGAGTCGATATGAAGTCAACTTTTTTTCGTTTCACGAAGTATTTGAGTCGATAATTGCTCTTCTTGAAGGTCCATTCGAACTCAAATAAACACCTCGAGTCGATATGAAGTCAACTTTTTTTCGTTTTCACGAAGTACTTGAATCGATAATTGCTCTTCTTGAAGGTCCATTCGAACTCAAATAAACACGTCGAGTCGATATGAAGTCAACTTTTCCCGTTTTTACGAAGTATTTGAGTCGATAATTCCTCTTCTTGAAGGTCCATTCGAACTCAAATAAACACCTCGAGTCGATATGAAGTCAACTTTTTGGTTTATTATCTTCGATAATGAACCATTGGAATCGCCCAAAGAAAAAAAAATTTTAACCCCCCCTCAAAATTTGTTGGTTTACGTTTCAAGATACGTAGATTCAGAAAATCGAATAAAAAAAAATCCGTCCGTCCGCCGTACGCCGTACGCCGTCCGCCGTCCGCCGTCCGCCGTCCGCGCCACTTTGCCCAGTTAGCGTTGAGTTAAAATTACGAAATTTTTTTTATGGGTTTCGACCAACCCCACAATGGTCCTCGAAACTTTTCATAACCCTAGGTCAAGGGGAAGGGGTTCAAAACGAATTTTGAAATTTTGAAACTTTCATATCTCGAAAAATTTATATAGAACGGTATGTTTTTTATTTCATATTTAGATAGAGTTTGTTCCGTAGAATTTTTTAAGACCATCCGCAGCTTTGTACGACCAGCCGTTCGTTCACAATGACGGCTCAAAGATTGTGCCTCACAACACGATCTTGACTAAAACTGTTGAAATACAGGTCCATTTTCATACTAACAAGCTCTTTGGAACATCATATGGCTTAAGTGATGTCGAGTTTGTTGTTCTGAGGTGCGTTTCGTGCTACGGAAATGAAGGTAATTTCGAATGTTTGTTGGTAGGTACATCTTTTATAGAAAAATTATTACCGACGTAGTATTAAAAACCCCAGAATTATATCGTATTAATTAATCATAATTAATAATAATTATTATTAATAATAAATACAAATTATTAATACCTAACAATAAATTATAATAATTTTCACTAGGTAAAATTGATAAAATTGACTTGATAAAATTGTTAATAATTAGTGATAATTGATAATAATAATTAATCTAACATTTAGGATCTAGACATTTAGACCTAGTGATCTAGACAGAAGGGTGATCTGTACAAAGAAGATAATGAACCGTTGTGTCAAGAATTTGCAGAGTTTTTTCGTTTTCACGAAGTATTTGAGTCGACAATTCCTCTTCTTGAAGGTCCATTCGAACTCAAATAAACACCTCGAGTCGATATGAAGTCAACTTTTTTTCGTTTTCACGAAGTATTTGAGTCGACAATTCCTCTTCTTGAAGGTCCATTCGAACTCAAATAAACACGTCGAGTCGATACGAAGTCAATTTTTTTTCGTTTTCGAGAAGTATTAGAGTCGACAATTGCTCTTCTTGAAGGTCTATTCGAACTGAAATAAACACCTCGAGTCGATATGAAGTCAACTTTTTTTCGTTTTCACGAAGTATTTGAGTCGACAATTGCTCTTCTTGAAGGTCCATTCGAACTCAAATAAACACCTCGACTCGATATGAAGTCAACTTTTTTTCGTCTTCACGAAGTATTTGAGTCGACAATTCCTCTTCTTGAAGGTCCATTCGAACTCAAATAAACACCTCGAGTCGATATGAAGTCAACTTTTTTTCGTTTTCACGGAGTATTTGAGTCGAAAATTGCTCTTCGTGAAGGTCCATTCGAACTCAAATAAACACCTCGAGTCGATATGAAGTCAACTTTTTTTCGTTTTCACAAAGTATTTGAGTCGATAATTGCTCATCGTGAAGGTCCATTCGAACTCAAATAAACACCTCGAGTCGATATGAAGTCAACATTTTTTCGTTTTCACGAAGTATTTGAGTCGACAATTCCTCTTCTTGAAGGTCCATTCGAACTCAAATAAACACGTCGAGTCGATATGAAGTCAACTTTTTTTCGTTTTCACGAAGTATTTGAGTCGACAATTGCTCTTCTTGAAGGTCCATTCGAACTCAAATAAACACCTCGAGTCGATATGAAGTCAACTTTTTTTCGTTTCACGAAGTATTTGAGTCGATAATTGCTCTTCTTGAAGGTCCATTCGAACTCAAATAAACACCTCGAGTCGATATGAAGTCAACTTTTTTTCGTTTTCACGAAGTACTTGAATCGATAATTGCTCTTCTTGAAGGTCCATTCGAACTCAAATAAACACGTCGAGTCGATATGAAGTCAACTTTTCCCGTTTTTACGAAGTATTTGAGTCGATAATTCCTCTTCTTGAAGGTCCATTCGAACTCAAATAAACACCTCGAGTCGATATGAAGTCAACTTTTTTTCGTTTTCACGAAGTATTTGAGTCGACAATTCCTCTTCTTGAAGGTCCATTCGAACTCAAATAAACACCTCGAGTCGATATGAAGTCAACTTTTTTTCGTTTTCACGAATTATTTGAGTCGACAATTCCTCTTCTTGAAGGTCCATTCGAACTCAAATAAACACGTCGAGTCGATACGAAGTCAATTTTTTTTCGTTTTCACGAAGTATTAGAGTCGACAATTGCTCTTCTTGAAGGTCCATTCGAACTCAAATAAACACCTCGAGTCGATACGAAGTCAACTTTTTTTCGTTTTCACGAAGTATTTGAGTCGACAATTGCTCTTCTTGAAGGTCTATTCGAACTGAAATAAACACCTCGAGTCGATATGAAGTCAACTTTTTTTCGTTTTCACGAAGTATTTGAGTCGACAATTGCTCTTCTTGAAGGTCCATTCGAACTCAAATAAACACCTCGACTCGATATGAAGTCAACTTTTTTTCGTTTCACGAAGTATTTGAGTCGATAATTGCTCTTCTTGAAGGTCCATTCGAACTCAAATAAACACCTCGAGTCGATATGAAGTCAACTTTTTTTCGTTTTCACGAAGTACTTGAATCGATAATTCCTCTTCTTGAAGGTCCATTCGAACTCAAATAAACACCTCGAGTCGATATGAAGTCAACTTTTTTTCGTTTTCACGAAGTATTTGAGTCGATAATTGCTCTTCGTGAAGGTCCATTCGAACTCAAATAATCACCTCGAGTCGATATGAAGTCAACTTTTTTTCGTTTTCACGAAGTATTTGAGTCGACAATTGCTCTTCTTGAAGGTCCATTCGAACTCAAATAAACACCTCGAGTCGATATGAAGTCAACTTTTTTTCGTTTTCACGAAGTATTTGAGTCGATAATTGCTCTTCGTGAAGGTCCATTCGAACTCAAATAAACACCTCGAGTCGATATGAAGTCAACTTTCTTTCGTTTTCACGAAGTATTTGAGTCGACAATTGCTCTTCTTGAAGTTCCATTCGAACTCATATAAACACGTCGAGTCGATATGAAGTCAACTTTTTTTCATTTTCACGAAGTATTTGAGTCGATAATTGCTCTTCTTGAAGGTCTATTCGAACTCAAATAAACACATCGAGTCGATATGAAGTCAACTTTTTCTCGTTTTCACGAAGTATTTGAGTCGACAATTCCTCTTCTTGAAGGTCCAATCGAACTCAAATAAACACGTCGAGTCGATATGAAGTCAACTTTTTTTCGTTTTCACGAAGTATTTGAGTCGATAATTGTTCTTCTTGAAGGTCCATTCGAACTCAAATAAACACGTCGAGTCGATATGAAGTCAACTTTTCCCGTTTTTACGAAGTATTTGAGTCGATAATTGCTCTTCTTGAAGGTCCATTTGAACTCAAATAAACACCTCGAGTCGATATGAAGTAAACTTTTTTTCGTTTTCACGAAGAATTTGAGTCGACAATTCCTCTTCTTGAAGGTCCATTCGAACTCAAATAAACACGTCGAGTCGATATGAAGTCAACTTTTTTTCGTTTTCCCGAAGTATTTGAGTCGACAATTGCTCTTCTTGAAGGTCCATTCGAACTCAAATAAACACCTCGAGTCGATATGAAGTCAACTTTTTTTCGTTTTTACGAAGTATTTGAGTCGATAATTCCTCTTCTTGAAGGTCCATTCGAACTCAAATAAACACCTCGAGTCGATATGAAGTCAACTTTTTTTCGTTTTCACGAAGTATTTGAGTCGACAATTCCTCTTCTTGAAGGTCCATACGAACTCAAATAAACACCTCGAGTCGATATGAAGTCACCTTTTTTTTCGTTTTCACGAAGTATTTGAGTCGATAATTGCTCTTCTTGAAGGTCCATTCGAACTCAAATAAACACCTCGAGTCGATATGAAGTCAACTTTTTTTCGTTTTCACGAAGTACTTGAGTCGATAATTGTTCTTCTTGAAGGTCCATTCGAACTCAAATAAACACCTCGAGTCGATACGAAGTCAACTTTTTTTCGTTTTCACGAAGTATTTGAGTCGACAATTGCTCTTCTTGAAGGTCTATTCGAACTGAAATAAACACCTCGAGTCGATATGAAGTCAACTTTTTTTCGTTTTCACGAAGTATTTGAGTCGACAATTGCTCTTCTTGAAGGTCCATTCGAACTCAAATAAACACTTCGACTCGATATGAAGTCAACTTTTTTTCGTCTTCACGAAGTATTTGAGTCGACAATTCCTCTTCTTGAAGGTCCATTCGAACTCAAATAAACACCTCGAGTCGATATGAAGTCAACTTTTTTTCGTTTTCACGAAGTATTTGAGTCGATAATTGCTCTTCGTGAAGGTCCATTCGAACTCAAATAAACACCTCGAGTCGATATGAAGTCAACTTTTTTTCGTTTTCACGAAGTATTTGAGTCGACAATTGCTCTTCTTGAAGGTCCATTCGAACTCAAATAAACACCTCGAGTCGATATGAAGTCAACTTTTTTTCGTTTTCACGAAGTATTTGAGTCGATAATTGCTCTTCGTGAAGGTCCATTCGAACTCAAATAAACACCTCGAGTCGATATGAAGTCAACTTTCTTTCGTTTTCACGAAGTATTTGAGTCGACAATTGCTCTTCTTGAAGGTCCATTCGAACTCATATAAACACGTCGAGTCGATATGAAGTCAACTTTTTTTCATTTTCACGAAGTATTTGAGTCGATAATTGCTCTTCTTGAAGGTCTATTCGAACTCAAATAAACACATCGAGTCGATATGAAGTCAACTTTATTTCGTTTTCACGAAGTATTTGAGTCGACAATTCCTCTTCTTGAAGGTCCAATCGAACTCAAATAAACACGTCGAGTCGATATGAAGTCAACTTTTTTTCGTTTTCACGAAGTACTTGAGTCGATAATTGTTCTTCTTGAAGGTCCATTCGAACTCAAATAAACACGTCGAGTCGATATGAAGTCAACTTTTCCCGTTTTTACGAAGTATTTGAGTCGATAATTGCTCTTCTTGAAGGTCCACTTGAACTCAAATAAACACCTCGAGTCGATATGAAGTCAACTTTTTTTCGTTTTCACGAAGTATTTGAGTCGACAATTCCTCTTCTTGAAGGTCCATTCGAACTCAAATAAACACGTCGAGTCGATATGAAGTCAACTTTTTTTCGTTTTCACGAAGTATTTGAGTCGACAATTGCTCTTCTTGAAGGTCCATTCGAACTCAAATAAACACCTCGAGTCGATATGAAGTCAACTTTTTTTCGTTTTTACGAAGTATTTGAGTCGATAATTCCTCTTCTTGAAGGTCCATTCGAACTCAAATAAACACCTCGAGTCGATATGAAGTCACCTTTTTTTTCGTTTTCACGAAGTATTTGAGTCGATAATTGCTCTTCTTGAAGGTCCATTCGAACTCAAATAAACACCTCGAGTCGATATGAAGTCAACTTTTTTTCGTTTTCACGAAGTATAAGAGTCGACAATTGCTCTTCTTGATGGTCCATTCGAACTCAAATAAACACCTCGAGTCGATATGAAGTCAACTTTTTTTCGTTTTCACGAAGTATTTGAGTCGATAATTGCTCATCGTGAAGGTCCATTCGAACTCAAATAAACACCTCGAGTCGATATGAAGTCAAAATTTTTTCGTTTTCACGAAGTATTTGAGTCGATAATTGCTCTTCTTGAAGGTCCATTCGAACTCAAATAAACACCTCGAGTCGATATGAAGTCAACTTTTTTTCGTTTTCACGAAGTATAAGAGTCGACAATTGCTCTTCTTGAAGGTCCATTCGAACTCAAATAAACACCTCGAGTCGATATGAAGTCAACTTTTTTTCGTTTTCACGAAGTATTTGAGTCGACAATTGCTCGTCTTGAAGGTCCATTCGAACTCAAATAAACACCTCGAGTCGATATGAAGTCAACTTTTTTTCGTTTTCACAAAGTATTTGAGTCGATAATTGCTCTTCTTGGAGGTCCATTCGAACTCAAATAAACACGTCGAGTCGATATGAAGTCAACTTTTTTCGTTTTCACGAAGTATTTGAATCGACAATTGCTCTTCTTGAAGCTCCATTCGTACTTAAATATGAAGGCGCGGAATTCCAGTGGCTTATTAAAACCCGATCACCTAGCCAGCCAGCCCTCTGACGTCATAGGCTCTTACGGCATAAGCTGTGACGTACAAGTTGGTCTTGTGCCAGCCGTCTGACGTCATACGCTCATTCGTCATAGGCTCTGACGTACTAGTAGGCTTCCGGCCAGCCGTCTGACGCCATACGCTCGTGCGTCATAGGCTCTGACGTACTAGTTGGCCTCCGGCCAGCCGTCTGACGTCATATGCTCTTACGGCATTGACTTTGACGTACTTGTTGGTCTCCTGCCAGCCGTATGACGTCATACGCTCGTGTGTCACAGGCTCTGACGTAGTGGCCCGCCTGTCGCTTGTGTTCTGACGTGATCTGAGGGAAAGGGTGAATCAAGGAAACAAATTTTCCCGTTTCAGTTTACGTGCCAAAGCAAAGACATGAAAATGTCAAAAGAACGTCAACTCCATCCTGTTCTTGATACAGTCGAGAGTTAAATGCGTGCATACGAGTCTGCAACACATTGGGACATTATATGTCTTTAAAGAAGTGATTCAAGAACCTTCGAACAATGCTACGCCACCTACCCCAGTAGCGTAGTTGTTATACTTAATTGTAGGGTTCATCATAAATTATGAAGCTTGCATTCGTATAGACAATATAAATTATTGAGAATGATCACCTGTGTGTAAACAATTATTTAAACAATCACGCTCATACCGCAGCTTGTCGGCCACGCACTCCGCAGTGTCTGACGTAATATGGTTAGGTAAATCGAGAGCTATCCAACGAGTGGTGAACGATTTTTGTACGATGATAACTGGCGAAGATAAAGTTCCGTAGCACCGAATCGGTTGTAAGCGAAAATCATCAGAAATTTTCGTGACGATTTCGTGTGACGCTTTTGTGTAACGAAATACGAACGGAGTTATGTGCCAGAGTAAAGACATAAAATGTCAAAAACAATTGATGCAACGGAATAAAATTGTTGAACTAAACTGTACAGTCTACTGTAACGGCACAAAGTCGACCCTATAAACTCATTCCCTTAACTTGTATGTATATCAACGGCACAATCGGTACAATGAAATAGGACCAAAACATCGGTCCAAACAAGTGAACCTTTTTGCGCGGCCTGGACCCACGAAGACAGAAGGAAAACACGTACAGCTAATTAATTCTTTCCTCCGTTGCCTTGATGTATGCGGTGAGTGGAGCATAATATCGAGGTTCGCTTCATCATGTATGCACATAATCAACCAAACTCGAAAGGTCCAGTGACTGATTTCGAATATTGACCCGCACTGAGGGCCGTTTGAGAAAACTGTAGATGACTGAAAGTTTCCGAATTGACCATTTTTTGGTTCGGTCCTTCAAATCAAGGAATTACGAGTATTTGAAGTTGGATGATTTGTGTGTAGGAGGCTGGATTCTCATCAAACCTATGTTCTGACAAATCAAACGCTGAAAGACGAAAAATTCATTTATTGGCATATAAATAAATAAAATAAAATTGAACACTGTCCCCAATAATAGTCGATGGAACTTGTGAAAACTGGCAGAAACAAATATCAGGCAGAAGCAGAGGACTCTTCACTCGCTATTCCCGCCAAAATTGGAGACATAAAAATTTAATAACCATTCACAAATTTGTATAAACTTTGCAAGGAAACATTTTCTAAAGAGTTTTAAATTCATAAATACATGGTCAACCCCATCATTAAAAAATGTCAAAATCGCCTTGGCGTTCAACCTGTGGGTTGTAGGTATTTCCGTCTGTGTAGGCGAAATCGACGAGACTGAGAGAGAAGTGTTTTATAAATAAACACGTCGAGTCGATATGAAGTCAACTTTTTTTCGTTTTACCGAAGTATTTAAGTCGACAACTGCTCTTCTTGAAGGTCCATTCGGACTCAAATAAACACCTCGAGTCGATATGAAGTCAACTTTTTTTCGTTTTCACGAAGTATTTGAGTCGACAATTGCTCTTCTTGAAGGTCCATTCGAACTCAAATAAACACGTCGAGTCGATATGAATTCCACATTTTTTCGTTTTCACGAAGTATTTGAGTCGAAAATTGCTCTTCTTGAAGGTCCATTCGAACTCAAATAACCACGTCGAGTCGATATGAAGTCTTAAGCTGACAATTGTCAGAGAAGGCTTCGGGTGCTTTTAAAAAGTTCTCTGAATTAAACTCTGCTCAAATGCCTACAAAAACTGACGTTTTTATAAAGATTTTCGAGATATGACGTTTTCGAAACTTCAAAATATATTTTCAATCCCTTTCTATAGATTTTAGGACTATTGAAAGTTTCAAGGATCATTGTGGGGCTGGTCCAAAACCGTAACCCAACTTTCGTAATTTTAGGGTAACGTTATCTGAGCAAATTGGCGCGTACGGCTCGTTCATCAACCGAGTAGTAAAATAACATTATAAGGTGGTGTTTACATTTTCCACGGTCATCAAACCAGACTCCAGAAGGGGGTAAACGGTTTCAACTACACAAAATATCGAGCATCCAACGAATATAATGGTGTAAAATTCGAACAAAGCTTATTTTTGTCTACCCGTTGAATAATCATGCCCAACTCAAAACTAGATTTAAATAACATTTAGCTATAATCAGTCCCGAAAAAAATCATAGCTGTATCGTGAAACCCGATAGTATTGCCCTCAGTTTCCATATTCATCAATTCATTTGTGTAGAGCAGGCATAAAAGAGGTCCTGATACAGTAACTTGTGGCACTCCACAAACGGCCGCACACTGACCACTCATACATTACCCTCTCAAGCACGTTGTTGAAGCCCACGAGTACGAGTTTATAAACTCCAGAGTAACCTCACGCACGCCAACATCGCAGAGTTTATCAAAGAGCAAAGCATGGTCAACCGAATAGGAGACCATCATTACATCCGAAAAGATTCGCACATAATTATTAAATTCAAATTATTTAATCACATACATAATTACTTAATTCAAGTGACATCATCAACTTGTGTGCATTGATGTGTGTAAGGAGTATGACTGAACATTATTGCCACCTACACTGCCGTGCTAAGATAAGTCCCCTATCGACCATTTTGGTGTTTTTGGAGTTGAGCACATGGCTGCGTAGATCTCGACGTGGCGCGTCTTTTCTGCCAAGGTAGAATTTCCTATCTCCATTAGAAAGGTTCGAAAAAAGACTTTATCCTATCTCCATTTTGATGATCTGCATTTTTCTGGAAATGAAAAAAATGGAGATAGGTGGTTTTAACTTACGGCGGCAGTACACTTCTAGGACTTATCAGATACAAAATGGCCGCACTTTTTCTCATTACTCGTTACAGGGATCGGCTAACGAGTAACGTAACCCAACAGGCAACAAGAGTGTGTCGCGTGACGAATGAATTTGGTGATTGAACTAGGGATGGTGGTGTTACAATGATCTGTTCAGTCAGCAATCTAGTCCAAAGAATCACATCGCACCTACATTAATTGCTATTTCTATTGTATTGAGATAATGAAGCAGGTAGGCCTCTCTTTATAACTCGTTTCACTTGTGAGTTCACCTATACATTACGAGCGAGGTGGGCAGCTGAATGTTAATTTCAAGGAGAAAGAAGCAGGGATTTCAAAGGGGGTAGGACTTACGACCGGGATTAGCTCAACTCCCTGTGCCAGCCCCATCTAATCTACTACAAGTGGGATTCGAGCGTTCCGACGGATCTTCCAGTCTGCCCACGGGTAACTAGGAGCTTAGCCGCTACGCAGAAGAAGGTTGGTCATGTGACCGTAGGTTCGATGAAGGTAGCAATAGCAGCCTTATCGAGCCTTCTAGATATCGTTCGATTCGTGGACAGAATGGTATCTAGATTTTGTAACCCTATTGTAAGCGGTGAATTATACAACACGCTCCAAATTATAGTCTGTAAAGATTTCCCGTCTGTCTAAATCACTGTACGGTTTACGATATCCTTTCAAGTCTCATAAAAATGTACAAAGCAATTGGAGTAATAACGTAAAATACTTTTCTCATTCAAGTAAGTGACCAGCATCCTATTACACCAAACTTCATTCTATTCCATCCTATTCCACCTCTTCGTTCTTCACTTTGCTTCTTTTTTTGTGAGTCGTTGTTCCATGAAATGTAGTTGGCTGAGTGCAGATTTTCCGTTCCAATGCTCTCAACTCTTCTCATACAATCTTCACATTGCACTCTGCGTGTGAAGTTCCTTCATTATTTTTTAGTCCATTTTAGTTGGTAATTGTTCTGTTATGTTCTGATTGAGCAAATAACCAATTTTGGCCTATAACCGCAGTTCCTTCTTTTTGCTCGACATTCACATTTAAATCAATCACTTTTCGAACAGTACGACACAAAGTGGACTTGACTATACCGTGTGCTCAACCTATCGTGTAGTACTGAGTACCTAGTATAGGTACAAGGAGATCCATTTTCCAGATTAGTGAAAACTCGCTGTAGTGAAAGTGGCTCAATTCTTCAACATGTAGACCTTATGTGAACTCCTCCGAGTGGGGGAGTGCCGGAGTTGGTAACTAGCCCTGTGATAGTCTGATCAATTTCACAACTAAAGTCCGGATCAACCTAATAATAATTATATAGTAATAATTATTATTTATTCATATTAATAATTAATATTAGTAATTATAATTATAATATCTAATAACTATTTTAGTACCTAACTACAATTATAATATCTAATAATTATCATTAGTAATTATAATCATAATATCTAGGTAATAATTATTATTTATTTATATAAATCATGACAAAAATGATTCTATACACAGTTGGATATCGTAGATACACCGATAAATTTGAAATTTGACATGCGAGCTTCAGTTGGCCCTCATAACAGTTGATAACCCACCGTTAATAAGAATAGGATGCAAATTGGGGTGGAACATTTGAAAGCGCCATATCTCGGTGACTTTCAATGAAGCAGTAGGTATAGTTTCTAGTACATATTGTAATACGGTGCACCTTTATTTTCCACATGACACTTATATTTTTTTTTAAACATTCGAGGTTCGGATATGTACGATGTTTGTATGTTGGTATTCAGCGTCACATGAGTGGATAGTCAATGATAATGGCCACCAGATTGAACATCTATGGTTGATAACCAATTTGAATTGGGTACCATCTTCATGGTTCTTTGGTGACGACCCAATATGCGAACTTTTTCCAGTTTGTCTTAAGGATATTTTCACCAAAGGTGTCTAAATATTTTTATTTTCATTTTTTTGCAAAAATGGATAAATATATTATATTTTTAAGTAACAACTAAGTAGTGACTAATATTTTGCTATAGGGCTTGCACGTATTTTTACTGATTCGATCAGCGATTCTCTGGATAAAGATTAAAGATTAAAAACGCAGGAACATAATATGAGAAGTGGAGGAGCCGTGAATATCTTCGTCCGCCACGTCATACTTTGTGTGCTTATGCTACCTATGGCTTCTTGATTTTATCAGCCAATATTGCAAAAGTTGTGAAGATCCGTCGACATTCACGATGCCAGCTGGCCAATAAGAGCTGGCCTCTTATCTTCAGCACCTTTCGTGACTGGTTTCGATCGGTCAGACCACTTCAAACTATATATTAGAGCAGTTGATTTGTGTTGCGGAGTGCAAGAATATCGCAAAACAAAATTTGTGCATTTAATGCTTGATACTACTGGCTAATGCTAAAAAAGTGAGCGAAACCTGCTCTTTCTAATTTTTCAATTATTTAAATAGAACAGTGAGATGGAACGGCAATCTATTCTAACAATTTTGATCAATTCTAACAATTCTAACAATTTGGCTTCAATACTGACAATTTTTCAGAGAATAATATTTAGTAATAAACCTTTGTGAAAAATGTTTTCAGCGTTTTATGTTTGGTTTTGTTTACTTCAATATTTATGTTTCAAGTCCGAACGGAAAACTTTTAGCATCCATCATACATTATTAACACTGTCGTGATGGATTTCATAAATCGACTCCGAAAATATATAATCCCTGATAACTATATACAGCGATGCGATACTCAAAAGATGAAATATTAAATAGGTATTTTGATTTTGCGTGGTCGTAGTGTTGTATTACGCCCTTACGTTTGAAACCGGTGGTGAAAAATATTTATCGGTAAAACTGGGTGTGGTCTGATTGGTATCAGTTAATTAGTGCTGACGAGATGAATACCCATCATTCAGAGAGTGCCTCGTCCGGGTGATTAGAGGGGAAATTTAATTATAGGCGTGGCCCTAATTTGGATAATCACATGGGAGTCTTCTTGGAAACGTGCGTGTGAAAGTTGGCCCGCGTGTTAGATTATGGACTGTCGGTGTATTTAATATTAATACTACTGGGCTGGATATCGTAAGCAGCAAAATAGGTGAAGTACCTATGCTGCATGGAAACGTACCTGAACAGCATTTAAGCTTATGAGCAAACCTACTCTGGAAGTTGACCAACACTGAAGAGGAATGCGATTTAGCCGACTGACCGGATCATAATTTTTGTTCTCACCCTCGGATTATCGGTATTTTTTACACCTTGCCTTTTAATCTCATTCTGAACGATTTAGTGGTTTTGGGACTGGAATACACAGAGAAAACACAAGTTTAGAACAACAACAATTTATTTATTGGCACTTTGAATTACAAAAATATGAAAAATAATTGCAGTGCCTGAGCATTTTGGAACAAACGTATTTTACGAAATGAAACTAAACACGTCTAAGAAGAATCTGGATCGAGTATCAATAAAATGTACCAATAAGAATCTGGATCGAGTACCTACCTATAAAATTTGGTAACTACATACCTATTATCAAGGAATTCCAAAATACTCGTATCAAAACCTCCCTAGAGGGTATTTTTAGCAGTCTTATCTGCAAATCTCATTCGTTACTTAGGTAACAATCGCCGTAGTTACTTATCACTAGTTATTTTCTTTTGGAACACGAAAAAGGAACATAAATATCAAACTCAGGGAATAACGATGTTTTAGATGTTACCCCAGTTCTCCAACACAATAGTTGCAAAGAGCCTTGTAGCACAAACGGCAGTTGGGAGTTCCACAATGGACGCATTTGGTAGATTGTTTCCTCTTTAGTTTGTAGGGGCAGTATTGGCATGTGGTTTGTTTATCCAGCTTGTCAGATTTTCCTGAATTTTTTTATGGATTTCGATTCTTTTCACCCTTCAATGCTGCTGAAGTTTTTTGGGGGCTGGTCGTGGTCCTAGAGGGCCTATTTTCTTCCCCACATGGATTTTCTTGAATCACTTTTTGGATAGCCCGTCTCAGTTCCGGAGGTAATTTAGGTATTTCCAGTCACTGCAGCGTCTTCTTGAGGGACTTGGGAATCGTCTGAATCCACTTCAGAATCACTATCATCAGATTCAGGTCTCAAGAGAGACTTTTGAACGAGGATCACTCGAGCACCAGGGCTTCCAGCGGAGCGGCAATGCGATTCCCTCGCACGTGGGATGTCAACTGAAAGTGCCTGGGAGCCCAGACCAGGGCTACCAGCACTGTTTTTCGGAACTATAGCGGTAAAAATTACCAATGATCCGGTCAGTCGGTTAAAAAAAATATTCAGTTTGGTCAGTGATGGGTTCACAAGCAACATACCCGTTTTGAAAGCACCCCTTGGCGCCATGGCGAGACGTTTTTATTACTAGACATCTAGTACATGTTAAGGGTGGAGAACAGGGATTTTGAAGTTCGGCTCTCGGCTCAGTTGAACTCGGCTCTAATTACACCTAGCGACTGGAATCTTTTGAAAGGCACGGACTAAAGTTGAAATGAAGCTCTGTGCAAAATATCAAGTCAATTTGTGAAGATGGACAGGCTGTAGCCTTGACCGCCTGAATAAGTAGAAAAACATGGTAAGGGGTATTTGAAGTTATACAACTAGACTGCAATACGCCCTACCGACATGAAACTTTCAGGACTTCTTTCTATTATCGAATCCATACCATGATCCATACAAAATTTCAAGTTGATCGGCTGTGGATCCGTCAAAGTGGCCAGAATTATCCTAAATTTCAGTTATTTGCTCCTTAAGTTTTCTCGGGTTGGTAATATAAACCAATAATATCAACTCATTCCTCTTTCGGCCAGAAACTCTTCTAAGAAAGGCCCTACTTATTAGTTATCGTAGTTCCTCCGAATCATAGTTTAGACTATGCATAGACCATGGTCTTTCATGTTTCTACCCTCACTGAACGGCCTCAAGAACTTTACAAAAATTACTTGCACGAAGTTAAATTGAATTTTGATCAAGTTTTTGGATAACAATTTGTTGGAAGAGTTTATAGAAGAACCAAATATTATACTGGAGTGAGTTCCGTAGTTCTACTTGAAATGAGAGGGGACCTGAGAATACATTTGAAAATATGTTAAATCCTCTTCCCTCCAGCACTGAATTTTCCATGAACTACCCTTGCAAACGAGGAAAACCTCCGGAAGTTTTTCAGAGGAATTTGCTTTATTTAAAAGATGCGCAAAAAAGGCGCTTTGGTGTTTAAAATTGAAGCAAGGAGTTTCTCTTCAATTGCGAAGCTCGCTAATGAATCCCCTTCCGCAAAATACGAGTACATGGGCAAAGAGTCCTCACGCTGGGGACTCAGCACTGTAGCTTAAGAGCGGAGAAAACAGCTCTCGACGGCATCATACACTTTTTTTTCTCCCCCGTAGATGCTGGAGAAAAAGAATAAAAGAATAATTCAACGGATTCACAATCAAGGGACGCATGACAATAACAATTTGTGTTTTTTATGTACCTAACACCGATAAGGTTTGGCTCATATAAATAAGAGGAAAATGAGTGAATTGCATTGTCATCCAATTCTGACTTATATTTAAAATTTTAAAATTTGTTTCTGGTTGAGGGCAACCATTTGTATCTTTCCACGTTCCACGTTAATTGAGTGAGGTATCTTACTGTAATATATACTAACACAACTATAATATTGTTTAAAATAATAAAGTTAATACAGTTTCTATACTGTTTAAAACAGTACAACGGCACCAGATGACACGTTTGGTTCAGTCTTTTGGTATGATTCAATCACGATAATAGAACATTAAATGTTAAAGTATAAATTTTATACTTTAATAAGATAACAATTATGCCATTTCACTCCTTCTCTACCCACACTTTCTATAACTATGACGAAAATGGAGAAATGGGAAAAAGTCAAGGATCGTCCTTGCTGTCGGTGCACAGCAGATTTGTGTGCATTTGCATTTTTTTTCTTTTTTTCACTTACTGCAGAATTGGAACTATTTATTGTCGTTTGTGCTCAATCATAGATCACATTTTCTCGTTCTTCTTCAGTTCGAGGACGTATAACAACTTTTCGAACGAATGAAATCTGCGATAATTTCACAACGTGAATTTGAACTAGTCCACGAGCCAAGTTTTGAGACAAGTAGAACGCAGCATCGTATGGAATATGTGTTTCTTTGTACCCTGGTCGAGGCCCTGGTAACTTACTTATTTTTCGACTCAAATGAACCAGTGGTACCTATTTATATTTTGCTGCCTTTGTTGAGCTGGTTTATGCTGTAATTTCCTTGCTGCTTCGTATACTCAGTCACCAACCATATGTATCGCCGTATAATCAGCAAAAGTAGCGTTTGTCGTGTTTTCGGTGTTTGGGATACCACTTGCATACAGAAGGTATAGTAAGGGTCATGCACGCTTCCTTGTGGTTTTGAGACTGGAGTTCTCTCCTTCGAATTTCACTCTGAAATATCTTTCAGTAACATAGGATTTCAAAATTTTAAAAAACGTCTCCGGTAAGTCCCTCCCTAGTTTTAGTCTCGCCCTTGATAAATATTCTCGCGCCTGGTAAACATCCAGGAATACACTTGCACTAACTTGCGATGCACTCGTTCAATGGTAGTGTTCTTCTCTGAACCCAAAATTGGGGTCAGTTAACTGACGGTTGGGGATTAGCTTCCTCACAAATGGTTGGTTCTCATCTTTGTATCAGTAATATATCAATGGGACTTGATATAACTGGTAGTTATGATAACGGCCGATAGTACTCTTTGTTCTTGAGTTCATTCGCAGGTTTCAGTATCATAATAACTTCTACCACTTCCCAGCAACGGGGTACACAGTCTCAATGCCGCGTTCATAAAATGAAAAGCATTCGCATGCCTTCTCCTGGAAGTCGCTTAATTACATTAAATGTAATTAAATTTAAATGTAATTACAGGAAATTTTCCTGTAATGGGAGCTTTGTTTGTTGAATTGACTAAAAATCAGTTGAAGTGGTGTTTGGGATGGTTCTTTGAGACAAGAATCAATTATTTCAATTACGGAAATACTCTTGTATAAAAAGGGAGGTCACCTTGGAGATTTCCACAATTTTTAAAATAACATAATAAGTATGTTATTGTTCATACTGGGTTTTTAAATGTTAACACATTTAAATATATCTTAAATATCTACAATTAAATTATTATTTAAATATATTCACATATTTACGACATAATATATTAAATATATTATATTTAAAGAGCCAGTAAGCTAAAATGAATACTCTTCAGGAAGTTCATACACAAATTCATGTGGAACTTTTAACTAAAAGTTGTCTGAAATGTGAATGAATCCCACAAAACAATGGGAGAATGCGGCAAAGTTCATTCAAGTTAAACATCAAGTTCGATTACTCCGCTGCTCTGCTACCGTTACTCCGCTGTGGACTGCCGTCACATTAATATTTAACTTCTTAAATTGTATAAAACCAACGCTTACGTCAAAATCAAGTATTGTTTCATAGGAACTTTCATTTATAAATGAACTGCTTCTTTCCACTGTATTGAACAATTTTTGATAATTTATTATTATCTTCATATTCTTTTCCTCTATGGGCACTCGTTTTTATTTTCTTCGTTGTCACGTTGCAATAAGCAATTACCTTGAGCGTTTAGACTCCACGAGTCCTTGGCGTATTGTCTCGGCGGGTGAAAAACTGTTCAACCATCCGGCCGGAGGTAAGTATTGATTTACGTGCCCGATAATCCGTAGAAAACTTCGGCACCGTCAAATGGTAGACAGAGATGAACGTTTTTGTTCCAATTTACCATATTTACGCACCGGACATGGAATGTGCAATGCGTGCCTTCATAGGATTCGACTGGATAAATCGGAAATGTGTAGTGTGTGCAAAGAATTAGACGATGTGGAACACGTGACCCGTAGGAGATTTGACGAGCAACGATCGGCCCTGTTTACCGTACTCGTACTAACAAAGACATCAACTGCTGTTCAATTCTTGTGTTTTTCAGTTATCCATATATCGGCTTCTTTTCGACCGATCAACTTGAAATTTGGTGTGCATTTGTTTGGCTTAGATAACAGGAATTCCTTGAAGTTTCAAGTCGCTAGGTCTAAACGGAGCAGAGTTATATTCTTCAAAATCCCTATTTTTCCGCCTTACCTCGCTGTCCTTCTCCTTCTTGTTCAGACGGTCAAGGCTACAGCCTCTCCACCTTCACCAATTGACTTGAAATTTCGCACAAAGCCTTTTTTTTAGCTGGAGACAGAGCCGTTTAAAAGATGTAACCAATTATTTCATACCCAAGAAAACTTAAGGAACGAATAACTGAAATTTAGGCTAATTTAAACCACTTTGACGGGTCCACAGCCGATCAACTTGAAATTTGGTGTGGATCATGGTATGGATTGGATGACAGAAAGAAGCCCTGAAAGCTTCAAGTCGTTATGTCCGAAGGGAGTCGACTAATATTACTTCTATAACCATTTACTATGTTTCCCTCCTAATTCAGACGGCGAAGGATACTTCCTCTCCCCCTTCACCGGTTGACTTAAAATTTTGCACAGAGCTTCGTTTCAACATTAGTCAGTGCCTTTCAAAAGTTTCAAGTCTCTAGATCTGAAGGGAGCCGACGTATATCATATCAAAACCCCTTATTTTGTTTTCTTGTTGTTTGGTTAGCCAAGGCAACAGCCTCTCCACCTTCACGGATTGACTTGAAACATTCCACAGAGCTTCGTTTAAACTTTAGACAGTTCTTTTGAAAGATTCAAGCCGCTAGGTCCAAAGGGAACCGAATAAGGTATATAACTTCAAAAACCAGGTTCTTCACCCTTACCATGTTCTTCTTCTTATTCAGTTATGCAAGGCTATTGTCTCTCCTTTGTTCTTGCTTAAATAATTCATTCTATTGATTAATTGACTTTAATAAGAAATAAATAAATAATTGTCAACTTCAAAAACAATGAGATTTGATATCCCCCGAAAAACACTCCGTGTAAAAAGTGGAAAATTGGAAATCGTTATCTTTCCGGCTGCATAAATATGGGCGGCGGGGTGATTTTTACACGAAGTGTTTTTTGAGGGGATTCAAAATATCCAAATCTCATTACAAACTGGTTAACTGTTGACCCCACCCAACCTTTCATATTTTCTGTTGTTCCCGTAAACTTGGCCTTTGAATGCAAACACCATTTAGATTTTCGGTCCGGTACGAATCGCCAGCCTTTCGAAATGCCGTTTGATTCCATCACGGGAAGGCTTTGAAAACCCTATATATTTCAGTTATGTAGACAACGTGGCCCCTATAAATCTTATTGCCTCGATTTTATTTTCAATGTAAGTCCACACCCCGCCCGACCCTCTGGAGCCCAAGGCCTTTTGGCTCGCCCACCCTTTCGGCACAACCTCCCTTTTTGGGGCTCCTCCCACCTCAGCTCAGGCTCAGTCCCGCGCGGTCCGTCGTGTAGCCCACTTGGTTAACGCAGTGACGTCATGTGGTAGTGCCGCCCGATTTTGTCGTCATCGAAGTCAACATGTTCCATCCGAGCCCGCTCTTCATTGCCCTTTCCGCTGTCCTATCAGGTGAGCTGAGCGATCCTTGAAGATAGAAACGCCCCAATAAATCATAACCACAACTCTACACCATGACAATTAATAGTTTCGATAACATCGGCCTACAATGACACTTACTATGTATATTTAAACAATGCTATTAGGTAAACAAAAGGGGCGGCCCACAAAAATGTAAATAAAAAGAAGTCGAAAGAATACATTGAGGATCTAAACAAGATTAAGGGCATGCAGGACCTAGGTTGAGAAGTTCTTGAAGGATATCTCGGGCTGTGATTGACTTAGAGTTTTGAAATACCTAAATTTCTAAATTCACTAGTAAGAAACTTCCCCTACGTTGTCCGATTTTTTTATTGAAAAAACGATACGGGTGGGGGGGGGGGGGCATTTTTGGAAGGATACCTAATAGACCGCAAAATGCAAACATCGCAGTTAAAACATGTAAAATGAGCGAGCAGGATCTCAAATAAATTTCGATTTTTTCTCGATTTTTCGATGAATGTCTCGTAACCTTCTTTGTATCGGATGTCTTGGCGCTTCTATAGTGGCGGAAAACTCCCCCGAATTTCAAAACTGCAAATCAATCGCAACCTGAGATATCCTTCAAAAACCTTCCAACCCAGGTCCCGCAAG
This sequence comes from Stenodema calcarata, assembly GCA_963920205.1. Taxonomy (NCBI): domain Eukaryota; kingdom Metazoa; phylum Arthropoda; class Insecta; order Hemiptera; family Miridae; genus Stenodema; species Stenodema calcarata. Next base: position 10,575,559 of record OY986050.1, read on the forward strand.
CCCTTAATAGTTTCGATAACATCGGCCTAAAATGACACGCTAAGTGGTACCTATGGCTGAAGTCATCCACCGAAGGGTGTGTATTTGTAAATATTATTGCAGGTACTAGTAATGGGGAGTAAACATGATTATAGGTGGTAATTCAAGTGGGTACTATATTATGTGTGGCGGGAGTTTGAGGGAACTATGTACGTGCCTGAAACTTCACACGGTGTTTCAATAACTACTTAAGCGTCTAGCTAAAACCAAACTAATAATTATGTATACATTCGGCATTATTTACTTTTGATTCACCAATCACTTCCAATAATGAACCATTTTTCATATATTCTATTAAACCCCTCATTGAAGAAAGATTCCTAAAAGAATAATTTAATTATTGGAGGCACAACAAAAGTGGAAAACGGATAGTTGCTGTTTAGAGGCAAAAAACCGTAGGTAAGTCCCAGTTTCACATTTGTGCACAATATCAAGGAGTCTACGTGTTCGCAGTATCGATCACTCAATTCGGGATAAGCATATCACTCCAATTGCCATGATAAATCAGCTAAGCTTATAGTTCAAACTAAAAGTGCCATCCCTCAAGAACTCTCCAACCTGACAGCATTTTTCTGACTAACCACTAGTTATTCCACTTCTCGAAATTTTGCGTATAGGGTTGACATTTTACTCATACTCAAAAAAATGCATCTGATTATAAGGTATGAGATTTTGAAGTAGCAAGAGGAGTAGGTAAAAGCTTGTTACATCTCTCAGAACTTGCAAAAGTTCTTCGTATTCAATTTGTATACCTTAAATCTGTTTACCTCAAACTGACAATGGCCTCATGTGTACGATACAACAATCTTCCCTACATACGTAAATTTTGCAGTATAAGTGTTTAACAGCCAAAGCCTTTCGCAGTCTCTGGGAATAGAACAAGGTTCTCAAACCTTTCCTGTTATCAAGGCAAAGCTGTGCCATTCGCCGAACTGATGAGTGTTGCATGAAAATAATCACTCATCAGCTTCAGAAAATACTTGGAATGGTAACTAGAAGTTGATATTCAACCTATGTTATGCATAACATTCAGTGGAACAGATAATACCTAATAAAACAAATAAATTCACGAAAGAGTCATTAGTTTTCTATTTAGTGAATCTCCGTACCTAGTTTTACATACATCTATTGCATTTCCACGTATATGTTTCAAGGAACTTCGGGGAATGGCGCTATTTTACAGATCAATTCCCATCGAGCTTCTAACCGCCCTTCTTCAAACAATACAAAGAATGATTCCGCAAAAAAGAATGGAAAAATTCTCCCAAAACAATCCCCAGACCTTTCATTAAAAAACCTAAACAAATGAATTGACTAGCTGTCCGTTACGCCCAGGATGAGAAAATTCTAGTTGGACAATTCAAATATATTTATGTAAAGGGACTGAAATTTCAGTGCTACAAGTTTTTTGTATTTAAACCATCTCTCTTTGCTACATAATTTTATCGAAGAAACATTTTCTTCGTATTTACAAAACTAACCGAATCCCCCTTAACTGCAGTACTGCAGTGTTGTATGTGGTGAGGGATTCACAGAGAATTTTTCAAAACCACCAAAATCATCTTGTCAACTCGCGTACAAGTCCTCAACACAGCGAGACATTTTAATGTTGTATCAGAAGCTTTATATTGACAGTAGGTAAGAACCACTACCTAAGAATCACTGGCCATCGTTAGAATTTGGTTCCCGTTGTTATCCGGCGAGACAAACGGTGATCCTCCGAAACAAAATTAAATTAAATTAGGTACCTACTGTCAATATAAAGCTTTTGATACAACATTAAAATGTCTCGATGTGTTGAGGACTTGTACGCAAGTTGACAAGATGGTTTTGGTGGTTGTGGAAAATTCTCTGTGAACATTCTCTAAATTTTAGAATCTTTCCATAAACTTCTCCATCCCTAGGGTTCAAAAAACCCCAATTTTTCAAATCTTCTCGTCATCAACTTTCATTTGAGCCCGTAGATTATAATCGTAAAATCTAACCCTCCCCCCCCCCTCTCGCCAGCGTTAGGTGGGAAGGAGGTACCTAGGGTACTTTACGACCTATCCTCATACCTACATAATATAGGTACATACAAAATTTTCGTACTTCATATAATAATAATCAATCTACCATTTAGTGATCTAGACAAGAGGGTAATTGCACAAAGAAGACAAACAGTTGTGTCAAAAATTTGCAGAGTTTGTGTTTTCTCGAGCGATTCCAATGGTTCATTATCGAAGATGATAATTCCCGCGAAAAGTCAACAAGTTCAAAATTAATACAAGAGTTACAGGCCTTTCGCCCTGTACGGGTTTATATAGATAAAATGAAATAGATGACGCTGACTGAATTTCTTGGTATGATAATAACTGTATCGGACTCACATTATTTAAATGTAGGTATAAGGCCAATACAATTTCGTTGAAAATACAACGTGAGAAAAACGCGTTCAAAAGTGAAAGCTAGAGTTTTTTGCTGTACTATTTATTTCTCATTAACATGTAATTAGGTTTGGTACATAACTCGACACTCAAGATTTTCTTTGTTTTATTATTTAGCTCAGGGGCATTTGAAATAACCGCGTCTTGGGTTTTTTCCCAGGAAGCGGTCGCCTTGGTGTGGTTTCGTTTTGACTGAATGAAAGCCTTTTGGTTTAAGTATAGTTTCAACAATAAACTGTTGAATTCGACCCAGAAAAAATAGTTAACGCTCAAAATTGGTGGGTTTACTTTTCCAAGAAACGTAGAATCAGAAAGTCAACATATTGTTACGCACGGCTAATTATTTTCCGTCTAGATCACTGTTCTACGTACAATATCCTCGTTAGTCCGTATGTATACGAAATAATTGCAGTAACGAGGTAAAATATTGTGAGCGAAGGGGAGGAGGGAGTCATTAACTAGCTCACGGTCTCTCCAGTTTTCCAACAAATTTCTGGACTGATCTCATAATAATTTACGTGTATCAATTATGAATAGTATACTTATACACATGATAAATTATTTATATTACATGTAAATTTATACGTTTAAATTACACTATTTGTATAATTCAGAGGTTTTTTACCTGCTCCTACCGATAATATTTGATAATATATTCTTTCTGAGGACACGAAAAGTTTCTCAAAACAAGAAACTCGATATCCCAAAACCACGTGATGTTTGAATTTGCTGTTCCTGTTTGTGAACGTAGGTAGTCTCAGACTCTTACCGTTTGATGTTGATGATTTTTTATCGACCCTCCCTTTGAGCCCTTATTGTGAACAAACGGATGGTCGTAAAATGCTCCAAATGGTCTCAACCAGTTCCCTGAACAAAATTCATTGAAATTCGTTAACAAAAAAGAAAAACAAATTATACCGTCGCATATAAAATTCTTGAGATATTACTTTTTTGAAAATTGCATACTCTTTTATGGACTTCTTTGTTCAAACTTCTCATAAACCTAAGTCAATAGGCAGGGGCGCAATGTAGGGTTTACAATTTTCATTACGTTGGACAATTTTCAGACGTCATATCCCAGGCATTTAATTAAAATCATGTCGTTTTCGTTGAAATTTGAATACATTTCGGTTCAGAGAATTTTATTGAACATTAGAACCATCATCATTATTCAAATAACTTAGATATTGGGTGGGCACCGGAATGTAGTTGGAAAACTGGAGAGACTATAATAGTGATATTATCACTTAGCTTGTGACCAAAGCAGACTCAATGACGCAAATGTATGCGATTGAATAACTCGATCTGTCTTGAGATCTGCTCCTCATTCCTTGGAGTGAACGGGAATGGACCAAGTTGAAGGCGCGTTCAATTCCCATCGCTAATCAACGGCGTACCGGCCTCTGCTTTAGTTTCGGATAGTCCTCGAGTTCAATCCCATCCCTCAATGACGTTTGGTGAGTTCAAAAGGGTATTTAACTCAATTTTACCAACATTGGCGGCTCAAGGGAACTGTCTGAGAGGCTTTCCCCTCCGGTTCGATCCTGGTTGAATCTGCGAGGTCTTAGAAAGGTCAGCTTAAGCATCGTTTGATGGGCTATGCGGCATTTGACGAAAGTGAAGGTGGAAGGTTCGCTTTTGGAAAGAGCAATCAATAGCTCTCAGGACTCACCACATTCGCTATGTAGCGTTTGCGCTGGCATTAGATGGCACTGACAAAAAATAAGCCTTTGGAATATTTCATAATTGATTTTAAACAATACAATAAACAGATATTATCTATTAAGACATAATAGATAATATCTGTAATTGTCGAACTTTAGAACAAACCAGTTCCTTGAGTTGTCAGTACCTATTAGTGCCACCACTGGGATCATTGGTATATTCTTTTTGTATCGTTTGCACAGTTTTTTCCAGCTGCTCAAACGTCAAACGTTATGTATTGGTCGGTTGACCCTTTAGTTTATAGGGAACCTAACAAATATTCCCAATATTGTTGACCCAATATTCAAAACTCCTTTTTCGATCAGCTTGAGACATTTTGGCTCATCTTTCTCTTTCACGGAATACTTAGATACTTCGCTTGGAACGCTTATTGTTTTCAGTGGAGTTCACCCTTGATTTTTCTCACCCTCCTGGTTTTTCGACACTCGGGAAAAAGAAAAAAGGGTTGTATTAGTAAACGTTCTTTGAAGAAGCCTGTTGAAAAATGGTTTTCTCCCCTCAACATGGCGTCATCCTCATCTCTTCTTCGTTGCAATTTTGTTCTTTTTCACTCAAGAGGGTCGGAAGAAAAAATAAATAATTATTATAACCTCGAAAACTCTCTTGTGAAACTCCACCAGGCCTCGATCCTCTGCTACCAACACATTAATTACAGCACAAGACTTGCCACTGGTAGCTATTTCTTTCCACTCCTCGAGGTGGAAAAAGAGGGCGGGAGTCTCCAAAAGCTAATAATACTTTCGCTAATTAAAAATGATCTTCATGAAGCCTGCTACACCACAGAATCAAATTATTGTATCCCTCACGAACGACCAAATGTTGATCTTTGGGCAGAAATTGTGATTGAGGTATATTCAGTTGGAATTCTATTACCGTTTAGAAACCACTGAATAAAATATATTTAAAATTTCATGAAACCATTTGAATTATATTTAAAATTAAGGCTAATAAAGGGGTCCATAAAGACTGGCGCACAGGGTAACGCTCCGCACAATACGCCAAGGTTTCGGTGCGGCGGATCCCACGCCCATCCTGCTTCTATCTAATCTAATCTACAAGGTTTTTTTCAAAACACCAGTTAATCACTTTTAAGTGCTATCAATATCGTGTACTTAGTGAGGATTTACTCTGTGGAGTTGGTACATAGTTTCATCACATTCCCTTTCAGGCGAAATCTTGTTGGACACGAGTGTGCTATTTCAGTGGAAATTATTTCAGGATGCTTGAAAGAGTATAATATACTCTTTCAAGTATATATTATATACTTCAACTAGAAAGAAATTCCCAATTAGGCAGATGTTATGTACCAATTGCTGTATATATATACAGCAATTGGTACATAACATCTGCCTAATTGGGAATTTCTTTCTAGTTGAAGTTAAATTTCTTACTTCCTCCGAGCTGGAGGTTTCAAGCTTACATTAATGAAAATCTCAGTATGATATTAGGGGCTTGAATATTGTATGATATGTACCTACCACCCCATACGAAAATTCCACGTTGAAGAAAGGGCCGAGCCAAACTTACACAACATATCAGTTTCAAGTTTGCAGGAGATACCACCGATAATCATTTCTTCAAGTAATTTCTCCGCTGAAAATTGCTGTACGATGAAAGTGGTAACAAGGGTTTCGTGGTTTGTAGAGTTGCACAACTCGAAGACGCTACAATTGATACGATTACCATGGGATTCGTGGAAAGCCATCAGAAACCCAACTTGCGTAAACTATGATAATGCAATCAAAATCGGTTCATTAATTTCAAAGTTATGGGGTTGGATCCATTTTCTCAATTTGCTGTTACAATTCATAAACCCACTTGATGATCCGATTCATCAATTAATATAAATGGGACTCTACTTATTTCTGGGCACAAGTTGCAGTCGGGTAAACAGTCCAGATTGTGCATCGGCAAAGATTTCAAGTTATGGGGTTGACTTAGTCAAAGTTATGAAAGAAGTTTTAGATGCACTTTGAGTTAATAGCTTTTCTGCGTGCTACGTATTCACTGATTTGGCTCGTTTCATATTTGCATCTCGACATTCATTTCAAAAACTTTGCAAATTCTTAACAAAACGGTTTATAATCTTCTTTGTGCAGATCACCCTTCTGTTTAGATCAAAAAATGATAGATTAATTATTAACTATTATTATTAAGTAGTGAAAATTATTATTGATTATTGTTAATGGTTTATCATTATTGTTAGTTAATAATAATAAATTATTAACAATTATCATCAATAATTTATTTATTATTAATCAACTCGATATCTGAAAACCATGTGCTTTTCGAATCAGCTGAGTCAGGACGGACATTGACCCGACCGGCTGCCGCATGATTCACCTCAATGTTGACGACTTCCGATCTGCCCCAACTTAGAGCCCGGATTATGAACGAACAGCTGGTCGTACATAATCCCAAAAATTAAAGTTTATTTAAATGTGAACTAAAAACTATACCGTTCCATTTGAATTTGTCGTGATAATATCTTATTATGTATTTATGCATAATTATGCGTTTTATGCATTTTTATTATGCAGATATTATGCATTTTAAAAAATACGTTTTGAACCCTTTTCCCCTTGACCTAGGGTTATGAAAAGTTTCAATGATCATTGTGGGGTTCGTCCGAACCCGTAAACCAAATTTCGTAAATTTGGCACAACAATAAATAGGGCACGTATGGCGGAGAAACGAATTTTTTTTTAAATTCGATTTTCTGAATCTACGTACCTATTATGAAACGTAAACCGTAAACGTGAATTTTGAGGGGGGGGTTAAAAAATGTGTTCCTTTGGTTGATTCCAATGTTTCATTATCAAAGATAATATACCAAAATTTTCCCCAGACCAACTCAATTTCACTTTCTAATTTGCTGGTTCATGGTATCATAAATAATTTCGTTGTTTTCAACGATTTATGGAATCACGACTCCTTTCCTATTTCACTCACTGCATCCTATTTCCGTTATGCAAATCAATATCGCAGTTATGATCACATCCAGCGGGAGTATATTCCACCACACGCTTCGGATTAGCCAGTCGCTACTCTAATTTATTCCTTATTGAAGGAACTAAGGTAGAAATGATTTAAGAAAGCAAGTGTTACCGGGATGACTTCTCCGTTGAGTTGAAGACTCGAGCACCTAAGTAAAGCTAATCTTCTTAGTCTTATTTAGGATATTTAATTCACAGATGTCCCTCCTTCCGCCCTCCGCTCCAGGTCTTCATCTCTTTTCTCGTTTTAAGCACTAAACGATGGCAGTCTTATTGTACATTCATTGGTGCCCATTAATAATGCAGGAGGATTTTCTGTAAAGAAACCGCTCTCATCTCTTCCAGTTATTCCTGAGGAGGAAAGACATAATTCGTTGTTTCTTCATGATGCTCCAATCCACTCCACCCATTTTTATGAATCCAAATATCTTACTTCTTGTCTTCTGAAATTTTCATGAGCTTTAAACACAAGAGTGATTCATTCGTCTTGTATTTCATGAAACGTTCACCATCATTCGTTTAATAGAAAATTCATTAAAGCCTTGGGTTTGTTACTAGTATTCACATGAACAGTAGTTAATTATAACTCCACCCTAATATAGTATTTCAAGTCAATTTTATGGCATTTGAAATCAAATTGGATTGTTATCAAAACACAAGACGTTTAGCTATTTCATTCCATTTCAGTTTATCACTTTCAGTATTTTCGGTCATTACCATTTTCGAAGGAGTACAGAACTTTACGGGACTTTAGTTTAGAATTCAATACCTATTTCACACCGAATAAAACCATTACAAACGCGTTCTGTCACCGTTACAATTCCTGAAAAAGAGTAGCAAGCAAAATGTGTTTTGTCTAACAGCTAGTTCAATGGAAGCTTTTCCATTCACATGTTTTGAAGCGCGCTTCGGTTTCCTTCTGGGATCTCAATGTTTGCTTACAATCCAGTTGCGCGTTTGATTTCTGATTGTTTTGTGTTCATCATCAAAGTGGACCATTGAAATCCACTAAGAAACCTTTTTTGTTTTGTTCCACACCCCTCAAAATGTGTGGGTTTGCATTTCATGATAGGTCGAAACAGAAAATCGGATTCGAAAATCCTTGAACAATAAACACAATTTCAAAAAACCTCGAATTGCTCAATCACCGGTTCTTCAGTACTTATGACTTGATCTTAACCATCAGAACGTTTCGAAGTGAAGTATGGAAACTGGGTCTGCATTTACATTAATAATTAATTACAAATTTTACAAATTATTCGTTTATAAATCGGGGAGTGTCCGATAGGCATTCCTGAGGTTTTCATAATATGTTTCTCTAGCCTATTCAAAATATCTATAATACAAGTACATGCGACGTGAACGAATTAGATCTTCAAAACGGTAACACATGAAGAATCGAGAATGGTCGTTTAGAGAAACGGAAACTGAGCTCTCATCAGTATGAGCCTTCCCTGGCTCTCGCAACTCAAATCCCCAGACCTTTCGCCCTCGTTTCCCCATCCGTCTCTGGACCATGTCTTGACAAATGGACCCGTCCAGCGCAATTCATCACTAGGCTACGTCATATTTCAATTTGATGAGAATCTCCCACAGCATTTTTTGCCCCAACAAGTACGCAGGCGAGCTCGGTCTCTACCTCTGCAGCGTCCCACCAACACTTCTTTCAAATTGAATAAAAAAAAAAATCGCACTCTAGTCAAATTTTGGTTTATTATTTTCAAAAACTAGCCATTGGAATCGAAAAAAATCGATTTGCTCAAGATACGTGGAGAAAAACGTTGGGTTTTCTTTAGTCGATTCCAACAGTTCATTATCGAAGAGAATCAACCATTTAATGTTAACTCCCCCTCATAATTTGTGGTGTACGTAGTTTCAAGGTACGTATGTAATCTTGTTATTCTAGGTAGGTAGGTGACCATAAACCGATGTTTCTCCTTTATAGTCTCTTCTTCGTAGAAATCCGAAAACGCAGAAAATTCAAATAGGTAACGGAAAACTGACGAACGAAGCAACGAATTAAAACATTAACAGATGCTAGATGGTGTAGCCTTGGATACCATACAACACAAGCACGAGTGTCCACTATTTACACGTATATTCACAAAATCAAATAAAACACCCTGCAAATGCTTCCACAACTATTTATTACCTTTTTAACAGATCTTGATCACCGTTCTGTATACAATATCCTCGTGGGAACAATACAAATTATTGTACCTACTCACGAGGATATTATGTACATTTTGTGTACCAAACTAATATCTCGACAGAAGATAATAACCCGTTCTGGAAGAATTTGCAGGGTTTGTTCCGAACAGATCACACTCTTATGTCCAGATCTTATAATTACCTTTTGAGACCTAATAACTACACGAAATCACTGGTGAAAAATTAGTGGGGAGTAACTAGCTCAGTGATAGTCCATAAATTATTCATATAAATGATAAATGAAAATTTTATATTTGATAGAACATTATTTAGAATTTTATAGGTATAATAATTGGATTTCTACTTGTACCTACCGACGTCGGCAATAAATAACGTAAGCAAGAGAGTAAGACATTTTCATTACTACACATCTAATACATAGATGCAAAATATACTGTGCAAAATTTCAATTCAATCGGTGAAGGTGGAGAGGCTGTAGCCTTGGCTAACTGAACATGGAGGAGACAGAAAAGAAAAAATAAGGGCAAAAAACCGGGTGTTGAACTTATATAATACGGCTCCCTTTAAGTACCTACCACCAATGTTTAGAAATCTTCTTTTTTTCATAAACCAATTTTCGTAATTTTAGCATAATCTAACTGGGCAAAGTGGAGCGGACGACGTACGTCAGATGGACGGATTTATTATTATTCAATATCACCTTCTTTCCTTTAGAACATGAAAACTAACTCAGAACATGAAAAATGTCGTCGCAAATCCATGCGTTGTTTGTATCAGCTAAGATCTAGTATGAATATTGACCTGACGTTCCTCCGTTTGACATACGCTCCTGTTGACGATTTTGCAATGTCTCTACCATTAAGCCCTCATTCAGCAAGAACGGCTGGTCATGGAGCGCTCCAAATGGTCTAAAACATTCTATAAATTGACTTAAATTGAAATTCTATAAATTTTATGTCAAACAGTATAGATTTCAGTTCAAATTTGAAGAGACTTCAATAATTGAAGTCTCTTCAAATTTGAACTGAAATCTATACTGTTTGACATAAAATTTATAGAATTTCAATTTATTTATAGAATGTTTTAGGCCATTCGGAGCATTATATGACCAGCCGTTCTTTCTGAAACATTTAATGTTTCGAGATATGGCGTTACCAAATTTCAAAATTTGTTTTAAACCCTTCCCATTGCCCTAGGAATATGAAAAATTTCAAGGATCATCGTTGGGCTGGCCCAAACCCATAACCTAAATTTCAAGATAATGCTAAGACAATGCTAAGTGGGCAAAGCGGCGCGTACGACGATTGTATGTCCATAATCTAAATAACACTTGGCGTATTGGTAGAATTGAATCTGAAGTAATACTTTATTGTAAAACCATCAGAAATACTTGTTTAATTCCATGGTTTTTGGAAAAATGTAACATGCTCAAACTTAATACGTGAGCCGCTAAAATATTCGACATCTGGTAGTCCCAGGTTTGATCTAATGAAGGGGAAAAACCTCTTCATGTGATCTTGACTTCCGACTGGATCTCGTTCGTTTCCACCCGCCTATTATTGTCCAAATTTGACCTTTCGTCGCAAAACCGTGCTAACTTTTCTATTCTAAATAGATATTTACTTTATATTATAAATAGGTATAAACTGTAGGCTAATGTAAGTTAGGAAGCATTATCAAAGTACTACCTACCTAATTACTTTCAAGTTGTATCCTGCAAGACGAACATCGAGCCACTGGAGAGTCTCTGTGCGAGCCTCAATTCTGCATTAAAGTTTCAATAAGTTCAAGTGTTTGTTATTTTCAGTTTCCCCTTCAGGCTTTCGAAAACATCACCAAAATCTCGGGATAATCGTTGAAGTGACAACCTCCTAATTGAACAGAGCACTTCTCTTAGCCAGAGTATATCCCAAGAGTTCATGGATGTGCTCTACTTAGTAATTCAGTGATTTTATCTCATCATTCCCCTCCCCTTTCGTTTATCTACGCTCGAGAACATTTGCTGTTCTTTTGTGATGGCATTCAAACAGCCACTCATAACTTATGGTGTTATTACTTATAATGAAACTCTCAACGTATTTATTGGCCCACTTCAATGGAATAGTTACGCCTTTGGATACCAATGTTGTTTGGATAATAAATCTGAACAGTCAGTACTGCGCGTAATTTATTCCAGGAGAGCGCTCCAAAGTTTCATTACTTCCCTCGCTAATACAGATCCAGTTCAATATTATAGCTTCATTTTTCGCCAAACAACTCATGTTATACCCCAGCCTTTATCGATATGGAACAAATCGCAAAATATCTATTCACTGAGTTATAAAAAAATGTTAAACAATATCAAATGATGTTAATTTTGATTATTGGATTTTTTTTAGCGTGGAACGTAGCGGAACCTACCACGCGAAAATCAACCCCTGAAATGTTATTATGATTTCCGATTACAACCAAACCGTTGCGACGGAAATTAATCTTCGTAATTTGAAGAATGGAAGATGTAGGATGGATTGAAATGCATGCAATGAATTGGAATTGGTATGGATTGAATGAAATGCATGCATTCATACATGAACATCAATAATGATCATTGAAAAAACGACTATTGAACCAACGAATTCATTATGTCGAGACTTTTGATTCCCTATCGCCGACCTCAGTTCCTGCTGAAGTTGGCAGAGACACCCAAAACCGTCGGTGACCAGCTGCGGTTGTCAGCGGTAGGAGTTTTGTTATGATGTCATTTAAGAAACCGTATTTAGGAAGGCAAACTTACAACACTGTTACACGTTTTTCTATAAATACTTAACAGAAATGAAAGTCTTTACGGAAACATTCAAAATACGAAAAAGCGAACAATGAATACACATGAAACGAGTAAAAAATTATACCATTGACATTTTCAGCTATGTCGTAGCAGAAACATCTCAAGTTTGAACTGCTTTGAAATGGGCTTTGAAGGAAAAACGACTCACCTCAGTAATCTGAGTTGTTTCTATCCCAAATTTTTTCGACATTTCCACTTCCACCGTTTTCTACTAATATGAATGTTCAAATTCTGACTTAACCATTGGAAAGAGCGCATCCAAATTGGGGAGAGTTTGTAACAATTCCATCTTCGAACCTTTTTGACTTGAGTTATTCTTCTTTCACAGGGCAGAGTTCCAGCCAAACTTCTGGGAATCGTTGATCCAAGTGTTTCGGCTAATGTTTCAGGAGCTCACTCCTAACGATTTATTTCAATAGTGTACTGCAAAACGGAAGTAAGCTCCCAGACGACTCAACCTCACCCTGAATCTACATAATAATTACAGTAAGACCTGATCTGACAGTGACTCATATCAAATATGCCGGATTATCAACGTCTGATTTAAAAACGTGATTAATAGAGGAAATATGGTGTAATAAATATAAATGTGAGTATACATACTCGATTCCCCTCTGACGCTTCCGAAATTGCTTGATTTCATCCGAACGCTTCCGATATTACTGCTCCTATACCGTTTCGAAGAAATGGATACAAAACGCTTTCGTTATTACTCAATAATAGTTACGAGTGAATTACAAGTGCCGAACCATCAAATCCGCCAAATTATCGAGTGCCGAATTATCGAGGACTCACTGTACCTAATTCGTTTTTTCTTGGAAAGTTGGTGTACGTTTTAGCCAAAAAGTGGAAAGAACGACCTTGTGTACTCCACACACCACAAGAATGCACGGTAGTTATCTCCTTTGTAACATCACAATATCACCGTATTATAGTAACTATTAGGTGAATTATGATATGAATAAAGAACGAATTTTTATTGTTTACTATCAAAAATCTCCTTATCTGGAAGGAAATACGGTCGATTTTTCTTTCAGAAAACGGGAGTTGTTCGCCATTCTTCCAGGACATTCAAGGAGGAAGAGAAAAGCTCGCAACACAAATCTAGATTCAGCAATTAGAAGGGAGGTCAACAGAACAAAGAGGAGTTGATTGACTGGCCGCACAATAGGACTGTCAGAAAGAAGGGAGAATCTTCGTTGGAAGTTTTAGGAAAAAACAGCCCGTCAAAATGGACGAAGAAAATTCAAACTGGTTAGGGTAATGCGAGAGTTCTTGTGGACGTGAAAAACAACACATACCTAGGTATAGGGATGGCAGAAAAGTTAAAAATTCGGAACATCGATTTTTCGATGTTTCAGGTAGTATACCGATGACTAACTAGCCCATACCTAGGTATAGGGATGGCAGAAAAGTTAAAAATTCGGAACATCGATTTTTCGATGTTTCAGGTAGTATACCGATGACTAACATCGATTTTTCGATGTTTCAGGTAGTATACCGATGACTAACTAGCCCATACCATCAAGAGACCAAAAACCCTTGGTTCCATGGGACATTTTCGAAAAAAAAAGGAATTTTTTCAATAGAAATATCTGTTTTTCTGTTAAAAAAAAGAAAAAAAATCGTTCTCATGAAGCAGAAGTTTAGGATAAAACAGTAAATAAATTTATTTACTAAATGAATTATTTACTAAATGAAATTATTCACTAAATTAATTTATGAATGATTATAATAGGTAATATTATATTACCTATTATATAATTATATAATAAAACAGCAAATGAATTTATTTACTAAATTGATTTATGAAACATTATATTATTATCACTATATAGTGATGTTGAGGGATGTCGAGGGTCTGTCAATTTGACCGACCCTCGACATCCCTCAACATCATTCTTACTGACGGTCAAACTAAATCACAAACACACTATATACCTAATATATTATATAATATATATTATTATTATAATTAACAATACAAATATTATTTGAACACAGTGCATTCGTGAATTCATTTTGACCGGTGGAAACACTGAAATCAGGCAAGCCAACGGTCTCATGAATGTACACGATTGTTCATTGTACGATGAGGGCTCGAAAGAACAAATTAAAAGACATCATCAACATGATCGTGATACAAAGCTAAAAAGTCATGACAACTTGCATACTGTGTAGCTGATGCGAACATCACATGGTTTAGTGATATCAACATCTAGATCAGCGATCAAGGTGAATTGGATGTTGAAATAAAATTAAGATATGCTCGGGTCACATCGAATCACGTGAGCGCTACAAGATAGGTTTTGCAGTCAACAGCTTATCACTCCTCTAATAGTTGTTATTTACTTCACTCGACCTCCATGAACAGCACTCACTCAAAAATCGTTCTCATTGATCTGTTGTAACTATCTGCTTCAACGGACCTGGAGAGCGAAAAACCTCGAGTATGTCGTTGAATAGTGTCACTTTGAAATGGAGCAGCGAACGGCGTGATGTACGTACTCGTACATACCTGCAAAATAAGGGTGGGAATTAAATCCGATTCTCGCTGTATTGCCAGAGGCGAGGTAGGGAAGCTGAGCCCTGCGGATGGCCTTTTACACGGAGAAAACGTAATTTCATTTAATGGCTCAATGACCGTAACTGAACGCAACTACAGTCTGAAGTGCGGGGGCTTCATTGTTGGCAGAAACATCCCCTTTATTGCGCCTTTGGGGAGGCAAAGGAACTACACACGTCGACTTGGTTAACTTCATTAATGACCGCTCCTATTGTCACAACGTCTAAGCAGGCGGGGGCTCGGCTCTAGGAACAATGAAAAAGCTTGTGATAACCGTTCTAGAACAATATTAAAGTATGAAATTTAATGAGTCGACTTACATAAATTAAATCTACTGAACGTTTAAAAGCTGAACGTTACAAGGGGGCCCTTAGTTTTTCGTTTTTTTCTTAGGAAATTAGTTTAGGTTTATTATCTTCAATAAAAAAAACCATTGGAATCGCCAAGAAAAACTGCCCCTGCCCCCTGGAGCCGTACGGCTGAATTTCTATAAGCATGGACCATGTTTTACCCTCCAAGCTGTTCCGGGGCCTAAGGAGGCTACAAACCAAATTACAGCTTCTTAGTATGAATGGCATAGAAATTAGCTTTAGGAGCCACTTAGCTGATCCCGGCCCTTTGCTGCTTCGAGTGCAAGTCTACATGCCTAATTTTAAGTCTCTTCCACGACGGGAATTGGCATCGGGGAAGAGGATTTCGCCAGCGTAACATTCGCTCAGCCAGTTAGCGTTGTGCTAAAATCGCGAAATTTGGTTTACGGGTTTGCACCAGACCCACGATGATCGTTGAAACTTTTCATATCCCAGTCAATGGGAAGAACTTCAAAACGAATTTTTAAACTTTAAAAACGCAACTATCGCGAAAATTTGAGAGTAAATCATGTGGGAGCTTGTAATACTGGCCCAGGTGCTTAGAATAGCACATTGGTGTTGAGATATCGAGTTAATAAAATTTATTAACTATTATTATTTATTAATAATAATTAAATTATAGAAACCATCATCAAAAATTAATAATAATTATCAATAGTTAATAATAATCAATGATTATCGATACCTAATAAATATTCATAATTTGTTATAATTCATAACAATTAATCATATTTTTTAGTAAATAATATTAATTCATCAATTAATTATTGCCGACGTTGATAGTTGGAAATAACAACTCCAGATTTATATCGTATATTAGATTCTCCATCGAGATTTAATCGATATTCCTCATCTCGATGAACGTTGCAGCTCTAATGTACCTAGAGATCTCGTAGACAGAAGGGTGATCTGCACAAATAAGATAGATCGTTGTGTCAAGAATTTACAGAGTTTTTCACGTAGGGCGCATTGTGGTACCTAGTTGAAAACGCGCTTCTTCGGTTGTTAGAACCAGAATTTCGGCGGAGAAATTCCAAATATGATCGAATATCAAGCAGTATTTCAAAAGATGGGGAACCGTTCGCAGGGGTTTTCTGCTGTGATGCAAGTCATATGGAATCATCTTACTCATATCTTCGAAAAATGAACACAGAGAGACAGACAAACGCATAAAAAAGTGGTGTTTCGTAATCGTACCATCATAACCCTACCTCCTAGTTATGGAATGTTGTGGTGTTGAACAAACCCTTGTAATAGGTACCGAGCACGGTTTGAATGTTATTGTATAATAATCAATCGTAGTAATCCGTAGTAATTCATGCGTAATCACGTTAGCACCTTCGGCCCAGTGCGGGCGTAAACAAGAGCACAAGTTCGGCCGACGACGGGTTAATACGGGTTTATCGGGGGTCGGGTCGATGCCGAGGTAATATAATCCCGTGTTTTTCTTGCCATCGGCAAACCGTGTTTTCTGAAGCCGTTCAAATTCAGCGTCACTGCCGGTGCCGCCCCGTCACGGTGTAGATCCGGATCCGAACCGTTGGTTAAGTACTGATCCGAAGAAAAAAGACGACGTAAATCCCATTCGGCTTTTCGGCAGAATTTTCGTTCCAATGCATCGTCGTTGCGATGTTGTTAGTTTTTTCCTCGCCGATGGTACAGAAGAAGCGAAAAGGGTCTTAAATTTCGTATGATCGAGTAACATGAGATTTTCTGTACATTCACCAAATTCTAACGCCGGCAGGTATTATCCTGAGTTGATGATCCGCTTCTCATTCAGCAAACCTACACCTCATTGAAGGCCTTAAATCACTGATAGAGGACAACATTTGATTTCAAATCACCAATTTGGATTCAGACAGCAGAAGAAGGGGGACTAGGGTTCAGGGAGGTTAAAAAAATCCACATGGCTATAAGAGCGAATTTTCAAAGGAATAACTGATTTTATGTGAAATGTAATGTTTAGACCATCCCATTCGAATATGGACAATCTTAAAGATCTTATGTGTTTTGGGCCATTACTGTGAGTACAAATCCTGATTTACCCGAGGGTTGCTGTGCTAACAAAATAATGGCCGAAAAACTGCGATTTTTTTGAAGCTGTGGACCTACTTGTGCTTTCGGTTAGCTTAGGTAACCGAATTGACAATTTATACCTTTCGAAAGGTAGCAGTGGTGTTCCAGATGGGCACTATTCAACAAAATCACTCACCAACGGATCCTGTGATTCCCCTCCCGGCATGATCATGGTCATACACAACCAGTACCCCTTTCTGAATGGGACAAGCCAAACTTGTTACCACCTTCCAAAGAAACCTGGAGTTATTGAAACAAGCAGAGGTGTTCCTCCATTCAGATTCTACATATCACTTAATAGCCACAGCTGGAGAGAAGTGCCTTGTCTGTGTATGTGATGGAGATGGGGATACCAAGCTCAACGACTTGAGATACCTCCAGTTCGTCAGATTACCTGCTGTAGCTAAAGTCGACGTGACCCGTCTGCCCCCCAACAACGGATGCGGCAAAACAACACGCTCGTCGTGTGTATCATCTGGTATGCAGATTTCCTACCATTATGTTCTTCAAGTTCTTACATTTCTAACGCAATAGTTCTCACTTTGCAGGCCCAAAAATGGTTGGGAGTTAGTAGAAAAAAAAACCCCACGGACGGGGGGTGGAAGTTGAACGATTTGGGGCTCCTACCAGTTACTACTGAAATGAAACCGGCACCAAAAACACTTTTGCAATTCATTTTCTGTTAATGCAAGAAGCTGGACTGAAATGTTCAGTTTTGTGTAATTTCTGCAGGGTCAAGTCCTATAGGAATGTGACTTCTACCCTCGACGACAGTTCATCGAGTGAGGATGACATCCAATAGACATTAGTGTGAAATATAATATATTTTTGTAATATGATAATATATTAATATATTATTATTAAAAAAACACGTAAAACCATAATAATTATTATTCTAGAAAAAATTGTTGTAAATAAATTGTATTTCCATTCTGCTTACTTAATAATTTTTCCGCCTAAGTCCCACCCTTCTACTTTCATTACGATATTATTTCTGTAGCTTTGGTGTAGCTATACCGGTATTCAAGTTGAAACATGACAAAGACTTGAAATTTTCATTTTTTGGAAAAAACTCCGATCTCCTAAGAGCCATCACTGCAATTATTTGAGATAGATAAACGGAATTGTTTACGATTATTGGATAAGGCTTCTGATAAGGTCAGGCATAAAAAGCTCGAGTTGAACTGTACAGGAATCTCCCAAGACAATACTGTTTAATATTAAAACTACTTGAAAAATAGGTAAAGCAAGATGTCCCTTCTTCAAGCATGTTGATGCCTATAAAAGCAACTGTTCTGCAAGGGAGCATCTAAATTCCAAATTCCAAGTTCTAATTCCAGGAGGGCTTAGCCGTACGAAACACTAGACATCAGAGGACTGAGTACAGGCTCCGACGGGGGTGTACAACTCATGGACATTATGCAAGCTCTTGATTTTTTAATTGCCCTCAGGGCCACGATGTCAAGTGTGACATGATATCCTTCTGATTTGGCGGCCGACATGAAAATCCACGGAGTTTAGGATCGTGAGATGCCTGCGTTTTAGGACAACCTCGTGATAAATGGTGACGCTGTATTCACCAGGTTGTCCCCTGAATGGTCCGTCATCGCCCTGTATGCGTGTTAGTTATGATATGTTCAAATGTTCCCGCAGTTGAATCAGAGGATTGGACCTGAAAAATGGAGCGACCATTGGGGTTTAAGAGGAGAACGGATGTTGTCCAGGTGAAACAAGGTGCAAGTAGTGCTGGGTTGGCGGAACGCCAACGACACAGCCATCCTCATCACCCTAATCAATAATCTAATGTTTGGATGCTAAATTCTCCCTTCGCCGACGTAGCCATGATCAAATTCAACTATACCTGGCGTATAACATATTTATTCCATATTCATTCAACTATACAGGTAACATATTCTTTTGTTAGGTACCTTTCAAAATTACAAAATCTGTGTTAGGTAGCATAATATTCATTAAAAACTATTTTGGACATTGATTCTCTGTACTAGCACTACTGGCATTTGTGGTGGATAATGAATGTATAAACAAACAAGTTGTAAATTTATCCGTATTATAATAATTATAATACGGATAAATTTACAACTTGTTTGTATATTGTGATGTTTAATCAAGAATGTTTGAGTTTGTAATGGTTTGCTGAATGCGTTTTGGTCCCCGTGTCTTTGATTCCACCTTTTGGAGGTTGCCTGCTCTGTGAAAGCAGACCAGGATAACCCTCTGGGTGGGCGTAAATGCTTAACCTCCTTGGGGGTTACAAAGGCAACTCAGCAAACCATTCATTACACGTTATACCTAGGGATTTATGTCTACCTATGGGTACCATTGAAATAATGAAAAGTATCTGTTTTATATATTTTCCACTCATATTTTCCAATAGGTAGTTGAGATGGGCCATAATATCATAATATAATTCAATAATGGCCTATCTCACAATGCAATCTAAACTTATTAAGGCTTAACTCCACGATAGTTCTACTTTAGATAAATTTATGGGTGAGCTTATCCATATGAAGAAGTCAATTTTGTTGGCTCTCCCTGAAAAACAATGTTTTTAACATAATCAATTGATAAGGAAACCCGTTTTCTGTTGTTCCTGAAAAGTAATGGTTTTTGAGATAAGCCATTGGGTACCGTTCTTGAGTGACGATTTATTCATTAATCTTATCTTTTCGGATGTTCTCTCTAAATGTTTGACATGGGATAAAATTACGGGTACCCATGGTTTCAACTCTGGGAGGCTGCAAAAAGCCAAATCATGTCTGAACTGCACTTATGCTGTACTGAACAGCTCACTAAGTTTGAGTGATTCCATTCTCCGCAGAGGGGGCGCAGTATGCTCTCTCCCTATCAACTCTCTACTTTGTTTGAGCATTGTTGCTCAGGCCCTACTTAATATCGACAAGCCGTACAGCTCGAGGAATTACACCAGGGCAGTAAATATACCTAAAGGACTAAGTTCCTCTCAGCAATGAAAACATGTACATAATACTATACCTACTAATATAATTATGTCCTACGTATTATTGAATGTGTCACCCTGACCGGCTCGGGATCTCTTTGGGCCAGGCTAATTAACAGTTACAAATTTCACTTGTTTCAATTACCTCAGTAAAATTTATTGGAGAGTTTTTCAAAAATGATTTACGCCATGAAATCGCAAATAACATTTTTGTGGTTTTCAAGAGCCGGTGTCAGACGATTCCGCGTGAAGTCGTTAACCTGCGTTCCAACGCCGATCGTGGAGAGGAATTTGACGATTTGGTCGCGATGTTCGTTGAAAAAAATTTCAGCGAGCCAATTCCGACCGGCGTTGCCTTTCAGGGATAGTTCAACGGGTCCCCATGAATTGAATTCGACACTACCGAGTGAAATGGAGCATTCTTTGGAAGGTATGTCCTGTGCCGCCATTATAGTCACAATACCTCGTCCGCCTAGATCAAAAGAACATATTATATTATATTAATATTATTAATAATAGAGTATTATGATTATGCAATCATAATTGATAGACTATGTCGAAAACAATGTGAACCCATGGAAACGCTTTAGAATTGAGAAACGACACTACAATTGCAACTCACTTACATAATTGTCCAATAAAATCATTCGACGAATTGATTTTTTACACATTCGCAGTCGAAACCTAAAACCCCCTTTTGGTGTAACTATTTTAGATTGTTTTATGCTAATCTCGTGCCTGTTTAGTTGATACATAATAGGATACATAGAATTATTTGCAGCCGTAATTTGGTTCGTTATTTTCAAGACGCACAATTGGAACCGACCGAGAAACGGAGAAGATGGTTAATCCCGCTCGTAAACTGGTGGTTTCACGTTTCAAGACCGTGAAACGTGAACCCACTAGTAGTGAACAAGAACGCTACAAATGGTTACAACGACTTAGTATCATTTCCTATACAGATCACCTTTCTGTCTAAATCACGGATATGTATGCACATTGGTATAGCTATTTTAAAAATTGGAAAACTTTGAAAAAAGGATTCACAGCCATTTTAGTCATCATGAGTATCATTTAGGTAAATATTGGATTAGAACTGTTACAGTTTTCCCGGCGATTGAAATTGACCAAGAAACTCCAAATTCGGCATGAGGGCACCGGACGGATTATGAATCTTCCATAATTCAAGTAAATCTTGGTTTGGAGAGGTTTCGAACACCATCCGGAACGACCAGCCGTTCGATCACATTAGGTGGACCCGGACAATATTAAACCAAAATCATCAAAATGAGATGCAAATCAAACGATAGAACTCTGGCCCATTTTGGTACTAAGGTTATTTTAATACCTCGTTGTTCGAAAGTACATTCCGTGTCCATGGAAAGAAGTCTGTTTTGGATATTTGTTGATAGGTAGGTACAAATCATTGCCCAAGTGGGTACATGCAATAACTCATGAGTATTAAAGTGATTGACAAGGAATTTCAAAGATTTACTGCCAAGACCATCAGCGAGATAGTTACCGACTACCCTACTCAGAGATTACTTGGGACCTACTTGAATGAACACATAATACTCGTATTATTTCACCTACCTAATTACTTGAATTATTCCGTATAATAGCTAGACTTACAAGGATTTTGAGTCATTTCTCATCATAAATTTCTGTTAGTCGTTTTAACATACCTGGGGTACTAAATTTGGCCCATGCGCCCTCAGTCTTGAAGAACGGTAGAGACACCTGGAAATTACTGAAGTGCGCTTCCAGATGTTGAAAGCCAAGATACAGACGCATAGTCAGCCGGCGGATGTTCTCCGAAGTACACACCTGTGCCGAACTCAGTCCGTTGGTATCGTCCAAAAATACAGTGCTGAAATTACCAACATATCCCCTCTCCCAGGACGCTTGTACACCGAAATGACCGATATTCCATTCACCGAAAGGAATGAATTCCGAAGATGAGTTTCTCAATATTTGTCTGGAAATTTCCAGAATCTGCGGCTCGATCTTGGCATCGTATGAAATGCAAGTTTCAGCTGAAATCGGAACAGCTGCGCCCAGAATAGCCAATGACAATATTAAGAGCTTGCGATACATTGTGTTGCGTATCAGACCTGAACTATGACAATGGATATCCACATGTGAGTAGATATTTGAATGTCTTATCTCCTCTGTTCGAGAGTGGAGATAAGGTTCAATTTGGCTGAAAACCCCAGAGCACATCAGTGAGTAAACCCACTTTAAATGTCTTTACTTAAATGACCTATAACGCTAATTGCCACTCATCAACTCTATGAATCAATATTGTAAACAGTGACATCGATTCCATTCCTGATTTCATTATCTAATACTGAGCATATTTACCTACTAAAGTGCCCATCTAATTTTTTTTTTTTTTTGCACTCACTAGAGGAACTTTGCCCGTATTATGTTTACATCGTCGGTGCATGATCTGTTGGATATCAGGGTACAGTTTGGTTGATTCGATATCATAATATGATATCAGAAAGCTCTTTTCAACAAAGCAGACATAAATAAACAATATTTTTACTTGTTCTCATAATTTTACACTCTGTAATGCCATTTACTGTAAGAGTTGGTTTCTTATTATTATTTTACTTACTTATTATTTATTATTATTATTACTCGTAGAATAGAATTTTGAATACAGAGTCTCAACCAGCTCATACGAGCCGTCATATAGTTATCGTTTTCATGATATTATTATCTTCCTTTGCTGTTGAACTCATAATAATAGTCCCCCAAGTAATGTTCTAAGACAGTGTAACGAAGAGTGTTTGGAAGTGCAGGGTTCGAAATGAGAAGAAGGGCATCACTTATTACTGGTTGACCCCGGAAGCCTTACCAATAAGAGTGAAAGAAGGAACAGCGTGCGTAAGAGCTATGAGGTATATTGGAAGCGGAGAAGAGTTGGCGGGAGTTCTGTCGACACTTGGAAGGTTTGTAATTAAAGCGAAGCGCCAACAGGAAGCTTTCAAGAGTTAAGCTCGCAAAAAGGGTTGCCATAGAGGAGGGACGGGACAAAAGGAATGGCAGACGGAATTCGGATGTACCGACATCTATCACTCCTGGAAATCTCGGTTTTGGACTTCAAACCGCTCGTACTCTCAGTGTGCTAATAAGGGATTTCAGATGTTTTGAGAACGAATGAAATGAGCAAAATACTGACGAGCAATTCTATCAGTGATGTCCACGGTGGGAAGACATGATCCCACTGAGAGCAATGTGAAAAACCTACTAGAAGCTCGCCTTTAAAGAAAACCTTCCAGTCTACCAAGAATTACATCAGATGGTCCCGCCCTTCACATCAAAGGACGAGACAGGTATTCACTCGAGCCATTTGCAACGCCATAGAATCACTCCATCACTACACACAATTTAGTTTCAATTCCTCAGCCATACTTGCTGCCTCTCTGAGGTAAGCTCATTTAATTTCATTCCTTTAATTTCATTAATTCATCGTGATACTCGAAGTTTTCAAAGCGTTAGAGAAACCAAACTTTATAAAACTAAATGCAGATGTAAAGTGTTGGATGACTAAAATCTTGGAAAAAAATATAAGTGGAGGCACGTATAGCTTTTTCGTCGTTGAATAAATAATTTATTATGAATTATTCAATGATGCCACTTGAACGTTTTTCTTTCAATTTCGCACAAAACATCATCAAAAGCCGAATAATGTCAGTTAGAATAAGCCGAAATGAATGCCAGCGGGAAAAACCACTTCAATCCATCAAATCATAGTTTGAGAAAACTCATTGAAAAACCATGTACACATTTGGATTTCGGTGCATGATTTTTTTAGGAACTACAAGTATACAGGAAAATAAAAGGAGGGACTCTAAGGCACTGTGAAACAGTTGAAACCCTTGATTAACTGTTATCAGTGTCCTTCCGACCCCTGTGAATCACCAAAATTGGAAGGTGATTTTGCACCTTGGCGTATCTTCCCCTGGGCGGCTGGACGAAACGTTTTGTATCCCACTACGGTAAATCTTTTCATTCTACATCGCGTGTCGTAAATTATTTTTGCTCTATGTCTTCTTACAAAACGAAAGCTTTCCCAATTCTGTTACCCCCATTCCCTTCAAATATTATAGTACAATACTTCCGAAACAATACAAATACAATACTTCCGAAACAATACAAATACAATACTTCCAATACTTGTGATAACTACTGTAAGTGCGCGCTCTCATTTAAGTCATCATGTTTGTGCCTTGACAGTTGTTTGGCAGTCACGGAATTTATTTAGGATTTCTTATTGGAACAATGTTATTTATTACAAAGCTTGTTCAGCAGACCTATTTTGAATACGTTTTAACCAATGTCGTGTAAGACCTTCACATTTCCAATCAATATTTTTATGTACGTGTATCAATCAGTTTTGCTAACCAGGTATAACGACATATTCCGACATAATACGCTGTCATTTTCTTATTTTCCCGAAATTAGTGGGATTTGTGGGACTCCATTGAAACCGAACTCTTGTTCAAAGTTCAATTTGAAATTCTGCACCTATTGGATTTCATATAACCAAAACAGACGGCTGATAGGTTTTGAGATGAGTTTCGATCAGAATTTCTACCACTTGAGAAAATTCGTAGCAGAACAAATAACAATGATAAATCTAAAAATGTTTATCTATTTTGATTGCCTCAAAACAGCAAATGTTGAGATATGACACCATCGCACCCAATGATTGTTGTCTCATTTTGACACTTTAAAAGTTATTAGGTGTTAACGGCAGTGAACTTTATCTCATAACTCGACTTTATGTAATCGATGTAAGAATGGCCTTTAGTTGTCTGCTATAACCATTTTCACACTATCATCTATTTAGTACATCGGCCAGAATTTCTCGTTTTCAGATTTGTCGACCCAATAAATACTATTTCGAGAGATACTAGCGAAAAAGGATATATAACGTAGCTCCTCCCAAAAGACAATTTGCCTTTGAGAACAAATATTTCGATAATATCCCCTCAAAAGGCGTTTGAAGGCAGGACAGTCCCCAAAGTGTCGACTGGAGCTACGACGTGATCTCAGAGTTCAACTCACTTTTGGTGGAATGAGCGACCGAACAACAATTTAAATAGGTCAGCGGTCTCACGATGCGCAGTCAACACGAAATGCTGAGGGGAACGATAATCGGTGTCGATCAATTAAGTGTCCAGCACCAGGTCAACAGTCACCAGTTGTGGTCTAATGGATCAGTTCCGTCAAATATGTTGTCCAAAGCCAGTTCTAAATTCGAATCATTAGTCAAATCACAATAATGTCAACGCTATCACGATCGATGCTTGTGGTAATTTTGTATATCACCTTGAATTTTCATGGTATGTAAATATGTCTAGCAATAAGCATCTCGCAGCCAATTGGATACAGGGGCTCAATTGAATTACACGTCAATGAGTCAACATTTATGATCAGAATTTGCCGTAGACATAACGTCCTTCCCTGCACTATCAAAATTTGATTTCGTTTTATATTTAATGATGAAAAGTGCTAGATATTCAAGGAGTCCGTGCATGCAGAGAATTACATCATGTCTAGCAAACTTATAACACGGCAAATGAATACCATATGCACGTGTATCGACCCTTTATTCAAAGCATGAATTTAAATTTTATGCAACTGTACTATTAGTTGCCACAATAGACGCCATTAGAGCACAGTCGAGCGACTCCCCGCTGGATGCAAATTCTGAGTTTTGGAATGTTCCAATGAAATCCGAAAGTTCCAAATTGTTCGAGTTTGGATACCCGTTTGGTCGACTCAGCTGTAAGGGAAGTTAATTCGATTGCCATTTGGTAATACTGCCCCACCTGAAATCATTCTGCGGATTATGAACGAAAGCTTCACTGATACAGGAGGGGAATACATTTAGCAAGATGATTCATTGGTTCACGACGTACCTACCTACATGAATGTGACCATTACGAGCAGTTAAAAGCAGTTTGGATCGAGCTTCTCACCTCAGTATCAAGTTGGAATCAAGTCAAAGCCGGTATAAAATGGGAAGTGGTTTTCTAAAGGACGCAGACCCGAGCTACATCAATACCTACACCTAATGCATTATGCGTCTAATGAAGAATCACTTCTGATTCATCAGGTTATATTCCAATTCATCAAGCTTCGTTCCAAATTTTCACCTGGGTCGTCAGTTCTTGATAAGTATCTTCATTCGGGAAGATAACACAACTGGGAATAACATCAACAATCAAATTTTAGACAATTTCGACAAATTTCAAAAGAATTGATAACTACTCGTAATAACCGGTGTAAGCGCATTTTGGCATTTTGTCAAAATTCATCAATCTAGCTGTGTGTCAGTGCATCAATATTTGCCACAGGTGCAGTAGGTACAGAAAAATTGGCCCAGAGTGTGGGTACACATCAAAAATACTCAACAAATGCCAATATAACAATAATTTTTCAATGTAGTATTAAAAATGTTGGCCATACATTTACATCTAGAAATCCAACGTATAGAATCAAATTTGTCTAAAAGATAACCCTACCTTGGATACCATTCGTGTTGAAATAATTACCTAACGCTATAAGTACAGCTTTGGTATCCCCCGGAGACTTCAAAGAATGTTTCTATAGAGTCCTGAGCTTACAAGGCATATAGCCATCATAATAACGTGAGGGCTAGAAACATACTCACTAGGTGCCTACAATGTAACAAGTCCAAATCGCTTTGTGTAAGAACAAATGCCGAGAAGAATCTAGAGATAAATGCTGAGCTGGGTTACTGAAGTGATTAAAGGTTTTGCGTACGAATTATATATTATAGATGATGGCACGTTTGAGTGATTGAAGTAGAGAATGTAAAGATTATAGAACAGTACTTTGTTGGGCAAAAAAGCATTATTGTTTGTTGTATTCTGTACTGATCACCATTCTGTCTAGACTATTGTTCTGTTTTATTTTTATCTAATTTATTCATATGAATAAAATGAAACGTTTATACTTATTTTACATACTTATACATTTATACTTTATTTTGAATTAATTTGTATTAATTTGTATTTGTTATTATAATTCTGGCATTTTTCTTGTACCTACATTAGCAATAGTTTATAGCAAAAAGTACCTACCGCCAAATATTCGCAATAACCGTCCTTCCGCAGACATAAAACTTTCTGAGAACAAGGAACTCGATGTCACAAAACCATGAGCTGTTTGATTCAGATAAAAAACTTTGATATGGACCAAGAAGAAAATTGTAACGTCCGTGTAACTTTGATACGTCCGTCCGTTCCAGCCACTTTACCTAGTTACAGTTGTCCTAAAACTATGAAATTTGGGTGACGGGTTCTGAGCATTCCAAGGCTATTCTTTGACACTTTCCATAACTTCCATAACTTTCCATAAGTCAATGGGAAGGTGTTATAGCGTTCTCAATTCAAGCACTCGCGAGCAGGCCCTTGCAATATGAAATCTCCGCGTTAATTTGGTTGATCTGTATCGGGTTGTTCTTTTTGGTGACGAAACTTTCGTATTTTCCCCGACCCACAAATGAGTGTTCATTCAGGTTTTTCACTGCCGAGGCACATAACAGATATCTGGTATATACCAAACTGCATACTGCCCGCACTGAATCCTAACATAAATTTGTAACGAATATCCATTCTGTTCCAGCAGAGCGTGGGTTTATTTCCTAGATTAGTCTTTCAGAGAACGTACGAGTGTTGCGAAAGGGGAGTCGGAAGCTTCCATTAATAAAAGATCAATTTACTCACATTTGATCCGGAGTTTCTCCCTAATGGAGTCATCTGCCCAACCTATTCTTATCGCCCCTACGACCGACCGTTGTACCATTAATATCCATTTAGAGCCGGACACTATGTTTAGTCACCGACCATATTCTGGATTGAGTTGTCAGTCGGAACTGTTCCGCGGATATGGTTCTTGTTCTTCTACATAGTATGTTTTGTCAACGCCCAAAACCACGACATATCTACCACTACCACTACTGTAGCCTTTATATAGGCAGGTACGTATGGGATCAATTATTATGCAGCAAAACGCTTAGCAAGTGTACAGTTTTATAAGCAACTACTTCCCTCTTCATTGGCGCCTTATGGTATAAACTTTGTTTTTGTTAAGTATAACATGTTTTTGGCAGACCCCAACTTTGTATGAGATCCAACATCCAAAGTTATCAGATTTTGGGAATTTCGTTGTGGATCGTTTCTACAATCGCTCGCATCATGATCTCGAAAATTCCAGAACGGGAACTCTTCTCTTCGTAGTAGGAGGATTTCCGCTATCTTCCGAAGGTGAATCACCGGTGTCGTCAATACTTGTTAGATAGTTTTATTTTAGTCTTTAGTTTTACTTTAGTCTTATTCCTGTCAGGAATTTCAATTGTAATACAAACTGATAATAAACGGCTATTTCGAATAACTGTGTCAATGACGAGTGTATTCTAAAATGTAGCACCTTTTGGCGACGTTCAACAAAAGTGTCCAGTAGCGAGTGGACTGTGGACATCTCTCGCAGAAATAACCAACTTGTTCCAACAAAACGAACATTTGACAGGCTTTTCGGGGCGTTTCATTAAAATGAAGAACAGGTGGGGCTGATAATAATAGAAAGAATAAACTAAACCCTATGTTGTGAGCCGCGTCCAAAGCTTACCTATATATATACGTACACGGTTAGCGGGTGTATTTATAAGAATAATGGAAGGCAACCCGTGGACAAGGGAAGGCGGGACATCCGCCAAAATCGTTTTTGTGAGCTAAATGCGCTAAATTCTTGATTTTAACCAATCCCTTTTGCTGGGTGTGGATTATACTGTCTCAAGTCTCTGTCACTCTCTAAATGTGGTAAATTATCTTCAGGAAAAACTCGACATTTTCGTTCTTTATTTTTAGATAAAACTGCTATAATTTGAAATAAAACCTGTAATAATTACAGTAGTGAAAATATTTTAGATGAAGCGGATAATAAGCCGCTGTGGAAGTATTTGCAGAGTTTTTTGAAGAATTGAGTTCGGGGTATCGTTGGATTCAGAATAGTTTCGGCTTGATTTCTGACACGGTAGTACGAGTGTAAAGCCAGTTTAAAAGCCCAACATTCGGAAAACAAAGGTCGATCGTGAACAATTCTTCCCTCGGTGAACGAATTTATAATCTTGCCGATCTCTGAGTACGTGGATAGAAAGTGTGAACGTTAAATCCTACCAGTGTCGGAATACAGAGATGGAACATTTCACCGAAAAATTGCCGTCAGTTAGTGCTGTCACTCACAGGCCCCAACATTGTTGACGAACACATTGTTTCCTATTCCGTTATTTTTGACAATTCAAACGATAAAGACGACACGCTTGCTTTGAAAGGGCAGCAGAAAAACGTAAATTCGTCATCGATACAACCCTTTGCAATCACTCTCTATGTCTAGTAATGTGTCATTGTTTACTATCATATTTTCCATTACCTATATCTATGATGTTCTATTATGAGGTGTTTTCGTGGCTTATCATTCTGTGGCTTTTTTCAGAGTTTGTGGCGTACGCTACGCTTTTATATCGATTAACAGAGATACAAATCAGTTTAATTATCCTTTAATTATCCAAATTCATAACATTTTTGTTTTCAAGTTTCGACATAGTTATAATTAAGTATTTTATGCCCTAAGAATAATTGCATAATTACACGTCTTAGGCTATACTTAGATTCATCAAAAATAGAAAAACTCGATTACCAAATTTTGGTAATCGAGTTTTTCTATTTTTGATGAATCTAAGTATAGCCTAAGACGTGTTTAGTACATCTAAAATCTAGTAACTGGTGTAGTTTTAAATTATTGAGGTGTGTAGGGGTTCGGTATGCCACATAAATCTCTTACTAACTATTAACCGTATCAGTTGCTATTGGGTGGTGGCAACATTAGTCATTTATTGTCTACTTGACTGGAACCGTACATGATTTGGTGTTTCTATGTAATTGTATACTAGACCAGCTTGTAAATGGAATTTCTTCCAGAAAATGAAAGCACTTTCATGAGTGGGAATCTCTTTTCTAAATCCTCCTAAACTATCAGAGAATGAAACTTTAATTTCAATAACGAACTGTGTTAATCGGAGTATTTGTTAAGCATTTCTGGGAGGTTTAAGCTCTTGTAAAGAAAATCATGGTTTATTGTCTTCTGTATTGACCATCCTTCTGTGCAGATTACTGTTCTGTACGCAATATCCTAGTGAATCCGTAACGATACGAAACAAGTGGGGGAATGCGCTGAAATAAGTGAGCAGGTGTTGATCCCCGAATGAAGGAGGGTAATTCGCTCTGTGGTGGTCTTTGATATATCAATGATTAATTAAACAATCATTTATAGATGATAAATTATTTAGAATCAGCTCTTGGTCGATTCCGATCGTTAATTATTGAAGACAATAAACAAAATAAACCACGCCATTAAACGTGGGTTTTCAGGGGACCAATCAAGACATTTTTATGTGGACGGACGACGACAAATGACATCAAATGTCGTGCACAGTGCACTGTAAACTTTTTTATAGATAACATCTCCGTGTGGGGCACCACCCAATGAGTTGGTCGTCGGACGTCTCCGAAAGAAATCTCTCCCTTGATAGTAGCCTCTGAAGCTGCAATGTAATGGATTTACTTGAACGACCTCCATGCAGCCTCCACGTTGCCAAGAACCTCGTGAAAGTTGGTTATTTAGTCTTAGAGTTCCCTAGTGTAGCTCTCCCCCTTTCATTCAAGGACGCTAACAATGTCGAAAACTATCGCGGGGAAACTACTGTCTCCCCGGGGGACGGTTGGAGATTCTTGCTTCACTCGTTCCCTCAGCTGAGAAAATAATATCTGCGGTACTGCGAAGAAACTATCGAAGTTAGCTCATTTAATTATCTTTCTTTAAATTAATAAATTGCTCTCTGTTATGAGAAACTTGTGAACTAAAGTTTTATCGATATGAAATGGTTAGTACAAGATATCACGGGATAATCTTTATGATTCACCATGTGGTTATGCGCACACAAAATCGAGCGGAGAAGACAAGCGAGCCACTAATGATACGTGAAGATACAAACTTTATGAATCATTTATCATACGTGTATCGTCCTCATGTTTGTGCTTCCCAATTCTGCTGATAGTAACACGATCGTGAAATGCTCCAAATGGTCTTAATAAACTACGTGAATTGATAATATCAAAAGATATTAGCTTTTCAAATAAATCTATACAGAAAACTATAGGTACCGTTCCATTTAAAATGTTTGCAATGTGACTTTTTAAAATTAAAAAAAAAAAAACTCTTGAACCCTTTTCTATAATAGGAAAGGGTTCAAAAGTAATATTTAAATTACTGTCTCAGGACAATTATTGTCCTAGGGTGATGAAAAGTTTTGCGGATCTTCCTCGGGCTGGCCCGAGACCGTACCCCAAATTTTAACATTTTGGGACAACCTTAACTGGCCGATGTTGCGCGGAGAGCAGAACGCAGATGAACGGATTTTTTGAAATTTAATTTTCTGATTTTACGGATCTTAAAAGATAACTCCCCAAATCTTGTAGGTGTACAGTATTCAATATCTTGGTGAGTCAGCCAAGACGGCTCCTTGTTCCCTAATTCTCAACGTCGACGACCTAGAACTCTGAAGACCGATGTTGTAGTTATCATCCTTTCTGCATAACCACCATTCTAGCTCTTTAATTCAAATGCTCACTGTACCCTAGGTCCTCCAAATGCTTCGAGGCTGTGTAGGCAGCGACTAAAGGTAGCAGCACTGGCTGTGGATTGCCTTTGTGGTAACAAACATTCTTAGATGTTTATTGTCCTGATTAAATGATTCAATAGGGGTTCAAGACCAGAGGACCAAAGTATTCACTGGATTCCAGAAGAATATAAAAGGCGCAATATAAAGTTGATGGTCACTGTAAACTCCAAAAGAAATCCAGCCTCCTAATTAAAATTCTGCACTTATTGGCAGTCGCTTCCTTTGTTGCAATGTCCCTAATCACGCCATCAAATTGGCCTCTAAAAGCTCAAAGAGAAACTAAACTAGGTTAGTGGTTAAACGAATTACATGCAAAACAAGCGATGCGACGAGCGACTAATCAGAAAGGCTGCAACCATTTCCATTTACTCATTTGATTCCTAGGGCATGTTCTGCGTTGCATGCTCCACTCGTCTCCTCTTTTCAACTAGGGTTTCCTACGTTTAATCCCAGCGGACGCTCGTTAGGATAGGGACCGATTGAGTGCAAATTCAAGTACTGAACACTTTCAACGCGTAATACGAATGAATCGAGCGAATAGATCAACACATTTGCAGTGATATCGGGATAATCTTAGTATCGTTCTTTCTTTCGGACGGAGAGATGTGGAGTTTGTAAATTGAATAATCTTTGAATTTATTCAGATCGTATAGACCGTATCTGCTTGATGTACAGGATTTTTGTAAAAATAATCTCATATTCGTGAAGATATTCTTCCGCAACCGATTTACATTATGTTCTTTATAATAAGTACACCTTATGTTTGTAGGTTGTGATAAAACCCTATATCAGTGTTGCAAGTCCATCCGCAGTTACATGTTATGTGTCTCGTAGCCAGACTGGGAAAACACGGCAATATTATCATTTAATAATAATAATATTATTATTTCAGAATGCCAAAATTCAAACTGGCTAACCTTGAAATTAAAAAATATGACATATTACGTAAAGGGTAGGCATTTCAAGGGTAGGTAGTCTAATTTTCGGGTCCTGTTATGGTTTGATATAAAAAGAAATTACACTCTAACAGTTAATTTCTTTTCATGAACTTATTTCTTCTTCTTCATGGATATGGTGAGAAGCAATATCATGATTATTGGCAACAATAAACAGTTAGCTAGGATAAGAACACTCGGTACTATGCATCGGGCACTTGAAATTGCCAATAAATTCAAGTTGCCTGGGATTTTGGTAGATGAGAAATTTCATTGGAACTCGCATGTCGGGGAAATATGTAAGAAAGTTTACAAAAGTTTGTATCAGCTACGCCGACTTGCGATTGACTCCCCTCTACTTGTAAAACCCCGGAGAGCTTTCCCGCTCCTGACTAATAAATTCTATAGTATGGTTCTTTTTCGTCTGAGACTTGAAGCCCGTGGTACTGCTGAAACTTGC
Organism: Stenodema calcarata; assembly: GCA_963920205.1. NCBI lineage: Eukaryota > Metazoa > Arthropoda > Insecta > Hemiptera > Miridae > Stenodema > Stenodema calcarata. Next base: position 10,608,908 of record OY986050.1, read on the forward strand.
TGAAACTCCTTGAGCAAAAGAAACTGCCAATCGGAACTATGTTTTTCAAACCTCTCAAGTTTTGCCTGATCAATACCAAATTTTTGCAAACAATGCTCCACCTCACTGTTTTCCAGGAGCAATATCCCCTCGTTCGTTAAATTATACCTGTTCGAATCCATTAGATGATATAACGAGAATGTGGAGTTCTTTGAACTTGCTGAAACGAGTGAGTGGAAAATTATAATAATTAATCAGTGTAGTTTAATGTAAAATGTATTAAATGATTAATCAGTGTTGTAAAAGAAGAGCGAATTTATTTTATTTTGTGATAACAACAGTTGTTACCACAAAATAAATAAATTCACTTTAATTACCTAGTAACTAACTAATTAGTTACTAATTTGTTCAATTTCAAGCATAACATGCGTTTCTACGGTGGTGACAATTAATAATGATGGGAGAAAGGACCTCATAGTAGTATTCCTGTACAGTTTTGATGAATAAACGTCACGAATCAATTTCTCAATATAATATATTATGAAGCTCTCCGAAAGCTCTCCCAAGCATGCTTGGTTGCGGCATGCTCAATCGGCGATTTAAACGGCGAAAACATCTCCAGACTACAGGAAGGCCAGGAAGCTGTTGTGAGACTGGTACCCCGAGTCAAACTTGATGAAAATAGTGGAGCGAAAACTTCTATTCTACCAATGTTATGAAACTCAGAAGAGCCTATTACCATAAGTTCACTCGAGATGTACGCGAAACCGAAACATTTACTTAAATAACTGGCACAAGACTTGTGATAACTCTTTCAGTGTTATTTTATGAGATAAAGATTAATAAATGAAAACACTCAATCAATCTCTCTTTTCTATCTTTCTTCACCTCTCCTTCTCTCGCAAAGCACAGATGGAATTGGATGGTAACAAAAGAGCGACCTTAAAAGGCCCGCGGTTCCTACCATGTTGATAACATTCATCCGCGTTAGTAAATTTTGTTGGAGAAGAAAGTAGAAGAACGGGCCCGTGTGACGGCAATTTGCTGGATCGTCCAAGTTTGGAGAAACGATGTCGCGATAAGGGATGATCTTCGGCCTTCCCTTCCCATTTTCCATTAAATAGAGCGAGAAAAAAGGCCTGAGAGTTGGTTCGCTTGCTTACGCCCCTTCATAAACCGCATTCATTCCTTCAGACTTGAGGTCTCCTGGAAAAACACGACTATATTTTTCCTGATGGTGAAAAAGCGACAATCTTGATCCTGCCAGAGGAGTCCAGGCATGGGAGAACTACTAGCTCGGAATAGGCTTCTCCGGCCACAGTGCGGGTTGGGTAGGAAAAGATTTCTTCCCTTCAAACCATCTCTCTCCTGTCCGAGATTTTTTTTCTCTTTTTTTCGGAATAATTCCCAGATATTTCACTTTTCTCTCCTTTTAGCGGTTCTTTCTATCCATTTCGGAATGTTGAAAGGGGGCGAGAAAAAAATCTAGCGGGTCAGAGTTTTGCGTGGGAATGCAATGTAAAGGTTTGTAACGGCGCCAAAAGTGGCGCTTTTCAACCGACTCCAACGATTCGTAAGGGCGAGGACGGTTGAGAATGTGAGCTTCAACGAGGGTTGACCGCTTCGACGCCCGACCTTACTTGAGAGCCGGCGCGTGACTGGGTAGCACACGTGAGAGTAATCTGGACATCAAAAAGATACGTTATATAAACATAAGTAATGACTCATCTGCGACACGTGCATCTCTTTCTACACAGCACTTGGTATGCAGACAGTGTTGAACATTTCTCACGAGCATCTCCTCGATACTTCCCCTATCGCTACGGTACAATAATAACGACCGTATTTATTAAAATGGTAGGAAACACCTGGGGGCAATCTAGTAACACAAATTTTAAATAATTAATAAACCTGAAAAGTAATCAGGGGTTTACGAGTATAATAAAGAGACAATTGCAAACAGTGGCACAATATTTTGTTGACATATACAGGGTGTCCCCAAAAACGTCCCCCCTGCTAAAACCGTTATAGGTATTATTGGGCCAAAAAAAATTTTTTTTTCAAACTTGATGAATTTCTGTGAGGATCTCGGAAAAGACAAAGTTGCAACCATGCGCAACCAACATCAACTTTGTTTGTTTCAAATGGGAACCCCCATTTTTCATTTCATATTCATTTCACATTTTCAACGAAAAATCAACTTTTTAAAAGAAAAAATGCATTTTTTTAAGGGCAAAACCAGCGTGTCTTCTTGGAAATCTCTTTCCAAGATAATGGGTCTTCATTGGATATTTTCGTCCACGAGAAATTAGAGATTGAGGAGAAGAACAGTCATCTGCTCTATGTTTGTACCGTTCGAACTCCTGATAGGGACAAAAGATCGCGTAAGCTCATGATAAATCGAAAGTCGAGCTTGTCGGCACACGTTATTGTGATCCTATGATTGTCGGCACACGTTATTCATATGATGAAACGAACTCATTCAATCGTAATTTGAGTTTTCGCATCATGCCGAACTTCTCGCTTCGAATTAAAAATCGAAGATCGAATTTCAATACAAGCACCGCTCTGTCGAAAGAAAGCTTGAAAGGTATCAGATAGATTCAGTAGATTCTACTGAAGTGAACCTAGATTCCGTTGTTGACGAAAATTAATTATCGATCTACTTCCTATTAGGGTCATTCTACGAAAGTAGGGAATTTTCGGGTCCATAAGCTTCTTTTGAGTTCAATCGAGATTTTGTTTTTCCAATTTTTTCCCCCATATTCTAAGATGCATTCCCGAAGATTTGATTCATTTTGTTTCCCTAAATATTAATATACATCATAGATATAATTAATTGAATAGCTCCAACTCTATCTCCCTCACGTGTCCCACGTCGTTAATCCGCTACAATAATCATCTACGTTCGCCATCCTCAGAGATGGTTAATTTATTGTTATACACGATTTGTTTCGGAATCCTCACTAGTTGATGATACCCATAAAATTAATCACCCGGAGTTCACCATGACGAATTGGCGGCTAATCACATGTCTGTCACAGGTATGATGCCTATTTCCCTCACACTTTTTACAAAATCGCGCACCGACGCCAGTCAAATCATTTGCGCTTCCTTTTTTTCGTCTTTCTGTCACCCAAATCCCAGAGAACCCAAATTCAAAAGCCACGGCCATTTCAGTGCATGTTTTCGTTGTTCTGTGTGGTTTTCAGTGTGATTTCGAAGTTTCTAAAACGAACTGCTATCTCCCTCACTCTCGAAAAACTAGAATACGGTAAGTGTTTACGTTTTTTATTCTTCTTTCTTAAAGTAGCGGCTGCCGAGACGGTTTGAAAACATCCCTTGGAGTTGATGAATATTGGAGCCAACTCATTGAAAAAACAAGATTTGCCTTTATTTCTATCTCCCACACTCTATTTCCCTCACACTTGAACAAAATGAGGGAGTTAGACAGTAGTGAGGGAGGATAGAGAAGAATAAAAATACTACAATGAGGACCGCTTAACTTAGGGGTTTGATAGCGTTTCTGATTCTCACAACACCAAGTTTTGTATGATAGGGTACCTACCTAAATGTTTGAAAAAAACCTGCCAGTCATCGAACACCTCTGCTTCACAACCTCAACTCTGCTTTCCACCACACTTTCTTTCTAGTACTGTTTTAAGAAAAAATGAGATTTTAGACCGGGTTCAAAATTTTCGGGAAGCAGGGAGAATCCTCATACCCGTTTCAAATTAAAAAAAATCATAATAAAATACCTAATAATAATCAATATTAATACATAAGTAATAACAATAATGCCTAACAATAATAATCGGTCCTTGAATGGTGCATTTAGAGTAGACTTATTACCTGCCTAGCTCGGCCATATATAGGTATATGTATACTGTATTATAATATTATTATACACTATATTGACAGTATAATATAGTATAAGACCAAAAAGGTTAGTACATACCTACATATTTCATCGGATATGTTGTAGAGTGCAGTCTGCTGTTGTTCTAGTCACTGTTAAATTATTTTTTCTGTGTTTGACTTTTCTATTGTACAGCCTACTGTGTATTGTAGTACGAAAATGTATAAGGGATATTCGTTGAGCACCTAGCCGATGCTCGCCTATTTCCAATAGGAAATAGTGTTGTGGAGGGTCGCTCGATGTTCGCCGAATGCCGAATATTCGTACTCGGGGACGCTCCGGCCAGTGCCGGTTTTCCATTAAAATACCAAGGCATATTTTAATTTTAAAGCAACACCATCACGCCTTCTCAACTTTTTTTTAAATCTGAGCAATTCGTTTCCTTTTTTTTTTTTTCCTCTTCAGATCAAACTGGCAAAGGACATGACTCCACGAAAACAAGTGAACGAGTGAACAGAAAAATCTGGAGAGAGACGTTTCGGAAGTGGTACCAAAACAACAAAACAAACCTTGCTACCAACCAACCATCTCTGCCGCCTGATACACAAACTTCGGAAACACCAACAACGCCTGGCAAGCAACATATCGCGTTGATCTCCAAGAGAAGAGTTTGGTGGAATCACAAACGACTAGAACAGAAGGCGAAAAAATTGTATTTCGTGTCTAGAAAGAAAGTGTGGCTCATGCAAGGATCTTCAGATACCATATCAGCCATTTAAAAACGGCGAGATCGCATATTATCAATGGGTGTCCAAGACTGATACTTTCAGTACCTACCGGCTAAGGTTTGAATCCGCATAAGAAAATGGCGAAACATGTCGTGAAGGACCTGTTTAAATCAACAATCCTCGAGACTGTCAATTTATTTGAGAAAAAAATCAAAGAGTTCATGAACCATGAATCGATTGTGATCCATCAGTTCAAGTCGGTTCGCAACTTGAAATCCCGATTGATGGTAATCGAAGTAATACCTAATTCTTAAATCCTAAATCACAAAAATTATCCAACCGACGAGGATTCTGTTTCACATCTGGGAGAGTTTTTTTTTTTTTTTTTTTTTTTTTTGTCGAGTGTTTACAAATTTCCACTTTTCGCCTAGAATAAACATATTAATGATTGCATATTACTAGAGGTGTCCTACTGGGCCACCCAAAACAGAATTTCAGAAGAAAAAACCCCATAATTCATGTTTGCATGCTGGTCAAAGTAGAGTTCCGGAATTCCCCACTTTCGGAGAATGACCCATTAATTGATAACAAAGTTGTTTAATAGTTTAAATAACGTTGCTTCATTTCATCACCACACATAACTTACTACCTCGGGCATTATGGAAATGCATGACCCAGATTTTTCATCACAGGAAACGCAAAGTTTTGGATGCCTATCCAATTTTCATTAGTGATGTAAAGTCTTGAAAATGGAATGTTACGTTTTTGCTTTGAGAAAGAGAGAAATATAGAATAAAGTTATATTTGTAATTTTCGAGGTCTTGGAAAAAGCCTGGGGTTTAGTTTTCTTATGAACCTTGTTGCAATTTTGCAGATTATTCATTGAATAAGAACATTATAAAAATTAAGAAAACACCCCTTATATTTAATTCAATTACACAAAACTATTGATTTGTCATTCGACCAAAGTAATAATTACTATCAATTATTGATAATTATTATCAAATAGCTGTTGCCTCGCTCTATTGTCTTGTGCTCGAGGCATTGTTGAATGGATAAGCGGGAGGGAAAAGTAAACTTGAACCGAGTTTATCCTTGTTGACCGAAAAATAAACGTTTTTTTAAAAATTTTTTCTATTTATTTAAATGATAATAATATCATTTAATTAGTTGATTTCCTTAAAATTAAAATAGGAACTTCATCTCAGCTCAAATCAAAATTGGTGTTCAAGTTAGTAAGTAAAATTATGGTGAGGGGGAAATATATATATACCCCCCCTCCCCTATACACATGTTTCTTCTGGCAGTGCCTTTTTCAAAAGAAGTACTTTCCAGGACCCTTTCGAGTATCCCAAAAGACCAGAAGCTGAAAAGTAGTAACGTAGTTCTTTCCAAGCAAAAGAACTCTGGTCACTGTATATAATTTCGTATAGTCTTACCACAAAGCGGGTGGATAGAATAACAATAACGCTGAAGTATCTGTTAGGGGAGACTGGAGTTGGTGATATCAGGGGATCTCTAAATTACAAAACACGTGTCTGCTCTCTTTCGTTCATCGGATATTCTTCACATGGTTACTGCTCGGTATAACCTCTAAGAGACGTTAATTAAGAAAAACTACCGACCTGGAGACCTATTATGTTAGCCTTCTTTGGATGAACTTAGCTGTAACTAAATAAAAAGGAAAATTCACAACTTCCTTGAGCTATACCTATTTTGTTGAATTTCAAACTGTGGGGAATAGAACGGGAAGGAGATGATGCGGCATTTGCGGTCGCCCCTTCATGTGCTCGCGTTCGGAGCGGCCGGAGATGGAGATTATATCGCGAGAATGAACTCAAACGAGAGAAACAGATTATCATGAGACGAGACCGAACCCTTTCAACTCACAACTGACATTCTACAGTTTGTGATGAAAATCTGTGGGTGACCTCCGGTTGAATAGGCGCTTCAGATCGGCCTTCGTGATGGTGGAACCTCTCAGCGTTAGGTAATTATGACTAAGCTTATTAAATGATATCCTTCTCATTAATGTCATCCCGGCGCTAGAACTATACTCGTACATCGACGCTACCAATCACCCCGTCTATCCACTCTGCGATAGGAACGTATAATATGATAATAATATTAATAGAGATGTAGTGAGAGATGAGAGCCCCGCCCGCCAAGAAAACCGAAGCCCAGAAACGAAGCGACTGAGACACTGATTACGCAACGGAACAAGTTGGGTTTTACACTCCCCTGTAGCCCGGCCCCCTGGGTATTTCGGGAGTTGATTTTTTGTACACCAACTCTCTAGGCGCACGTGAGGACGTAAACCAAATTTCAACTCTCGGGACCATCGGACCCCGACATCTGATAGCAGTTTTAAAACCACTATTTTTCACGTTTTTCGTGTTTTGAATGTTTTGATGTTTTGAATTTTTGAACCACCATCATATTAAGAAAGTGTCACCGTACCAATGCAAAAAGATGTGATATCCCCCCAAAAACAACTCCGTTGTAACAACTGGCCCGCCAAAAACCTCCGCAGCAGCAAAAAATAATGATATCCATCATGCCCAACAGCCGCGTATACAGGATGCTCAGTGCTTCGCACCTCGCTGTTGAGTGTGCATATAGAGACCTAATCCTCCTACCCCTAACCACCACCACCAATGTTTTCCTGTTCCCTGTCTTCTTCCCACAACACCCTTTCATCCTCCTCTGTTTCCTCTGTTGCACCTGCAGGGAGCTTTTCGCTTCTTTCAACGCTGTTGGCGGGAGCTTTTTGCCAGACGAACAAGCCTGAATTGAAGCATTACTTCACTGTAGTTGTACCACCACTGATTACTCATGACCACCAGTAGTACTTTTATAATTCGTGGACGCCTTGCTTTTGCGATGTCAGCCAGCCTGAAAAGGCTCACTACTTTACTGTTGTACCACCACTAAGTACTCATCACCACCAATACTACAGGCATCATCTAATTCTCAGAAGCCTTACAAAAAGCTCCCGCCAACAGCATTGAAAGAAGCGAAAAGCTCCCTGCAGGTGCAACAGAGGAGACAGAGGAGGGTGAAAGAGGAGGTTGTGGGAAGAAGACAGGGAACAGGAAAACAATGGTGATCAGGTTTCAATATGGACACTCAACAGCGAGGTGCGAAGCACCGAGCATCCTATATACGTGGTTGGCGGGTAAAATTGATAGCGGAGGTATTTTGACGGGCCAGTTATACTAAAAGACGGGGCCAGTTGGGGTAACATTATACTAAATGACGGATGAGGATTTATCGACAATCGTTAGCCGGAGTTTCACTATATGCCTTTCTCATCTAGTAAGTGTTTGACATTTAGACAGTCTCATTTGTTCAAAGTACAACAATTTGTGTGCTACCGCTTGATATCTATTCAACGTACAAGACCAAGTCTTAATGTCACTCTAAATTGGGATACCGTGTCTGAAATAAGCGAAGCCATTACTGAGTACGAGGAGGTTTGGGTGTAGAAAAATGATGTGTTTTATTCGCAGCTTTACCTCTTACAAATCGCTGCCATAAATCCGTGCAAAGGATTCTCTCAAGGAAAGCGGAGGGAAGTTGGGATTAGATTCCTCGCCTAACATGGCTACACGTGAGAGAAATGGGAGGGGGATGATTCCGCTCCGCAAGCTAGTCTTCTTAAAATATTGCACCGCCTCTTCTTACCACCTCACCATCACCATCTGTGACATGCCGAGCATAAAGCCCGCGGAGGGAGGCTCCAATATCAGCAAACTGTCACGTATACCTATTCGGGATGATGTATTGCGCTTAGGCCTCTTTGAACACTTTCCGACGTCACGTAGTTTGGTGCTAACTGAAAATGTCTGCCGAGGAGGTTGAGAGTTGAATCCTTTCTCGCAATGATTGTACCGGCGAGGGATGAAATCGCATTCCAATTGAATTCACGGCCAGTTGAGGAAGGTCGTTCATCAGTTTCAATGTTTCGATCTCACGTGCCGCACGTCCGCAGCGGAGAAGACTGTTGGTCCCTGGAGAGCAAATACCCATTAAATGCGATCTCAAAGGTAATATTAGATACCTAGATCGTACGAAGTGGGATTCCCAAAAATATTTTTGGTGTAGTCCTAAATATAGAATGATAATAGTGTTCAATTTATGTTTATCGAGCCAAAATTCTGATCCTCCATGAAGGACAGCCGGTTACGTCCCAAATTAAAAATTATGATTATATTGGAATGGCTGCCTAATTCAATTTACTGTACAGGGTGGCCCTGAACGAATCATGAATGAAATTTCATACTCATCACGAATATAACATACTGCTGAGATCATCAACAGTTGATAATATGATTAGCATGGCAACGCTTTTGTAGTCCCGAAATTCCTGTAACCAATAAAGTTCGCAGTTCAATTTTGGTACTTGATCCTTGTGAACATCATTTCCCTATTTATGTTCTGTGTAAAGTAATAACAATACATGGGGGTCCTTGAATGGTTCTTGACTACTGTTTTCGTTGTTGTGAAAATCACCCCCATCAAAGCTGTTTACTGCGTCAATGGTGGGTTTGGGATATTTGAGACGAACCTGCAATAACATAAGTAAATTCTGGACAATGGTTTATTATCTTCTGTACAGTTCACTCTTCGGTCTAGATCACTGCTCTGTTTTATTTTATACAATTTGTTTAAATGAATGATAAATTAAACATTTATATTGATGATAACTATTTGGAATTAATTCATAACTAGCTGTTGGGCCCGTTGCTGACAGGCAGAACCCGGGTAGTGTCATCTACCTCTGTTACTCGTCCCGGACGGGCAGAACTCGGGATGGATCCATCTGCCACTCACCATTCGCTTTACGGATTATTTATTTTTTTTTTATTTGGCACATTAAATAACAACCTTATGAAAAGAAAAAGAAAACGAAAATCATCAAAGCATCTGCCTCAAAATAATCTTACATCTACAGTAGGTACATTGATACGTGCCCACGGAAAGCTAAGTTCTCGATGAACTTGTGTTTTTCCGTGGAACAACTTGTGTTTTTCCTTGTGTTTTTTTCTTTACTGAACAAAAAGCAATCAATCTAGTCGGCAATGCAAGTACATTTAAGTATAATGGTAGGTACTAGGAAACTATTTATGTGCGTTCATTAATATGCGCGTGACGTGTCTTTTTAATGCCAATACACCTTTATAATCACTTAAATTAATCTTATTTTCGTAGAAAAAATTTAGAGCAACAACATAAGCGCTTCTCTTGAACAATTCGATGTTTATTTTTGGCTTTCTTATGTTAGACCTCTCTACATTTCTCGTGACATATATGCCTGCACAGGCATCCTCCACGCCCACTCCCGTCTTATATACAAAAGTACAGGCCTCTCGCACAAATAAATCAGAAATGCACAGTGTGCCGAACTCTTCATATACATAACTTGTGTGGTATCTGGAGGGCCTCCGTAATATAATTTTAGGAATAATATTCTGGACTGTCCGAAGGACACCCAACCACGTCTTCGTAGCTCCTCCCCAAGCAATAATACCATAATTCAGCAATGAGGAAACAAGGCCGTGATAGACCATTTTTAAATAATAAATGCTCAGAAAACCACCCAAGGATTTAAAAACGTAAAACAGTTTACGCAGCCTTTTGGCTAATGATTTTATGTGCAGTTCAAAGGTCAACTTAGAATCGAAAACTACACCAAGGTATTTACAACACTGAGAAAAAGGCAAGGGTGGACACCCACAGAAATCACTCCCACAGCAGCTATAAGAATGAAGTTTAACTACTTCATCCAATGAGAATTCCCTTCGTGAGTTCCCTGTAAATCTGATAATCGAAGTTTTCCCTATATTAAGGCACAAATAATTATAATCCATCCAAGTTCGGACTATATTCAAAACTCTGCACCCTGATTTTATTAAAACATTATAATTTTTAGAATAACAGATGATTGCTGTGTCGTCAGCAAACCCGAATACATCACCCTCAAGGTTTAAATTCATCAAGTCATTTATGTATATAATGAAAACCTACCTCTCACATGTCCCTTTACAAACCCTTATAATCTCAAATACCAGAAATAATATTCATCTGTCTCACGAGAAGGAAGAATTTAAGAAATTTATATTTCGGGTTCCCCATAAACCCCCACTCCTATGTATCGGATCCGGAAGTGAACCCCCCTATGTCCTTCCCCGGTCACTGACACATTTAAGTACGGGAGAAAAGTTCGAGCCATCAAGCCGTTTTCGATCATTTAAAATTTTTATAGTTCTCACAAGGCAGGATTCACGAAACGGATCCGACAACTCAGCACCGCTGATTCTCCCTAGACCCAGTTTCTCTTCTTCCCTCTGGATCAGCAAGCTGTGGAGCATTTCTCATCTCTAAATCGCCACTTGCTGCTGGCGAGTGGTCCACAGAACCTCCGAGCAGCTCCGATCTTCCTTCTCGTTTTTAAATTTCTATTTGGATTTTATTCAATAAACTTATTTTAACATTGACAATATTGCGTTGTAATTCGTTTTTCCTGCTTCTTGGTGTTAATGCCGATTCCTCCAGTTGTTCCGTACAGTTTTGGGACTCACAAGGGTATTGAATACTGAACCGTGATCTATTCAAAATGGAGGTTTGTACAAAAAGATAATGCATGTATGACATTTCCTATACGTTCTCAAAGTACCAATTCATGTATTGTTTTGGCCCACCCTGTATTCTAGGTGTACAGACATCGTCTACAGAGAGGATTGAATAAATCGATCGTTTAATTTTTCGCTCAGTGTTACTCTACTCGGTCTTGGTGGAACTGATCTCGACACTATTCCCCTTGATACCAGAGGTCCTTATAGTTGAGAGACTCTTAGATGATTATTCAGCGATAAGCCCGGATTCCCAAACCGCCCCGGTCCCAGATTCGCCGTTCACGCTGGTCATTAGCATCGATCGGTTAAAATGAATCGGTCTAAAACGGCGAGCAAATTGAAACCTCCCCCTAGAGAGCGAACGTGGTGGGAGCTGGTTCAGGAGCGGTGGAACTTGATAAAGCTAGGGGACGGTATTTGATTTGCAAACCGAACAACCGTCAGACTGGAAGGCAGGAGAGAGCTTAGTGCGTTTCTGTCTTCATGAATAATGAATACAAAAGCCCCATCCATAAGGTGTAATTAACGAGGTCCGCATTGTGAAGGTATAGTCCTGCCACTGAATTTTCACGGACAATCTGTAGCTGCAGCCCTTCATTGGTCTCGCGTGGGTTTCCAGTTCACAATACGAGGATTCAATAAATTTGCCTGGCTTTTGATCGAGCGCATTATAAATAATTATGATAGGTATACGACTGCAAGAATCTAGGCACGAATTTACCTCCACCACTGCCACTGAAGGTATGTATATTATATGGATACATTATATTCTTTGTTGCTAATATCGGTGTTGCTATATCGAGATCCTATACGTGGATCGATAATTTTGAGTTGCAACTGGTCATATATGTATTTTTACTTGATGCCGATTAGTACTATTTATATGACTTTTAGAACGAATAAGTTTATTTTGCAAGGCCCCTTTCCTCAATTCAATTCGTATACAAGAGGAGCGTTTGGTGAAACCAATCAGGGCACCAAAATCTACTTGAATCTTACTGGATAGAACCTGTTGTAAAAAGATTTAATGAATGTCTGCTTCTTTTCTCTACTGGAAATTCTGGAATCATGGAGTCACACGAGTGATATTCTTAAGATCGCTTGTTGAACTTCATTGTATTTTATGGAGTAAATGTTTTTTTCCAACGTAACGCTTCTCTATATTGAGAGATGAAATATTATTCAACCATTTAAACTTCAAGTGTTTTTCAAAGAGAAATTTCTGCCGCTTTACTAACCAAAATGCAACACACGATGCAAATTCTCCCGCAACGGTCAAACATGTCTTAATGTTGATCTAGAATTATGTGTTGCCAATAAAGTAGTTGTTTTATTATCAACCCAGTTTTTGTGCTCGTAGATTGTTCTCATTTCGGGGTTGGATCACAATAATGATGATTTGACCAGCTGGTTACCATCAGGATGAAAAATTGTTGAATAATTTGCCACGATTCAGTAGCCATGCTACAAGTAGCTACAATTGGTTATGTGTCTCTGGCCTTATGAGTGTCCTAATAGGAAATTTTATTATTTACACTAGTAAATCAATTTTGAAATATCTAACAACCAAATGGAAAATGATTCAACATCCAGAAAAAATACAGATTTCATAATAACTGAGCAGAACACACTTTTTCAGTTAATACATTGTTGTGGATATTGTTCGTTGAATTTTACAGAACATGACGTGTTCATTGTATCATACGTGACATACAGTATCATATCACCTCCAACTTAGCATAATGAGGAGTCTATGCAGAACTTACACAACTAGATGCAGCACAACTATTTTGTAGCTAAACCGAGTAAATGATTAACGAGCTGAATGAGCTGTCGTGTATAGACACGCACATAATATTTTCGCAGAGACAATTCCTTATCTGATTACAGTCCCTGCCTTCGTTACTCATGAACTTCACGGCGTAACTTCGAAGGGGACTCACTTCCGACGCGAGCTGAAAGCCAAGTTTCGTTTTGCTCTTTACCCACTTACCATTAGCTTAATGCTAGCGGTTCGCCGTTATTTCCCGGGCCTACTTTGTACAGTAATCTTGATCTCATTGGCTCCTTCTCTGGTTCTATTAGGCTAAAAGGACTTTTGTTTCATGGTTCGATCAAATTATACCATTACTTCAAGGTTTTTTACACCCTTCATACTAAACCTCTCCAGGCATTCACTGATCAGATTTGTATCAGTTACTTAGTTATCCAAGAGACATTCGCTGCATTAGGTATGTACACTACCGAAATTCAACTGCATGTCGAGTTTGAACTGCTGATGACTTGGTAACACTGGTCAGCAAAACATGTGATGTTTGGGGCAGAGGGGATGAGGTTTAAAGTTAGGGTTTTTCAGTGTGCTGAATCTAAATCTGAAACCTATTTTTCGCTATCAAGTGTAGTTTTTCAAATATAGCTCATATACCTATTTTCTAGCTTGAGTGTTGAAAATAGTACTTCAAAAAAACCCAATAAAGTTTCACTTTCAACCACTTTTTCTATGTTTTTCCAGTGCAGAATTGGAATCTGAAACCCGATTTAGCTATCTTCTTACATTCCACGGATAACACCAGTAAATAGACGTAAATATACGTTCTTTCCGGACAATGAACACGGAATTCGATGAATAAGAGCTTAAAATGCTTAGTACCTACGTTCCCAGGTAAGCAACTGCTTAGTTAAAATGTTGAAGCTTTTGGAAGGCGTCGCTTACACCAGAAATCGCTTCCAACAAGCTTTCAAGTTGCCTCCGGGGGAAATTCAAGCCACCGCAGCCCTCAGTATGACGGAAAGTATGTTTGTAGGATGTCGTGGCTTTGGAACACGATATCTCAAACATCCCTGGAGGGTCATCTCTGAGACCGGGGAAGGAGCGTTGTGGTAGGAGTTGGCGACCCAGTTTCTTACGTAAAAGTGGGATTTTCAGAGTCCACAGTTTACTGTTGAGAGGCCGAGGGTCGAGAATATTCATTTCAGGTTGTGCTAAGACTGGTAAATGGCACCCATTAGGGAAGAAGCACGTCAAAACTTCTCTTTGCACCCACAAACTCATCCGTCCGTCTCAACAACAATTATGTATCACATCATGGGGTACGCGTATTCGGCTTATGATCTCATGTCGCACACCCACGAGAACAGGGTTCTTACTGAAAAATTGAACTGTGGGAAAACAAGTTTCAACTTTCCTTATGCCATTCAAGAGGAAGTGACAAACAATTTTTTCATCCCAAATTCAACGAAGCAATGCATTAAATGTATTTATACTTGTTGAGTAGAGTCCTTTCATTTTTTATTTATTTATTTATCTTTTCAGATTAGATTTTTAACGTTTATTCTAAGAAGTAACTCTGAATCGATTCTGGTGAGCAGCCTGTCCACGACGAGTGGCTGTCAGTAGAAGAGTAATGATAATTAGGTAGGTACCTTGCTTTTTGCCCTTTAAATCATATTTTGTCGATTATATAGAATAAAAAAATGCCAAAAATCGCTGTTTTCAAAACTGTTTTTTCAGTCCCCTTCAATCAAACTTCACATCAAACATCAAAATTTTATTTAATAACAAACCCATTAATCAAACACCCAACTTCAATTTCATAGTGTTGGAAGGAATAAAGTGATCAATTAGTCAGATGGAAACCAGTATCGTGGAACTATATAAACGCTAAATAATTTATTGATTACTAATCGTGTCAACATTCAAAGTACCATTTAATTGAAATTACTGCCAATCTTAATACAATTCCCTACTTCTAAATGCTTAGTACTGAGAAAATTATATAATGTGAATGATTTCGCTTGAGTTCGAGCATCCCATGTGATTCATGCAGATCAAACTGGACAGCTTCGTAAAAAGTTTTTCTGGTAAGTGGTTAACGTAGTAAAATACTACATGATACGGGAACGTAATATAATAACCATTGTTATAACTGGCTCTTACAGTCATGTGCTCTATATGACATTTGTACTCATTACTGTAAATGTGATATATTATAGTAAAATTTAAAACGATCTCGAATAGTGTTTTTATGAGCGAAAAATGAGCAATGACTCAAAATAAATTTCGATCATACATATTTTTCATTGATGTAGGTAGATCCATTTTTCAATGACAACTTTTTTTGTGCGTACAGATTTTGTATTGTTGAAGCATTGCTGTTAGATGAAGCAATTAATTGTTTTACTATACCTAGTAAAATGCTGATTATTCCAGTAAAGGGACGTAGACAGCGGAGAACTTACGATGGCGGACAAAAAGGCTGACGCTAAGGCCAAACCGTTATCTCACCACGAGGAGTTGAAACAGAGAGAAGGACGAGCTTCGTTTGTATTCGTACCGGACAACAAGCGAATCGCGGATCCAACTAAAATTAACAGGCGGCTGCACGACCCGAGTATACTACCGTACACTTTCGTGATTGGTGCCGATCCTCAGCTTGGACTGATGGCGAAAACTAATAAAACGGATTTGAACAATTGGGATGCCGAGAGAAATTTATTGAGCAAATGCATTGACCAGGTGAACAAATTGAGTCCGAAACCTAAATTCTTCATCATGATTGGGGATATGTGCGACTCTCCGCCTACAGGAAATACGGAATATGCCTTGCGGAGAAACCAAGAAAGGGATTTCTTCACCACGCTGGATTCACTCGACGAAGAGATATTTTTCGTAGCTGTTAGTGGCGAACATGATTTGGGTGATGAGCCCACGCATTCAACAATGAACAGGTACAGGCTGTCGTTTGGGCAAGAATTCTATGACTTTGTTGTTGCTGGTGTGCGATTCATCGTTCTCAGCAGTCAATATTACATCAGTAACAGCCATGTCGTTTCCTTTGCAGACGATCAGGAGCGATGGCTGGACGAAAAACTAAGGGAAAGCGGTAGTGGTCATTTAGGCCCCGTGGTTTTCATGCACGTTCCTCCCTTCGTGAAAGATATAAATGAACCTGACTCGAAAGAAGCCATTGTCAAAGCAAGGCGCGAGAAGCTGTTGAAGAAATTGATCAGTGGTGGTGTTAGGTACATATTTTGCGGACATTTGCACAGAAATGAACATTCCCAATATTCTTCATTGGAGATAATAACAACGACTGCTATTGGCCAACAGATGGGCCAAGATAAACCTGGATTCAGGGTCGTCAATGTGAAGGCTGACAAGCTCGAACACTATTACGTTCCTATTGAAGTGTGACATGGATAATGCTTCACCGTATGCAAAAATGTTGTTCTTAATGTCTGATTGTGTTAATAAATGCATGAAGACAAAACTCGCTTGAGCTATACGTTTCAATAATTATAATAATAATTTGTCTCAGAATCCACATCTATTGGTTTACTTAAACTATTCAGAAACGAATGAGGCAATCCACTGCTTGACCGCTAGTGCCGTGGAGGTTTTATTTACATCTACTTTCTACAATCAGGTGGTTAAGAAACGGCTACGGATCACCGTACAATTCATTGACTTATCGGAGGAAAATGGTTTATTGGAGACGTACACCGCAGCAACTGAAGTTGTAGGAAGGTTCGGGAAAACGGGATAGAACAGTGCAACGGAGAATCCATACATGTGAATTTCGAAGAATCGCAGTAATTATTTTGGTGATTGCAAAAAAATCAATCAACTTAAATTTGAGTTCAGCAATGTTTAGGGACAACGCAGACGGCTAAAACCTTACTTTGATATTCTGTAGTTCCATAAAACGTCCACTGGAATTATTTGAACCCACGTATATGCAAGTTGCGCTGGAATGCTCGAATGGTATCGGCTTGCAGAGGGTTCGATTAATGAGGAACGTACGATAATGATAAAGGTAATGATTGACCTCTGTAGACCAGTTCAACCAGTTCGATCCTTCCCGTTGGCAGGACAGCCAATATACCATGAGTGACCTCCCAATTTCAAGTCTTGGTGAGTCGAGTGTGGCACTGAAACATTGCATCATAGACGGAAAATTCCAACAAATTTGAATGCAGCATGAAAAATCCATTTAGAAACGAATGTTTGAAACTACACATAAAATTCATGCGGCATAGTGTAATATGTAGCGACCATGTCTTGAGTATCTGGAGTGTCAAGGTTGTAACCTCCTAAGTGGAGACTGAAATAACTGTTGCTTCTCCAGCAGCAGCTCTCGCTCGATGCCTGAGGTTAGTTACCTGCAGCCAGGAAAGTCATGTGGGTGGTAAAAGCAGTTGAGCGATCAAATGCAAGGGACGAAGCGGTAGGCAAGGGGTAGGACAGACTGGTTTTCCATTTAGTGCCTCTGGCAAGCTCCGGCTGATCCATCAATCTGCCTCTAGGCTTGGCTCGACCCCTGCGCCTTCCTACCAGCTACTATTTTCCTTCCCCGGTCATCCACGAGCTCTCACCCTTTCGTTCCACCAAGAACAAACCAATTAGAGATTACTTGGCCCCCTGCCTTCCTGGGAGGCGGGATTTATGACGTCACAATGTTTCAGCCTAATTGCCGCCAAACCCTCCACTCCATTCCCCGTCTGACCACCTCCCACCATTGCAAGCGTCCTTTTTGTGACCGAAACGGGCTTTCTATGATTCGTTACCCAAAACAAAGCTATTCAACTTTTCATCCACGACTGTAAATTTGCTAACTAATTGGACGCCGTCCTGCTTTACTTACTACCTTTGAACTTTTTTCAACTCCCTTCAGCTCCCGTTTTTTTCCAGCTCTCTAGAACAAACTGTTACCTCGACGAATACAGTTTACGACAGCAATGGAAATATTTTTGGAGAGCCCGATTTGGTACTTTTTTCACCTCAATTGCACCTCCACCTTTCAGAGCTTGGCTCTTCAGTATTGATTTCTTCGTACCCCCAACGTTACGAATTGAACATGTGAATGATGTAAAATAAAGGTTCGCAGAGGGTGGATATACTACTGAAACTAAATGTTCCTCTCAACTTTCAGTATTGATTTCTTCGTACCTCCAACATTCTAGACTAGTGCGAATTGAACATGTGAATGATGTAAAGTAAAATGATGTGGCTGAGAAAAGTCCCACCACAGGTTTTCAGAGGGTGAATATACCACTGAAACTAAATGTCCCTCTCAACCCTCCTGTCTTCCTATCTTCTTATCCTAATTTATGCTCTGCCTATCCTTTATCCTACACTCCATTCTTCCGCTCTTATATGTCATCCGCTGTCTTCATCCGTTACAGGGCAGGCTCATTGTTTTCTGCCGTTCGCGCCAGAGCTTCTCACCTCGAAATTACATTATCAATCAATAGGGCTAGTTTTTTCCGCCGTTCGACGCGCGATCCTTCCATAAGAGTGCTTTTTTATCCTTAGTCTACTTCTGGTCGCTCTGCGGAACTCAGAATAACTCACTATCAGCTGGTCGTAAAGAGAGTTCGACAGGGAACAGATTGATGGTTTAATTTGCAAGTGGGGTGAATCTGGGAGGGCATCAATCATATTAAAACATTATTATCGCCTAGAATGATCATGGAATCTGTGGTGTTTCAACACATGGAACCAAAACTGTAATTTGACGTTGGAATCGGATATTTCAAATCGTCGTTCGTTACTGACGACAGCTGAGAACCTGTAAAGTTCCTAAAGGATGTAGATCAGTTGCTGCATCATTGAAGCCTACGTTGTCTGAGAGAGTGCTGAAAATACTGGTTTTGAAATAAATGTTTTAATAGCAACATGATATTGCATTGCTGATGTATTGCATCGGGTATACATTAATTTTGAATTATGTTTCACAGTGTGACAGACATCGGCGTATGCACAAACAGATCCTTCGTTAATTTATGCAGTGTGTAAGTCCTTTGAAATTGCTGGAGTTGACACGGAAGTACTATACACCTATCTACCTTCTCGTTCGATTTCTTTCTAATAGGGACTATCAGGAATTGACCATCAGGGAACAAACGGCAGATAAACCCCGCCACAGACCTGTTACCTCATGTACATACATAGGTATGTTACATGCCTTTACAGCCTTTTATAATA
This sequence comes from Stenodema calcarata, assembly GCA_963920205.1. NCBI lineage: Eukaryota > Metazoa > Arthropoda > Insecta > Hemiptera > Miridae > Stenodema > Stenodema calcarata. The sequence continues at coordinate 10,628,099 of OY986050.1, forward strand.
ATGAAATGTTACAATCATACTGTGGTTTTGCTTGTGCAATCAGATCCCCATAATTATTTATAATAGTGGCATATTGATATTGAATACCAACATCTGATACATATCAGCATCACATAGTTTTGGAATTTAATACTTGGTCCACTCCAGAACCAACACGTTCTCCCCGAATCCTTGACATTCTACACAAAATTCGTGGTGGAAATATCAAACCTATCCCACTCAGTCTTCGAGATATAATATAATATATTAATATAATATAATAATATTATAACAGTAATAACAACAATTGATGTTGGAGATAAAACATTAAAAATCTTATGTATATGTATACACATAATATAATATACCTATATTATAGTGTATAATATAATATGTTATATTATAACATATTATATTATACACTATAATATAGGTATATTATATTATGTGTATACATATACATAAGATTTTTAATGTTTTATCTCCAACATCAATTGTTGTTATTACTGTTATGTATTGCCAACATACCTTATTGTGCCTTTAAAGGACACTATTAAATGAGATGCGTTTAATGTGGTTTATCGAACAATACTGAACGGATAGGAATCGGAGAGATGAACGTCTTCCGAAAAGCCTTCAATGGTGGACGCCATACAAGAGAAGCACAACTTTCCTTCGTTGAGGCTGACGGTAAATAAGTTATCGGTTTCGGCTGTCATCATAAAAGTTAGAACCTTCCACAGCAATTGTTGACTGGAAGGTATCCAGGAGCCCTTAATTTTTACTGCGTTTCCGTTGAGGAGGGTTCAAATAGAAGACGGGGACTGCTACCGACGGAAAAGTTCTAAAGCTGACGCGATAACCCTAGGATGAAATGATTCACGATTTGAGTTTTTTTTTTACTAGGTATGTTTCCTGAGATGTTAGTGATTTATACGGACGGAACGTTCGTCGGTGAAACTTTTGCATGGCTGCGAATGTAATATTTAAATACATGTGAACCTTGCTTCAAGAATCCTAGTCTTCAGGATTGAAATCATTTTACTTATTCATCAAATAATATAATATATATTATATATATTATATTATATTTGTCGCACGTTGGTCACATGAAGAGCCTTTCATTTAAAATAAAATTTTTCGAGTGCTTCATTTTCAATAATGAACAATTGGGGAAAAAACCACTCGAAATTTGTGTTTCAAGTTACGTAAAACCAGAAAAAAAGAAGCACAATAAAATTTGAAAAAAAGTACGCGGAACTTTTTGGAATAACAAACATTTTAAATGCGGGCAACGGGTCGGATCAGCCCGATGTTGAAACGTTTCCTGTCATTTTAATTCACAAAAGTGTTAAGACCATCCGGAGTCGTTTTTTCTCAAAAGAAGAACGAAAAAAGAATATTCAATAATATTATGTAAATAATATTTTTCATAATATTTTTCAATAATGTTTTTACATATTATGTAAAAAGGCTGCCTCAGCAAACTCCCTAGAAAAAGTACCTTAAGAAGGGTGTTATTCGACTCCATATGGAACGAGAGTGTGACAAGAAATGAAAAAAAACGGGTCGAAAGTGAGGCGTAAACAAGTTAACACTCAAATAGTCAGGGTGGTGATAATAAGAATATTATATTATATTATGATATAATATGTAACCGAGCAAATTTATGTCCAAATGCAATCATCCACCCGTACTGATGATTCTAGTAAACATTACGTTTCCACTGATGTCCGCCAACTTTCGTACTTCTGAGGACGAGATAGAGTTGAGCGAAACGGGAATGGCGTTGATGCAAAACAGAGGAAGGGAAGTGGTAGTGGTTGGTGAAGGAAGGGGGGTTAGAGTGATGTAATTATGTAAATTACCACGTTACTGTAGTCAAAATTTAATCAGCCTCCTCCCCCGTGGCACGTGACGCGTTTCTCCACGACTGGTGGAAAGGAGTTCGTCGAACAGGCGTCACGGGAACACTATACAATTCTTTCTTTAAAATATGGATATTCCAAGTATGGTATGAAATTCATTTAAATTCGTTCTACAGTGTGTTCAAGCAATCACTGAAAAATTTTCTTCCGGGGTGTGGCAGATAGTATAATTAAAGTAGAGCACCTGAGGATATAATTAAACATGTATACGTTCATCAACGGTCCGAGCCCTAACCAAGACAATGTCATGCATTAGGTAGTGAGATGAATAACCAGGCTATCGAGTTTAGCAAATGTTTAGTTGCTGGCGGAGAAGGCTCCACTCCAAGGGTTTGTTGGAGACTCAGCAGCTTAGACCTGAACAGGTATAGTCAGTGAGTATTAGTTAGTTCTATAATCAATGGGTATAGTGCGGGCTGTTCGCTGGTCAGGTGGACGCTGCCCGCTTTCTATCGTCTCTCAATAATATTGACATCTGTGCCAGATCCAGTGACAGTGGACATCCAGAGTGTGTACGGATCGGCATTCAGTCCGCTGTATGTAATTCGAGTGGACTTCAGAGGGAGGAAACAGTATTTGGGTGGCCACAAGAACATACAGGTTGAGCGATTATCAGTCAAGGTGTCCCTTGCGTCAAAGGACGTAATCCGCCTCTATAAAAAAAAGATGCCCTACAAGAACGATCGCTCCCAACATTTTAAGCACCACACAACGGAGGACCACCGATAAGTGACCGCGAGGGAGACACCGTTCAACTGCTGGCGACTTGCTGAGATCCAAGACGATGGACGGGACGAAAGGGATTTATTGTGTATAGGTATTTAATGTTGCGACCGTTTTCGGCCAATGAATATGCACAGGTTGTGTACTGGGTCAGTACTTGTACACTTTCTTCACGAAAAAAGTGAAAGAAAGTCGTGGGCACCACTCAAATATGTTGATCTTCATATTTGACTGGTGCCTACGACTTCTTTGAAGAAAGTGTACAAGTACTGTTTCTGTTTTCAAGTACTTTTTGTTGTAACTTAATTGTGTCTGCATCGAACTCTTGTAGCCGCCTATGACCTCCGCAAATAAAATATTTATCCATATTCCACAAATGTATCCAAATAAAAACGGTGGAAATAAGTATTATTCATGTAAGTTATCTCAGTCGATCCTCACAGGCGCAATGGACTGCATTCACCTATACCTTATGAGATAACGCCGCTGCTCGAAGACGCTGCGGACTCAGCACAATCAACATCATAAGAAATCCTTATTCACTCATCTGTTATTGCACTTTCATCAGAGGCAAACAATTATTTTAAATAGTATGAAAAATCACTCTTCCTTTCTATTGTTCTAACTCCCATATAAAAAGCCCTGTACCCACGGCCCCACTTTCTTTGCTGTTCCCACGCTCTCTAGTGTCGGAACGATTGTTCATTGAAAAATAAATTGTTTCGTATTGTCGAAGTACTTAATTATGTCTTGTATGTATCAATATATCCACTTGTATAAGAAATTAAAATAATTCCAATAAGGACCTAACGGAAAATTTCAGTGATTAGACAATTGAAATTATATGAATGAGCACACAAGATAATAGGAGTATGTATTGATATATTATGAACTCCAATTAAGAACTCTAATTGATTATCCACTACAATATTTTCGTCCCTTTTGCTTCATACGTCGCTCCAATGTAAATAATCGGAACCGCCGTCTCCATTGGTCAGTATTATTTGCCCCATGAAATCAGAATCTTTCCCCTAACGGTGAAAATTATTGTCCAGCTCCCATTCAGCATGTATTCAGCTCAGCGAATTAATATACATATTAATGTGCACAATCAAACGGTGGATCCCCGGTCTAATGTAAAAATTCCTCTGCAAGTGTTAATAATTATTCTAACTCATTGTGATGTGTTGCTCAATGGTGATACGTGAAGGGTACAGAAATCTTTTATATGAGGACTGGAGTTTCTGTGATGTATTCAACATCAAATCTTACACAAAAGTGGGTTTCATCATCATTACTCGGTCATCAGGACATTCAGTCGCTCCGATGTTGATTGCCAGGACACTATTGGGAAACGATAAAACTATTTTTCTCCTTCCCGCAAATCATTTCTCCAACCAACTTGGGGAATATCAATAGTCATTGCCCTCAAATGTCTCATAACCGTAACTGGGATGGTATTCAACTGCCCGTTTGATTGGGGGTAGTGAACTGCGACGCCATCATTATCCTCAGAGTTAAGGACCTTATAAAAGTGGTCAATGGCTGCCCTCCCATCTTTGCCCTTAAATTGGAGCTACCGAGCGGACGGAAGATTCTTTGGCGACAGCCAAGGAACGGGCGGTTGGACGGAGGAAAGTATGAAAAACCGCTCGAATAAGCCTACTCTTTTATTCTGAGTACGTTTGACACAAATTGCTTCTACGGGGTTTCACTTCTAATGTGATTGCGGAAAACGTCGAAAGAAACCCCCGTTTCCCTAAAACACCATTGGCACACCAACGATACTTAATCAACTCCCGTCTCAAGTATCGACGAAATTGTTCGGCCGCAGCCTCTCATTTTGCGTCATTTTCATATTTATTTATTATCATCCCCGAAACTAACTAGAGCTAGTTAGTTTCGGGAGCTCTCCCGCCTTTCCTGGGCGTCCTTTGCATCCTCCAGGATAGCTACTTTCCAATCAGTTATTTTTTCCGTATGCCTCTTCGCTTAACCTCTAATCCTTCCTGGCATTCGGCGATTGAACCCTTGGTGGCCCTACCGAATACCACGTTCTCGTCGCTTTCGTCTTTACATAGACAAGTTATATATCATTTGGTCCTTGGGTCGATCGATCCCCTCTGGGGTTTTCTCCGTGTGACTTCATTTCTCCTTGCGATCCGGGGGATGCATGGTTCATCTTGGAAATGGAGGAGTACAGCGTGATTGGCCACACCTTATATTATATCCCTCCCCTAGTCTTGTTTTACTATACCTACATACTCGACTCGATTCTTACTGCCTCCTCTTTTTTCTGTTTTTCAATTCATGCTCATAGCAAAACAGTACTATTTGTCGCTGACAATGTGTACCAAGTTACCCGTTTTTTGTGTATATATTTTGTATATATATCAACCAACAGAAATATAATCAAGCAAAGGTTATCAATGTTGCAGTGAATGCTATGTGCAGAGAGTGTAGAAGACTGTTTGTCCTATATGCATTTCTTCATAAGTCGATTACCTCCTTCATTCCAATGAAGTAGCGAATATAATCTAATGAAATCGTAATTAATTTTCGTATGTTCACAGGTAAGGATCACTCGCAAAAACGTAGCTCCTTCCTGATGAGATTGGGCCCTGTAGGAGTCCTGCAGGTAATGTGCCGTATCAAGAGGGAACAAATCCACCCACAAAGCTCAAATCCGAGTTCTCCAACTATCAAACTAGTATTTCGAGCTTCTTAGTCACATTCCTACTTCTCTGGTAGAAGTGATTATAATATAATATATTATATTATATTATAATCACTTCTACCAGAGAAGTAGGAATGTGACTAAGAAGCTCGAAATACTAGTTTGATAGTTGGAGAACTCGGATTTGAGCTTTGTGGGTGGATTTGTTCCCTCTTAGCGTCAAGATTCAAGTTCCCTCTCATGTGTTATTCATTGATGACACATTTTAGTTGAAATTCGAGGTATGTAGTAGCGTCTCTGAAGTACAAAAAAAGATTGGACGGTGACAAAGTTGGTTTGGTCTATGGTGCACCAGCCTCCCGTAGTCTGGGCTGACCTCCCGACCAGTGCGGTACGTGTACGATAGGGCTATAAATTCATTCACCTTCTCAATTAGGCCTCCCTGACAGTTGGATTCATTTGGGTGCCGTTGTCGCGGCACTAAAGTCTCTTGTGGGTTCGGCGGACCTCCCTGTCACCGTGTCGAGTGTCCGAGAGGGCTATCAATTCATCCACATTCTCGTTCATACCCTCCTGAATTCGGATACCTGATTCCGAATGGATTAGGAAGGAAAAGTCAAAATAACTCCGCGGGACGGTAATAAATTCAAGGTTGGCAACTACTGTGTCATAATTCTTCAGCCGTTCGCCATCATTGTATCCATCACAGACCATAGGCCACCCATCGTTATTCGCCCACCTAATTGGGACTACGTTTTACAATTAAGAACATCTGAGCAAATGTTATTTATTGAATACCTTACAAATGTCTGTTAGTAACAATAAAATTGGCAGTGGTTGCTATTTCCTGGGTTTTGTTCCAGCCTCTTAATTCCAGAATCTCGAGTTGGTTTAACTCGATTTTAGATTATTATTCCCACTGTAACATTCTCAAGTCTCCCCCCTTTTTAAGTACAAGTAGAAATCCCAGTAGAAATTTCTATTTGGTATTTATATCAAATTATTCTAAATTATTTTTCATCAAATATAAACGTTTTATTGATCATTCATATAAATCATGCATAGACCATTCATGAGTAGTTGAACCCACTCCCTCATACGGAAAACCATCTGATCACCTATTTGAACCATATTCGTATACATGTTTCTGGTGGTAGAGAAGAGCCAACATTTGAACCCTTTTTCCCTTCCTTATTCTTTCACTCTTCGGTAGCAGGTGATTGTGAACACTGCTATTTTCCAGTAATATGTGATTTTATCCGTAAAGTGAATTCCATCCTGTCCCTAACTCTAACCAGTTACCTACCATTTTTACCATGGGAAATATAATATATTATTTTGCTGTAAAATATTATTTTACTTCATTGTATCTGTTGGGGATTGCGCTGGCTGTACTAAGCTCAGGGGCGAAATGGACTGTATATTTGAGAGTGAATTTAAATTATGCGTTTTAAAAGAGGGGGTAAACTGCTCTTGTAAACATATGTACGTAAGAAATCGGTACTCACGAAGTTTGCGGCGCTGCAGGAGACCGCCGGCCGGCGGGAAGAGAAGAGTTGAGCTTCGACGAAGATCGTACACGTTTACGAGCAGAAAGGGGGGATGTACTTATGTAAATTGTAATTAGACAGCCGAGTACTAGAGCTTACTTTGAACAATAGTTCACTACGATAAAGAAAGAAAATGTGATGGCACAAAAGGGAGAAAATGCGATGACGCGAGAGGTTTTCCGATAGCGGACGAGAGAATACAGACTGCCTGATGGCGAGGGGAAGAAGGTTGCACCTGTGTTTCGGTAGAGAGCAGCACTTCCCGGACCACACTGATTTAGCGCCTCATTCAGCGCGTACACCGCCCACCCAAAATTGCCAATTTTGAGACCCAGAGTTTTGACAGGGGTGCGTCCTTGTGCAGCAACAATGGACGTTTACTGCGCGCAGGGAGAACCGCATGGCCCAGGCGGCCGCCCACCCTGAGAAGCCCCTCCTCGTCAACGAAGAGAGTCGCCCGGCAAAGGCCGCCCACCGTGAAGAGAACCGCTCAGGCAAAGAGCAAAGAGACCGGGAGAGTACCGGTCTCTTGGTGGAGGCGTCACAGGCAGCAGCAATGTTGTAGGAGAAGACGGCCAGTGCAGGATCCCAGAAGACGCCGAGAATGTGGAGAGATGGTGCTGCTGAAGAGAAGAGACCCTGTGTTCTAGTGCGACATCGCGTGATTCACCCAAAGGTGGTAGAGAAGCAGCTTCCCTAAAAGGTAAACTCCCTGAGCAGGTACCTGATGGCCGGCGAGAGACATGAGAGCGGAAGTGAGTTTCAGCCACCTGGTGAAGGGGATCAGAGGGAACCTCTGCGTCAACTTCCTCTGCTTGCCAGAACCGTTGGACTGACTCGTCCAGGGACCTGGCACCGGTCAGCATACACAACCTGGATGGAGCTGGGCTAGATGCTGGTACTTTGCCTATGATGGCCCAACCAAAAATGGTACGAATTGCTGCTGGTCTCCCATGGATAACCTCGCCACCGCCCTGCAACACTTCGTCCATTAGTTCTGCTCCAATGAGGAAATCGATCTTTCCAGGCTCGTGGAAGGCTTGGTCCGCTAGTTCCAAGTGCGCAAATCGCTCGTAAACTTCCTTGGAGAGAGCAATCTTGGGTTGATCGTGGCAAATGTGCGACACTACAGCTGCTTGTGTGGGTATACGAGTGGCAGAAGACAACCGAGAAGCCAACACACATGAAACAATGCCACCAGAGGCACCTAACGGTTGCTGCATTGCACCACAAAGTTCTTGGCGGTATGGTGTCACTGGAAGCCCAAGACGCTGGTTGCAGTCGCCAGTGATCATGTTTATCTCGGAGCCTGGATCCAGAATGCAGCGTACGGGAATCCATTGGTTGAAGCGGTTGAGAATGAGAGCCTGGATGGTGGCGAGAACCACCACTGGTCGTTCAACAAGAGCCTGACGAGCACCTGTCAGCAGAGACTGAATGGGAGACTTGGAAGTCACCACCGGAGTAGGAGAGTTAGAAGACTCGGGGGCAGAAGAAGCTCCAGCAGCTGGATGAGCAGAGTCGTTGGTGAAATGCAGAGAGGAGTGATGAGAGGAACTCTTACAAGTACCACATCGACCACGAGACTTACACTGGGGGGAGGTATGGGTACCCAAGCACTTGAAGCACCGCTTCTTTTCAACTAACCACGTGCGCTTATCAGCGAGAGAAAGATTATTATACACTGGGCAGTAATAAATTTTATGCGAGGGAGAAGCACAGCGAGGACATGTCGATGACGACTGAGAGGTAGCACTAAGTTGCTGTGGAGAAAAAGTGTTGGCCGACGGTGAGACATGAAGGGCCGAGGTTGCGAGCACTGATTTATGCACTGCTGTGTGTTTTGCGGGAGAAGCGGTTTTCAGGGGCTTAACTGAAGTTTGGTTCATTATTTCCTGGATGCGGACTTGTTCCTGAACGAAGTCGATTAACTCCTCAAATGTGGGGATACTCTCACTCTGACCAAACGAACGTTCAAATGCACTACGAATATTAGTGGGTAAACAACGAAATCCTAAACTAAACATAATGAAATCGTGCGCATCACGTATATGTAAATTAAGAAAGGCTTTCCAATTAGTGCCAAAAATATCTAAAAAGGATTGAAGATCAACAACACCCTCACCAGATAGGGGTGCAAAGGAAAACAATTTATTTAAATGGTGGGTTGCGCGAATCCTGACATTATTATAATTATCACAAATAGTTTTATACGCTACATCATAATCTGCATCCGTAATATTCAAATTCTCGATGAGCTTACGTGGAGTACCTGTCAGTAAAGACCTTAAATATGTCAACTTTACCGCGCCAGAATATGAACTGGAATGGATCGCAGCATTATAAAGTGCAAAGAAACTACAAAATGTGTCAGGATCGCCATTCCATACAGGAACTTCTAATTTTGGTAACTTAATTTGAGGTTTACATTCAACAACTGTTGTAGAAGTATTTAAAACAGAGTCAGCAACACGTTTTACAGAATTTTCGATAGCGCGGATATGATAGAAAATTTCATAAAATGCAGCATTAACCGAATCATAAGGTAATTGATCAGCGTCGGCTGCATCAATATTTGCTTCCAAAATATCATCTTGAATAGTGTCAAACTGCTGCCTAATATTCTCTAAATTTGAACAGCTAGCCAAAAATACATTCGTAGCACCAGTTTTTACGCTCTCAGCTTCTGTGAAGCTTTTAATTTGCTGTAGCTGTGCAAAAATACCTTCTCGTTTACGTTTATATAAGCGCAACGAACGCCTGACCTCCTCCGACGTAACTTTAGGCGTCTCGTCGGGCATATTCTTCTAAGTTCGAAATGTAAACAACGGAGATAGGTACTAGGAACAGGAATTATCACAGTTTAATCGCGGAATATCACAGTGAGTTAGGAACTAATAGGAATCAAAGTGTAGGAACTTATGTGTAATAGTTTGAACTGTTGACTTATGTCAATAACAGTGCAACAAGTTGCGGGTTGTGCAACGAGAACGTGGACAAGGTTGAACAAAGAAAATCCGAGCAATAAATTAAGGCCGAAAAATAGAGTATTTTATCGAGTAACAATCCTTTATTAAGAGAAATAACAACGCGAATAAAGTTTTGAAATGATCAACAAAAACTCAACAACGAAATAGGTAATATACATACGGAAATAAAGCCTCTTTATTGCACGGATCCAAGGATAACTTATACACGTACCTACCTAAGTATTGCACGTTCCTACTCCTACTCACTTGATCGAAAAATAGCTGACTCTGACTAATAATAACGACTAGAAATATTTCGGCTGTCTAATGATACAAAATGACTAGATATGTAAGATTCTTCTTGACTAGAACCACTTGTACGATTCGGCTCGAAAAAGGACCACTTTGTTGGGGATTGCGCTGGCTGTACTAAGCTCAGGGGCGAAATGGACTGTATATTTGAGAGTGAATTTAAATTATGCGTTTTAAAAGAGGGGGTAAACTGCTCTTGTAAACATATGTACGTAAGAAATCGGTACTCACGAAGTTTGCGGCGCTGCAGGAGACCGCCGGCCGGCGGGAAGAGAAGAGTTGAGCTTCGACGAAGATCGTACACGTTTACGAGCAGAAAGGGGGGATGTACTTATGTAAATTGTAATTAGACAGCCGAGTACTAGAGCTTACTTTGAACAATAGTTCACTACGATAAAGAAAGAAAATGTGATGGCACAAAAGGGAGAAAATGCGATGACGCGAGAGGTTTTCCGATAGCGGACGAGAGAATACAGACTGCCTGATGGCGAGGGGAAGAAGGTTGCACCTGTGTTTCGGTAGAGAGCAGCACTTCCCGGACCACACTGATTTAGCGCCTCATTCAGCGCGTACAGTATCGTAATTGAAATGTGTATTTATCCCCCTGCCGCCACTGTAAGTGTTCTTAACACAAATAGAAAACCCCTTCGGTACACAAATTTATCAAACAATGAGAAAAAACAAGTCGGAAACCGTCGGTACAGGAGAAAAAAGGTAATCCGTTTCGAAGGATTGTTTGTATAGAGTTGTTTACTATTGAACTAAGTCTGCGAGGATGGAGAAGGGAACCTGAGTGCAACCTCCCTTATTAAGTGCTTCACTTCCTAACAAGGCACCTCAACCCCCGAAGAGTCTGATACTCTCCCACACTCACCACAGTGGCGAGCGGTTCCCCACAGTCTCAGACGAAGGTTCGGAGGTGGTGGTGAAGTTGAAGAGTGTATCTTGTACGCGCGGTAATAGGCGCCGACGGGGGTTTGTGCGCCCTTGGGGCTTACTTTCACTTTCCAAGAGACCGCTGAGCAAACAGTAATCACTTTGGGGCTAATATTTACCCGGACTCGGTAGAAAGCTCTGGGATCTATTCGGTTTCTTAAAGTGGTCTTAACTCGAAATACGTTCCCTAGCTCTCCGCTAGCCCGAACTTTGTAGATGAGGTGGAACCCCGATAACCCGGGCGCTTGGCAATTTTTTTTAACTACCTCATAAGCAGCAGAAGGTTTGAATAGCAGACACAGACAATCTCACCACGTAGATGATATGTGCCTCGAGTGATAAAATTCGTCTGGCATGTTTTCAGGGTGTTCTCGTTTCATACAAATCGAGAAAAACTGGTAAATGTTGATTCAGGTGAGGTAAGCAGAAGGAGAAAAAGACAACCAGCTCAGTAAAAAGGGGTCGATGGAAATATGTCATGTTCAGGAACCGGACACATCCTGTAGTAGTATCCTACTTACAAAGTACGTAACAGTAGAAAAACATATTCACGCAAATAGAAATCCATTTCGAAGGGTTCTTAGTACAGAGTTGTTTACTAAGTCTGCGTGTGGGTTGGGGAGGGGTGAAGAGCGGGAAGGAGAACCTGATACGTAAAAGGTCGTACTATGAATAGTGTTTCAAGAAATACTTCGCCAGATATATATTTTTGGGTACAAACCCATACCAGATACCAACATTTGAGAACATTTAGGCAGACCATACGTCATAAAAGTAACTTTATACAAGAATGAATGAATGAATGAAATATTTATTCCATTAGAGATGTAAATGAACAATCATGAACTGTATAGATATTTCAAAAATAAATACCTTCTATATGTTAAATGGTAGTGTGATATGGAATTACCTCAGCACCCAGAAACAGGTTCTATGCGGTGTGGGGGTAAAAAAAACTTAAGTAATACAAAATTCTAAAAAATCACTTCATGCAAACAGAAAGTAATTATAAAATAAAATTATGAAGTAATCCTCTATGTATATACACTGCGTATAATGTTTTTGCTAATATGTGGCCCTGGTGAAATAAGCCAAGAGACAATTTTTTTACTTTTATTTGAGCGAGAAAGCTGTACAGGTGATTGGAGATTAATGGGATTGAAGTCTAATTGAAGTCTATACTGAATCTGACCAAACATCTGTTTAGTTTTCTCAACCGACTGTATTTTACATACCTATCCGAATTCGGAAAAAAGTTACCACATTAGCAACACGGATTCGTACGCCGAAATATTATGTTTGTGTAATTATGTTTGTTGATCCATAAAATAAATACCTCGCCAGACAAATATGTTTTGTTACTTATCCATACCTACTTGACGGCATAAGTTGGGTCAAAATATTCGTTCAGAGCTGTATCTAGTATTGTTCGTATTAAGTAAATTAAATTTAATTTTATCGTATATTAATAATATAAAATGTGTAACAACGTGTAATATACTATCTTATTTTATTTTATTTATCGTATTTTATCGTATATTAATAATTACAACGTGTAACATACTACACATCATAATATGATGTGTAGTATGTTACACGTTGTGTGAAATGTGATTCCTGCTAAATTTGCTTTCGTATATGAGAACGGCTGTTTACAAGAACTTGATATATACGCCGTTTTCCCAAGCTAAAAAGCTACCCGTCATCAAACCGCTCGGAAAAACCAGTTCCGACGTACCGGTAATCGTATCGTGGCCGGAAAAAGAGAACATTTCATTTCGCTTGAAGAGTACAGTGGAATTCAATATTGGCACCTCAGTAGGCTTTGGTTTTCCACCAATCGATATTGAAAATTATCAGGAACGCCAGCTTGCCGAGTGAGCCTAAGTTTCTTTTATGATGAAAATAGAGTTTGGATTTTTATTCACTTGGCGACAAGCCACAGGCTTTGGCCTCGGGAGCAGCAAAGTTTGTTGAAGAAGGATGAAGAAGAAGGAAAGAGGCTTGGGAGGGAGTGAGAATTAAATGGAATTGCTGTCAATCATTCTCGACGGAGGTGAGTGAGACACTCAGGCGATTTCTCCCCGTCCTACTACTTCCTGCCCCTCAGTAAGAAAAATGGTCCCTTTTCGAAGTATAAAATCATATCTCCGTTCGGTCGATTGGATGATGACAGTTTGACGGCTTTGCGAGTTAAACAGCTGAACCGCTCGGGAATGCAGTGTCAGTTCCAAAATTTGAGCAGCCAATTCACTGCATAACCAACACAGGCTTGAGTCAAACATTTTTGATTTATGGTAGGTTAATTGTTTTAGAAAGCCTATACAACAGGGTTTCCCAAAAAAAATTTTGAGGACCCATCAAAAACGCTGTAATGTCAAGGACCCCCGGACAGGATAACAACGGGTGCGTGCGCATTCTTGCGGTCATTGGAAAAACTATAGTGACATCACTTCACCTGCCCATCTTCGTCTACCACGGGCAAGCCCTGATAACACTGACTTACGCTTGGCACAAAAACTGTCCTTTTTAAGCCAAATTCTTGACGAAAAATGAGAGCTCGCGGACACTTGAGTTATCCTCAGCGGACCACCTGTTGGGGACCACTGCGATAAAAGATTCCTGCTAGGCGACACAGTTCATGAAAAGTTGCCTCGTTCAACCGACAAAGTTCTTTTTTTTCTTTTAACTAGGCCTTAAGAACAATATCCCGAAAAGGATTTATGCAGATTGAGAAACCTCCAAAACCCAAGCGTTACAACAAAAGGAAACCAGCGGTAGCCTGGGAACTCGACTAGGACAAACTCCTCTTTTCACCACAACCTCTGCTGAATACAGCTCCAAACGGTAGAACGATGGCTGGCTTCAGATTTATATTACATATAAATTTTATACAGTAGCAGGGCCTCAGGGTAGGACCGGTGCGTTGCGCTGTAAGCCATAGACTGCGAGTTCAGTCTATTCCCTGTGCTAGACTGACAATTCTTCCTTCTAGGTTGTTTCCCGACACGATTTATTTTAGTGTCACCGACCTAAAGATCCTGCACACTCCATGAGGAGATGAGGTGCCGTTTCGTCCTCCTTTTCACTAAGTCTGCACAATGAATCTCTCGTGCATACTTCAATTCTGTGCGGATGTTTACAGAAGCACCCCCACCAGGAGATGGTGATCGTGGCTTCAGATAGAGACATATCAAGGCCTATTGCTGTGATATCTCACGGGACTCACAAGGATATGTCTACAGAGCAGTGATCAAGACAGAAGATTATAAGATTATAGACTTTGCAGCGTATTTCTTTTACAATGTTCAAGAATAAAATTTAGAGCATAATACCTAGCAAGTAGGTAGGTACATGGTATGAATGCAACTCTAAGTTATACCTACTCTTCGCTATATTCTTTGAACCTTTTTAGTGTTTCAGGGTGCAGCACTTTAATTGTTTCGCGTGCTTACGAGGATGTTACAAACTCTTCTTTTAGCACGAGTTTATCTTACCTCCTTTTCAACAATTATTACGTACTTTGTGACATCATATAGCACTCTTGAGTCTCATACTACGATAGTGGCAACACACACCTACCTCGTATTTTTTCCATCTCCAGTGACCCATTTCGTGGACCAGATGCTTCAGAAGATCTAATTCCATTTTAGGCTTATCGTCGCAGTCCACGGTAGTCTGGAGCCGGAAGCTCCACCTGAGTAATCCCGCAGAGCCCGTCCCAAGATAAATCTCGGATCATCCTCCCTCTCAGTAAAAATAAAGAGAAGTAGGTGGCGCAGTAATATCAACTTTTGGTTTCCGCTCACTGCTACTAAATAATCCCATCGATTGAGGAAAAATTCAGTCATCTTTCTACTTATTTCATTCTGTTCGAAACGTTATTGAGGAGTTTAAATTCGAAAGGAATACAACCACGTTTTTTTTTTTTTTTTTTTTTTTTGGAAATCCAAGAAGTGTCCAGCGTTTATAGGAAATGCAGGAATTGCTTTCTCCGGGCAACTAAATTATTTTGACTCTATGCCACGCACAGAATGAGCAGAAGTTTGGATTCTCATTTTAGGTTCCACAGAAAGTTATTTCAATTCTGATAAGCCTTTATTAAAACTGATGACGGATGTGAAGTCTTGAGCGGTATAGCACTTGTTATGCTTCCTTGCGTATTTTTCAATAGTTTCGTTAAAATAAGGATGTACATCAACATTACGCTTGTACCACCATTACCGAGGGGCGCCAACTATACTTCTTTGTTTTTGTTTCTGATAGATTCGTACATTTTCAGCATCAGTTTTCTTTGCAGTGTAGAATAGGATATTTTTGGAGGTACTAACATTACCTCGAGATCGGTCTTGCATTTTTCGAGGCATAATATGCCTTAAATCATAAGATGGTAGGTTTTCAGACCCACCATCCTGGCCGAGTTGAAATGCCATAATGAGGAATGTTATTCATTAGCAGTATGCTTTGCTGTTTCTCAAACTCCAACTATTGAACAAGATCCTTGCAGGGCAGTAGTAGCGAGGAAATTCATAACGGTCCGGCCACGCTCGAGAAAGAACAAATTTATCATTCCGTCGTACGCTCATGGTGGGGTAATAAAAAGAAAAACCCCTATTACAAGCTGCTAAACAGCTGACGTTTATTATTGCTTACTATGTTTCTCTCGGAAAAAAGGCGGCGACACAGAAGTTTACTTGCCTTCGCTCATTAAACTTTTTGCTGGTCAGTGTGAAATATGACAGTATTTGCGTTATTTGCGTTATTTGAGTAAGGACGAATATTCAACCACAGTGATACTCTACCACAACAACATTGTTCCAAACTAATTGAGAATGTTTTCTCCAGAGGGATCCCCTATTCCGTTGGAATCATAACCGCTATTCTGATACCAAGCTGATTGTGAGAATATATATATTCTATCGGATTAGTACGTTGGGCCAGCAGCTTAGTTAAAACGTATCACGTTCGTATGAATGCTGACAACTCTCACTCAACGGTTCGTTACTTTCTGGAGAGTAGTCTGGAGTGTGTCTGCGGGCCCAAAGTATCGTCCAGAAGTCCTACGTTACTCGTAACTACAATGGTTCATGCGTACGTTATTGAAAATTTCAAACAAAAGGTACAGTAAACTAAATGGAAAATTATAAACACATGTCGCGAGTTATTGCAATGTGGGTTTTGACATACCTCACTACCGTTGTCAAGGCAACTCCCGCCTCCCTGTTCTTCTTATGTTATCAACTTTGACTTTTGAATTTTCTCTTGGAAGAATTCGGAGAGGCTCAACGACGAGTTTAACAAGGTTTGACGGACGCGCTTTTATATGGCTGAGGTTTCACTAGGGAAAGGTGAGCTTCCATCAGCCTCCTCCTCAAGTACTGTGGTGAATATTTTATAAAGCTTCTCCCACACTTCGCTTTTAACGTGCACTCAACTTGATAAAAGTCTTAAGCTGGTTCACATGGAGACGATATTCCGGTAAGGCATTGCGATCTGCAGTTCTGTTGGCCAAGCAAATGGATTTTGGCAACACAATGTCATGGATACTATAATATCCATTACTGCACGCGTGCACGAGTTGTGTACAACAGTTGCGTACAACTCGTGCAGTAACTCTCCTATTTGGTTGTTCAGCCACATTGGAACTCAACATTTCGAGTTCAAGCAATTGTTGATATGGTTTACTATCTCCAATAATGAACCATTGGAATCGACCCAGGAAAAAAATGTTAACGCCTTCAAAACTTGAGGGTTTACTTTCCATGATTCGTAGATTCAGAAAATATAATTTTTTAAAAATCCGTCCGTCCATTTTGCCCAGTAAGCGTTATCCTAAAAATATGAAATATGGGTTACAGGTGTGAACCACCCCCACGATGATCCTTGAAACTTTCCATATTCGTACGCGAATAGAAAGGGACTCAAAATGAATTCTGAAAATGGAACGGTTGGTTCACTATGAGCGCTAAAAAGTTGAGCTAATGGAATACCGTCAACAAGAGCGTGTATCAAACAGCTGGTAATTTGGAGGTAGGTACTTCCTGTTATTACTTATTTTCGTCGTCGGAATAAAGATAAATCATTTTTTAACCTACACTTCGCTAGTGGCTGACACCCTCCGTTTTTTCACGTAGGTATTTGGACAAATATTTTAGCACAATACTCAACGTTTTTGTATAGATAAAGGTTTCACAAGGGAGTTTTATACAGAGCAGTGACCTAGACAGGAGTGTGATCTGTTACAGTAGAGAAGATAGGTAATAAACCGTTATGGAAGAATTTGCAAAGTTTTTTTTTACCTTTTCTCTGACGATGGTCAGATTTTCTCTATTGGTTATCGTAATAAATAAAGCAAGCAAGCAAAACAAATAAAGAGTAGGAAACAACTCGAAAATACAGGGGTGAATGTAAGTGAAGGTTAGGAATCTGTTGCTATGTGAACGCTTCTGATAAAAAGATTCCGGCGTTGCCGTACCGGATTATCATCCGGGATTACGTCTCCATGTGAACCTAGCTTTACTGGATGTTCAAATCGATATATTTTCATCACTGTAGGTGTGGCGAATCTTCCTGTGGTCAACTTTACCAGTAAACATCCACCATTTGTATATGCGTCCCTGTATATTCATCATCCGAAATAATATTTCGGATGATGAACATACTATTATAATATAATTGTATAATATTATTATACAATTATATTATAATAGTATGTTCATCATCCGAAATATTATTTCGGATGATGAATATACAGGGACGCATATACATCTCATAAGTCCTTCTTCCTCACAATAAATATGTACTTGTGAATATACATGTATCGTGCAAAATGTGTAAATATACGGTTTACTGTTTATAATTGAATGGCGGTAACGTGGGACCAGTGAAACTCAATATTTTTGAAGCACAGAGTGGCTATGAAAATTGAACATAGAAAAGAACATACAAAACTCACTTGACACTAATATTCCGGCCTTCCCCTTTAATTTCTACTCTGACGAAGGCGAAGACCGAAATATCGGTGTCGAATCGTGAGTTTTGTATGTTCTTATATAATACATATTATGTTCTTATGTATATATTAGTTGATATATATGTTCTTATGTATAATATCATAGCATTATGAACATATAACTGGTACTTGGAACTCAGTGCCACACTTCACCCGAAGTTTTGAAGCACGTATCCGCATCGTAAAGAACTCCATGCCCCGTATAATTTGTTTTCTGGTGAGTCGGGAGTTTTTCCTGTAGGTATTCAGATTCCGTTTTCTCGTTTCTTTATGCTTCCTAATAAGGAACAATTTAGTTTCCAGCTGCTTTCGACCTCAATGGCTACTCATATCAACTCACCAGTTTCACATTAGGTACACAATACATTTCTGAAATATCTGGGATTAGTTTATCGTGAGTTCGTTGCATTTCTTTTGTCGGTTTCCTTTGAAACTTCTTTGAACCCTCCATGATTCGATTTATTCAAATCGTACATCGTCATCCTCAGTGTCTAATTCCCCAACGTCAAGGGTTTCTGTGCAGTGCCTTGTGGTAAAGCCCTTCGTTGAAGAAGGTAGAGGATTTTCGTGAAAATATAAGCGAGATCAAAGGGTGTGACGAAATCCCTTGGTACTGGACTGACATTGAATAAAATCATTTCACGTACGACGGGCAATCTATTTTGTAACTCTCATAGAGGAGGCTCCTACCATATTCTGTCGTTGATTCGAGTTGATATTTCTTTGAGCTCACCTCTTGTGTATTGGAAAAATGTAGGTACACTCCCAGGGAAACTTGAATATTACCAATATGGTGCAAAATTCGATCGATGATAGAAAGATTAATAAATTATTCCTGTCCAGCTCCAATGACATTAGAAAAGTTACTCAAATTAGTACATCGATATAAATATTCCTTTTGCGATAACTAAGAAATTCAACCAATGTTTCGGAGTAACTGGGTATATCAACCATTATCCGTTCTGCAGTAACCGGGTGAGCACCATTTTGACGTTTGAGCGCTTTCTGTGTTAAAATATATAGAAGTCAGTAACCGCTGAATCATAACTAAACTATCCGAATCGAACAATAAAGGCAGATTCTTCGTCACAATGCTAAACGGACATTACCCAGCTATAGTAGTCTAGAAGTTGTACATCCGGATAACGTTTCTCAGTCATTAATTTTTAGTATAATTCAAATAGTTCCGTGAATTATATTTTATCATCGTCAAAGTCATCCACATATCAGAGGGATTTTATAGAATAACGTTTCGCAATGATCAGTGTCAACGAAGGGACCAAACTTAGTGGAGTGGGTTATGCCCCAAAATGACGCACGCCTGACTGTTGCAAACCCACCGCAGAGAATTGTGAAATTGGGGACGCAATAAATACTCAAAAAACGCCAAAAACGTTGATTGTGGAATGGAAAGACATTTCGACAAGACCAAGATTAGACTCAAAAACACGAAAAACGTAGTACTAGAGATACTCATTAGGGATGAAAAGGACCAACGATTGGAACCTAAATGCATATCTCGATTCGATTCAAAATCAACACATTTCGGCATTCCGATGGTTTCGAGGTGAATTGAGGTCCCCCCAAAGGTAAGCAAATGTTTTCCAGATCGATTCCAATGGTCCTTTATAGTTAAAGAGGACCTTTGACAGGACAGCAATTCGACTCTAATTTCACGAAAAAATGCGAGAAAAGTCAAATTTGATTGGTATAGAGATATATAACTGTGATGAAGTGGACCTTCAGATGGTCAGTATTAATTCTGGTGAAAGGTGACAGAGATTCTTTTGCATCCCTGGTAAGCCTCATTCTCAGCACGTGAGATCCTCCAGTTCGTCCTAATGATTAGTCACATGATAATCATGTCAAAAGTTGTTTGACGATTATTCCAAGTGTTAGGTAGTTCCTTGTCTTGGTAGTCGCATGACAATCCCACGTAGTTGTATAACCTCCTCAATAAACCCTTCCTTTAATGCAGTGACGATGGTTTCATTAAGCGACCTTTGTGGGTAAATACCTACCTATCTAGTGGAAGAGATAGGAGGCCGTGAGGGCAACTTGCTCCATTCACCCACAACCCGCATTTCAATTTACGTCGCGCGAGCCCGTATAACTCACCTTGCAACACCCCTTCGTTAACGTTAACAATTAATCCCGACCCCTGATACTTTATTAAGGTCCATTCTTCCTTTCCTGGCTAGTGCTAATATTATCGCCCCGGTAGAAGGGGGGATTTAATAGCGTCAAGCACAGCAGGCAAACCTAGATATTTCAAAAAGCCGGATCCCACCCTCTACCACAAAATATCTGAGCGTCATTCTACTCTGGCAAGACAAATTATTCTGGAATGATTTCAAAAGCCCAATTAGCTCATCGGTGGCTCTGTGATTGCATGGAATGTACCAATCAATATTATTCACCACTGAATAAATTACACCGGTTCACAATGGATATGGTTGAGAGAACGATTTTGTTCACCTTTTTTGTGGATTAATCCGAAAGCGGGAACGTGAACAGTTTACATCAACCGTTACAAAATTCACCTTACAATTTGATTTTCCTTGAATTGTATACGATGGCATCTATTTAGTTAGCTGAGCGTAGTGTTCAAGTGGGTTTCTTTAATGAGAATCAATTTTCGGGATAGATACTTATACGAACTGTGAGGTGTTTGGTAGATGAGGTCGCACCACCATTAAAGAACGTTCAAAAGCTTGTACGAAAGGCCAAGAGTCACTAGGAGTGGCGTGAATGGAGTGTAACTGGAGAGTGTAGGTGTCTCATTGATCTTCATTAAAACAGATCGCCGGCTGTCTGCTCCGGCTTGGGCGCGCCGACCGTCCCTTCCCATCTTATTTTCTCTTGCTTGCCGGGTCGACAAACCGATGCTTCAATGTCCGAGAGATTCCTCCTTATACGCATTTGAAAAGAGCTTGCCTTAAGGAGTGGTGGCGGGCTAAGACGAATTTTCTTGAGCCTTTCAACTCATCGTGGGAGGGTGAAGATGTAGCGGACCACTTTGAAAGCCCAGAAGAAGTGCCGAAGGTTACCTCATTTCGTGAAGCGAGCCGTCCACACTTACTCGTCCAGCTCTTGGGGCTTTAAAAAGGATGTTGGTGAAAAGCCTTTTCTATCGGTCGACGGACTCACTCCGACCTTTCACGTTTCCGCCATAGTATGATTTTCCTCACCGTTATTTTCCCAAGAAAAAAGAGTACCTCCAGCCATTCTTATGCCACCCGTCCTCAAAGGTGGGTTGGATATTTGAATCAAACATGAGACCCGCGTGATAAATTACTTGGCAACCGCATTACCACCGTGTACCTCATGATGGAAGATGCTTTGCACCACCATCTGTTTTACGTTGACGAAAAGTGCGGTCGCTCAATGGTGAATATAGGTCAAATTTTACTCTTTCTTCTAAACGTCAAGCTATGCTTTCAAAATAAGGACGAGTCGTCACTGGTTTGAGGTTCTCGGTCAAATCGCATTGAATCACCACGAATGACAGGACATTGGCAATGCAGACAGCCAACTGGGCACTTTTTCTATCTTATTTTAGCTGAAACTTTCGAATGGCACCTGAGATAAAATAATGTAGGTAACGTCACAGCGCTAAAGAAACGGTAAGAATTTAATCATTGAAATGTTGTCATTGGAAACAAACCCTGGAATTATAAACCCTTTGCAAACGTTGAAGTTGGAAGTATATAGCAACGATATAAGTAAATTGAAAAACTTAAACGGATATGGACTAATTTTTTGTCGGTGATTTGTGTCCCAAGTATTACCCATCTCATAAGCACTGACTATACATGTTTTATTTGGTCGTTTATGTTCTAAATAATATCGTTATAATACGTACCAAAATATGTTTAAAACTTTATTAATTGTTCTTAGTGGTTTATACATGGGCCAAATTTTATTATTATAATTCTCCGACGCTGTGGAGCAGCCCAGTTTGTTGATGTCTGAAACGGTCAGGCTACTGTGCAAATGCTGTCCTCGCTTTTTCATTGGACAATTTTGAAATTTTCGATTATCATCAACGGCTTTGACGCTGTCATTTCGATTAAGTTCCCGGTAATCGACGAGGTTAAAGGGCACCCGTCCGTTGTGTCCGGATAATCGGTTTGTGTTCGGACGTTGTCAGTTCAGGTGATGCGTTTACGGCCACTTAGTCTGGACCCCTCTCTTCTAGCCTCCACGACCAGCTGGTTTCGGGCATCCTTTGAACGTGTACGAACCATGACATTTGATGGCCCTTTACTCCATTATTCAGGGGTTCCAAATTGAGAGAAGATCGTGTGGTGGTGTTCCGTAGTGAATACCGACTTGTGAAACCGATCATTCGCCTCAAGTAGGGACATACTTACCTCGTTTCTGCAGCCTAAACCTTTTGGTTTCTTATCTTCAATAATGAACCATTGGAATCGCACAAGAAAAAAAAAATTAAACCCCTTTCGAAATTTGCTAGTTTATGTTCCAAGATACGTAGATTCAGAAATCGATTGACGCTGTCCTAAAATTATAAAATTTGGATTTCGGGCTCGTGCCAGCCAGACGATGATCCTTGAAACTTATCGTACCCCTAGGTTCACCGGAAACGGTTCAAAATGAATTATGACATTTTAACAACCCTATACCTCGCAAATTTTCAACTGAGCGGTATAGTTTTCTTTGCAAATTTGAATAGAGTTCAGTTAAGCCGTTCAGAATACCGATATAAACTTGTCAACACGATCGTGAATCTACAGGTACGTCCACATTATGCCGAAACAGGACATGAGCTGTTCGGCAAGACTTCTACATCACTTCAGTAGTGTGTACATCCCGAATTGTCGATTAGTGCCGAATCATCCAGCGTCAGTGCCTCAGTGCGTTCGTTCAAAAATGTCGAGTGATTAAGATGTTATTTGCTGCAATACTTATTGTGACAACAGCAGGGGAACGTCGTGCTCGTCGCCCTCGGAGGTTCTGAATTCGCCCCAGTACACTTCAGGGAAGAAAAAGAATAGGGCCCGTGATTTCATGACGATTTCATGACGAACCTACTGCTTGATGAGGTTGACGAGTTAAATCTCGAATACAGGAACGAAGTGGGATTCTGTAACGTTTTCAGAAACTGCTCATGGTTCCAGTTCTTCTTGTTCCGGTTTTTTCTTCCTTTCTCTTGCAAAATGGTTTTTCTAATTTTTGATGTTTTTCTCTACATCTGGTTTTTGTACAGCGAATGAAACAACAATTTCCATTGGGGAATTAAGCCTTCGGTTTCTGTTTTCGTAACCTGGGTTCGTGGAATGCCAGAGTGACGGACGTCCTCGATATAATTTAATGGAGGACACCGTCTCTTCATCATTCCACTTTTCACTCATTTCGGGCGAACAAAACGAAACTAACAGGCGGTTGAAGCTCAATTTAATTGATGAAATTCATGATAATATTACTGAGTTGATCATAAATAGGTACTGAGCCGTAACAGGATCATGCGATCCGATAATGCCCACAGTTATTGGGCTAACCTATCATACAATAAAATGCCTGATAGAGTCTAGGAAATGTCATCAACAAAATTTATTAGCGCTATTACTAATATATTTAAAAAAGAAGCATTTTATTGCATTGAAGATTTTCTGAATTTCAGTTTTGATACGAGTAATTTAATTGCTGATGAAATTTAGTTCAAGTAAATTTGAATGCCGAGGATTTATTTACAGCTAATTGTTCTTGATTGTTATATTTCGTACAAATATAATAAAGTTCGTAACAATGTGCGTACCTATTATACTAATGGCGTGTAAAAAAAAAAAAAAAAACGACAATACTAGAAATAATACATTGTTGCAAACTAGAAATAATACATTCTCATAAGTAACGTAACTACTCATGAATATGTCTAAATTAAATGTAGGATGATGCGCTTTATTAGAACAACATCTTTAAATTACATCGTACATGAATTCTAGAGAGTGATATAGATAGGACCACTTCCTAGGAACCCAGTGAAACCAAGCAAATGAACAGATTCTATTTATGTTAGATGTAGTGAACGATTTTCGGAATGCCTTTCTTTCTCCAGTGTACTGCAGGGCTAAAATTGGGTGTCACCAATATCGTACACCCTTCGGAACCAGTATTATAGACTTCAATTGTCATAATGACAATTTCATGACGATGTCATTTAAAGAAAACCAAAGTAATTTTCCGTATTTAGAGGTCAGGTTGTGATATAAACGCATATTGAATAAGGTGATAAGGTTCATTAAATGCATCGCTGCCAGAACAGAACACTACGGGCAGGCAAACCGTGAATAATCTCCGACCGAGATTTAATTTTATCCTGAGTTTTAACATAACCAAATAGTTATATAATCCTCGTGCTTGCATATTGTTCTATGACGCCTGATCAAAATTCAAAATTCAAAACTGTTAGTGGAGAGGTGTACCCTTTCACATTATTATACTTGCAAATGCCCAAATCAACGATGATGATACCATCAACATACTGCACGGACTATCATTATTATCTGACATCGTAACATCATGCCATGCATAATGGCTTACCGTACATTACAAACCACATAAATCGATTTCACGTAGCAGGGATCCTCCGAGCGTTATCCGATCAATGCGTCTCCCGAAAGATAATTTCTCGAAAACTGCCGCCGGCAAGGCCGTACGTACGAGTATGTCCATGCGCCGTTCTTCGAAACGAATCATCCCGAAAAATAACGTCAGATGGAGAGGCTCCCATGACATTTCACTCAGTCCACAGCAGGTTTTTAACAAAACTCAATAAATCCGCTTTCCTTAGTTTTCAGGGTCCTCTAAAAAACGCTGCCACTAATGAAGTTTTTACATCTACAAAACATCTATCTGTTCAGGGTTGGTTTCAAGAAATAATACTATTTTGAAAAAACTTTATTTCCTTATTCTACCAAGATATTACAATGTTTTGTTCGAAGATGTTAATTTCGGTAAAAAATTAAGATGTTCATTTTGGTGACATTCACAAAACCTTTAAAGGTACCTACTTTCATTTCATAAGTAATTATTAAAATTTAATAATTTAATTAATACCAGTTAATAATAAAATTAAACTGGTATAAACCGAATTTGTTTGAAAACAAAGAATCGTCGGTGTCGTTGGGAAAGCTTCCGCTCATCACCATCAGCAGCAGCAGCTTTCCCAACAACACCGACGTTCCTTTGTTTCTAAGGACCGACTGTTTTTTCCTGGGTAGGTACCACTGATCACCTCACAAGTGTATCCCACGAAGAAATAAGACTCAAAACCAAATGCGCACAGCCAAGAAATAATCGAAACACTGTGGAAAACAGAAAAGGATTACGCGTCACTAACGCGAGGGGTTTCGAGCGCCATCTGCGATTAGTTTGTACCGAGTCGACGTTTAGTGGAGTTTCCAGAATGTGGGGAGTGGATTAGAGTGGGGAGTCAATTAGAGTGGCGAGAAGGTTTGTCGAGTTTTTTTTCTACAATGAAACACTATCGAAGAGAGTCAAAGTAGGTAAGTACGTTATGTAGCTGAATGAGAGGCAAATACGAGTATTACTGAATAGAATTATCGAGTTTTACTAAGAGAAAAAAAACGGAATAGTCAGGCACAGTTCCAATGAGAATAATCGAATTTTAACACATAAAGACGTTTAAAAACGTGTGGCAGACCAAACTTGACAGAGAAAAAAGAAAACTACATACATTTACTAAGTACTACCTATTCATTAAATGAAATAAATAAAATAAAAAAAGTGGATTTATGAATAACTCTGTGTATTCGTCTGACTGATGGTTTCATAATACCCGAAACCGATAACATCAATGGGATATCAAAAGCAGAATAGTTCAATATCATGACGGTAAGTCTGTCGAATTCCATTTATTGTTTGGAAGCAAAATGCCATTCGAAAACCATACTTCCACATCAGTTTCAAAACACATTGTGTTGTACGGAAAAACTTTTTCAGGTATGGAGGATATTATGATGGACAAAAGTATATTTCTATCTCAATCTAACATTAGGATGCTCGAAGATTTTTTACCAGGCTATTTATGAATGAATGTGAGACAGGGGCATAAAAACAGTCCCTCCGACACAAGCAGCGGGGCCTATTCTCATGTAGCAGGTGTCAAACGATTTGTCTTCGTCCTCGCAGTTGTTCAGAGCTTGTGTAAACTCGAAACAAACGTTACGTCGACGATGGAGGGCAATAGCCTCCACTTTTGCTCTTAAATATATCCAATAATTCCAAGAATGATTAACCGAATTTTTAAACGAAACAGGTTGATGTAAAGGCCTCAACATATTTATCCCATCAAATCCGTTTTCAAACGGATGATGTTTGAAAGGATGTAATCCATTTTTGGACAAGTTCGTCCTTCCAATCGATACGGCAATCTACCTCACTTTATATTTTATCAATTTATCAGTTATCACGTGGATTTCTGCCTGTTTTGGTAAGGGGTTTCACGATCGTAAATGCCAGCTTATTCATCGTCTGACAGATTGGTACAACATTTCAGGGCAAAATATTGGGAAGTAGGCTTAATATCTTTGAACAATGACCGGTACAACAATAATTATTCACAAATGTAACTGCCCAATGGTTGTTCGACGGTTATCCATTGGGCAAGTTGACTTTTTGCGAATTTGCCCTTCACCAATTTCCCGGCATTTTTAAGACCAGATTTTCATCATACACG
Source organism: Stenodema calcarata (assembly GCA_963920205.1). Taxonomy (NCBI): domain Eukaryota; kingdom Metazoa; phylum Arthropoda; class Insecta; order Hemiptera; family Miridae; genus Stenodema; species Stenodema calcarata. The sequence goes on from OY986050.1 coordinate 10,654,907, forward strand.
GAGGTAAGATATTACATGTAAGACAAAATTCGTAGAGCTGAAATCCGTGATAGAAGTTGATGATATAACTTCAATTCCTGCGTCAAATCGCCCGATCCCAAGTGGTCAGCGACTTGGCTACTGCTGGACTATTAATAAAATTTAGACCAGATAGTTGATCTGACAATGACATTTTAAGGCAGCCCTGTTGATATGCTTCAAAGCCGGTATTTTCCAAATTCATTTTGTTGACGTAGCTGGCTGTGGTTTCACGACTCGTGATAGACAAGAAAGTTGCGGTGAAAAAGCCTTGCGTCGCGATAAAGTTGGGCGTCTCTCCTTCAGCGCACGTGAGGCATTTTCACTATTCCACGGTTCCGAGGGGCTTCCGTGTGGATAAACGCGGTAAAAGGCGAAGAAAAAAAGTAGATAAAGAAAGAAACCGGATCATCTTTCTTTAAGGAGCCGATGACTTGGAGGGTGTTTCGTGACATTCGCGGGTTAGAGTGTGGCGCAGTAGAGGGTAACGAGGGATGTCGACAACTGGAGGGCTGTAAAGAAATGTGCGTGGGCTGTCGTCATATTTTTGTCACCTCCGGGTTTCTGCTACCTCACTTTTCCCTTATGCAATATTACCGAGGCAACATAAGGTCAAAGTATTTGGATGACGTTAGCCCAACGGATCTTTCTCGCGTCTATGCTCTACCGGAACTGTGTGTTTAGCTGCTGGGTTCAGGAAATATTTCAATAACAGTACGTATTGTTAATGGTTTGAGAGACCGTTACCAAGATCGTCCGGTGACATTTCAGGAGTCCATAGATCGGCTACACGAACATTGTACTACTTAAAAAGCGATGGTCCAGTCAAATCGACTTTGAAGGTACCTGTTTGAGGAAAGAAACACGTTGCCGTTCACCTACCATTTTTCGGTATCGGCGAACGCTGAACTTTGACGTTAACATAAATATTGCACGGTTACACTAGACGTGGTGGTAGTTTTAGTTTCGTTCTTACCTACTATGTTATCTCGAGTCAACCATGTCTGAAATGAAAAATATGCAACCTAAACGTGGCAGCTGCTAGAACAATAAAAGGCAAAATGGCCACGTAAAATGAGAAATAATGTAAGGTAAGTAAAGTTCCGAACAAGGCACAAAAACAATACCATTACACACTGAACATGAAATAGGTTTGTCAGTATAGATATTTTGGGAGGAAGGAAAAACATTGATGTCTCGAAAAACCTTCGAGAGAAAAACATCGATGTGTGATGAACATCGGAAAAAACATTGATGTTTGAAAAACATTGGAAGAAAAACCCAGATGTTTAAAGAGAAACATCAAATGTTATCAAACATCGAGTATTCGATACCCATCCCTACTCTTCTGTCTCTTCTTCTGAACACATTCGATGTTTTCAATCGCAGAGAGTCAGTTATTATGTGGAGTTCGAAATTCTGAGAATTGCTCTATCGTGTTGGAATAAGCTCTGAAGTATGGGAGAGAGTGGTTTCCCCAGGCAGTCCTTCTTCAGACTGCTGGTGCTTTACAGGGCGGGGTTCCGTTGGAACACTGGGTTTCCTCGCTTGTTGTATACAATATCCTGTTCCCTACAAACAAGCTGAGTCGCAAGTAGATGTGATGGTGACTTGCCAGACAGAGCTGTCTGGGACCATTATGATGTGCTCTTAATGGTACCTTAAGGGTCACAATAATTTTTTCTTATGGTGATGGATGGTTTATACCTCTGAGGATGGTAGATAAAGACTCTTTATGCCTGTTCTGAATCGCTACATAACTACACAAAACTCCTACAAGATAGCCAAATATGTTTTGGCTCTTGCACTGTCTAACATTAAGCAACTATTTGAATGATGCGCCTCAGTGATCACTCACCGCAATCAATGAGTTATGTACAACGATGCGTATTCATTGTCATAAATATGTACCCGGTGACACAATGATATTTTGCTGTGACCCAAATAAAATCACTGATTGCAGTAGTTACTCACCAGGGTTTTGTTGATTTGTTTTTAATGCTCCTGTGAGACTAATCGGCAATAAAAGGACACAATCAGCATGGGTTTGCTTCTCATTTCCTCCCAGGGGGGCTTAAAGGTTACCCTACCATCACAGAGTCCACCGTCGTCACCTGGAAATGCTCCTGCTGTTGCAATATGCATGAGGTTTCCTTCCTCCAAGACGCTCCTCTAATTGTTCCCCTAGTATCAGCGTGTACACTTCCAACTGTATTAATCACCCCACCCCCTTCCCACACCACTCGTCTCCCTCGACACTACACCTAGCTCTCACCAACCTCTTAATTTTGCGATGCTCCGCTAGTTAGTGAATTATTTCTCCCTCAACTCGAAACTTGGAACACCACGAGCTATTCTGTCGTCATAAGTGAAATTACTTTGTTACATACTCCGCCTGAAATTGTGTGCTCACAACTCTGTCTCATGCGATAATTTCATTCGCAACATCAAGGGGATATGATAACTGGTTTCTAATTTCTTGTCTACACTATTGCCGTCTCAACCTCACTTCAGATTTTGATGGTAGAAAACATTTGACAACATTTGATAACTCGAGCAACGTCTGTTCTTCTGTCGCGGAATCACGCTCAAATGAATTGTATTAGGAGCCAGTCACATCCATTGAATTGTTTCTTTCGATTTTGACCAAAGGGCTGCATTGTTTGGAAGGATGAAAAGTATTACAGATAAAACCAAACCTCATATTAAGCAGCTTGCGTACAAATCCGCCACAGACAGTAAGGAAAAATCGTCGAAAATCTTGAATCACGCCTTTTGGTGTCACTTTTCGCGTTCGTGTGCTAAAGTAAATACATGAAAATGTCGAAAAATAAACCAAAAAGTTGTACGTGAAAAGCAAGTGACCAAATTGAAGTAGGCTCTATGCTTCAATTGAACAAAAATATGACCTGAGTAAATATATGTGTAATTATATCGCTTTTCTCGGATATTAATTTTACGATTAAATTACCCACATTATTTTATACGTTTTGTAAGAGTTACCTATTTCCTTGGTTTTCTCCGTCAAATTTGGTATCCGGTCAAAGTCGGTATATTATTTTGGGCTCCTGGCTCGAAAAACGTTCGTGGCGAATCGACTCAGTAATCATATTCGGGACAGGGGCGAGTCGGGCTACGTTTCAATATACTTTGGTGTGATGAATCTACCATCGACGGTAGAGTACCTACGTTCAGAAAAGATATAGCTTGGACTCATTTATTTATTTATTTAAATATACACGGGCGGGCGCCCAATTTCACAATGGCAATATAAATTCACATCCGTACCCATACAAACAAGAATATAATTCATTCATTTACAAAAATTAATTTACAATAATACCTAATAATTGGAAACAATTACAATAATAATGAATGAACAATTAATTAAATGTACATGGCTACTTCAATGAGACTCTGAGATTATCAATCAATGATATCGGCAATCAGGAATCGGCAAAAATATCAACGCGATTGTTGGAGAGTGCTGAATCCAAGGGCCTAAGTGCACGTGGAAGGGGGTTATTGTAGAGATAGTTGGTGGGTTGGAGGGCTCAGCAGATTAGATTGCCTCGGTATTGGGAATATCAGTTTTGCAGTCCTCTTTATTCTGTCATGGTCACCCTCCGGTATCATGAAAGTCCTCTTCCTCACAATCATCACTCAAACCTTCCTCTCGCCCTCTAACAAGCCATTATGCAGGCGGAGTGGCGCAGCTTACTCAAAAGATCCCGCGGAATGAGGGCGTGCTCCGTCATCCCAGAAGCTATTGTTGCCAGTGGATCAATGCGATTAGGCGGCGATTAGTTGGAGTCCCGAGTCAGGCTGGGTGGTCGCGGTTCGTGATAAAGCGTCCTCCCCACTTGATAAGATGAGATCAGCATTTAGATTGGCTCCCCCCCCCCCCCCGCCCACCCGGCCTGAGGAACTTCCATTCAATAAGCTATCTTAAGATGACTGCGGTTTCTAATAACGTAATTTATCAGTTTGGTGTCTTAGTCTATCCCTAATGATTGCGGATTAGTGGTGCATATAAACTTGAAGCATTGAGAGAAGGCTTTAGTAGGGTTCGGCGTTATTAACCCTGGAATCTAATCACGGCCCACTACCTCTTGCCGTGAACCATCTATCTCTTGAGTATGCCGAACGCCTGCCATTTTTTTTCTTTTTCATTTCCCGAAAGGAAAGCGAGTCCTTTATTCAGGTTAATATCGTATAATTCAATGCCAGATGGAATATTGAATCTGAATATTGATTTCTGATTATACCTTTCTTTTTATATTGACTATATTGACGAATATTGTTCTATATTGACAAAAAATATTCGTTCTATATTGACGAAAAATTCCCTTATAGATCGCTCAAAACTCCGAAGACTTCTTTTATGGTCATCAAGCGAACTGGTGGAAAAAGTTGCCGTTCTCCAAAATCAGGCTCTGCTGGCCAATCAAGTTGCTTCGTTTGTGGATGAGCAGCACTCCGTCTCCTCAGCTGCAGGCCTCTTTGTCGCCAGCCATTCGGGATTCCGTGGTAATAGGTTTCTGGGCTATTCCAGGTAATACCAGGTAATAGGTTTCGGGAAACGAATGCGTGAAACGTGCAATCATAACTGTCAACAAGTTATTTGTGTGAGTATTGAGTTAGTTTCGAGTAACAGCGACCGTCTGGTAATAGGTTGTTGTATTAGGTTATTTTGGTAATTGGTTACCAGCGATTCAAGAATCTTTCCAGCGCCTGACGCGGAATGGGTTTCCACAGTACAGATTTGTCGCTATTAAAGTTGGGGGGTATGGAAAACAGGGCTATCGAGGAACTTTTCGCAATTGCTTTTCCAGTTGATGGAATCTGGACGTGTTTCCAGGAGCAAGTATTGCAACACCCTATGTTTTCATAGCTGATGACGCCTGTCCTCTACTGAGACATTTGTCGAAACCATGTAAAGGTCGAAGTTTGACGGCAGAACGAGAATACCTATATCAACATGCGACTTTCACTTGCAAGGTATTCTGCAAAATGCGCATTCGGTATAACGGCAGCCGAATTTCGTATCTTATGAAAGCCAATTGAAACTTGGGTTTCCAGTCCGCGTTGAGCGCTGGAAAGGTTCCCGAATCGCCGGTAACCTATTACCAAAATAAACTCCAGGTAATACCACAAACTATTACCAGACGGTCGCTGTTAAGTACTCGATAACCTATTAACCTATTACGCATTGCAGGAGAGCCTTTCTAGTTCAGTCATGGCATCTGAGCAGCAAGTGGCTACAGCCGCGTACATTTTGCTTTCTCATTTATTGAATCGCAGGAAGAGAAAACCACGTTGATGGATAACGAGCTTATTTGCGAACCAAAGACAATGTAGTGGATGGAGACTGTTGGCTAAGTTGACGTTTCAGGAGATCCCGTAGCCTCTACAAGAATTTAACCCTCATTCATCCGACGGATTTTGAATTCTTGCTACAAAAGATAGGTCCGAAAATAGTGAAACAGAATACTCGTATATGAAGAACGGACAATTTTGAAATGTTCATCCGTTCAATTCCGGAAACTAAGTACTAAAATTCATTTGGTCATGAGATTAAATTTCCCAAAAAAAGCTCAAGCCCTTCCGAAACACTTGTTCGGAACATGTAGAATACATGAAGTAAATTCCAGATGTAGGTACATTAAATCTGCAAGTTCTATTTGTTCCGAGCATGTCGGTTCTCTACCAGTCTGTCAGTTTTCGAAGAGCTTGAAGTCCCGAGAGATCCCGATCTTCTCAGCTCCCAGTAATGACCTTGAAACTTGGCTCCAGAAAGATAGGGAGGGTTCCCGTTCCCCGGTATTAATGTTAATCTAGATGAGATTGTCAGCGGTCAGGAACACAAACGCCTTGTTGCACTGCTGGAAACTGTGAGCTTGTTGCTTGGCGTGGGTAGGAGGAAATAGGCGTTCAATGGGCCGTGAACCCCCGCACAATTAGGTCTCTCTCTCAGTCGCTAGTCCCAACGCCCACAATAACCTTCATTTAGACTACCCAACTAATTCGACTATTTTAGTTCCAACGCCATTGAATAACGTTGGTTTGGAATCGGGGTACAAATTCCTTCTCATTTTACGGAGAGACTTGATATTTCCGAATAATAAGATTATGGCAAATTATGAAATGATCGAAAGGAGAGGGTAGGGAGTAGATGCAAAATACGTACATCAGAAAAAATTATATTCTCACGCCAAGGAGGACCTTTAACCATCGGTTGAAGGTCTTCCTTGGCGTGAGAATATAACCAATTGGTTAATAACCAGTGGGTAATTTGAATCTGTACTGTAATCTATACATAATAACTTTGCCTGCTCACTTGAAACGTTTTCTTCGCCGTCGAATTTGGTTTCAGTTATAAATTTCTATTTGTTTCAAAATGTCTCGCTGAAATGGTCACTCGTTGGTCACGACAATAATTGTTGCACTGCAATTATTGATCCTGCGAGAGGCGATTTTAGTTTTTTGGACTTCTGTAAATTTAGGATTTCGTTGGCATCACATTTGCGCTCGGGAGAGTCGATATAATATTTTTGTTATGATTGGACTATCTTTTTCCTATCGTTTCCTCGATGTAATTTTGACACAGAATTGTTTTTCCGAAGATATCCTATAGGAGGTGGGCGTTCAGGTAGGTTTTTTCGTGCTCCTATGGCTGACCCATCGGTGTTATCCCGCAGCCATTGCTCTTCTGGAAAGCGGGTGTGTATGGTCTCTAGTGCTGCAGCTTTCAACTCCGGTGCTGGTGTGGTTTGCCTCGATACTGGCGATATCAAGATTGCCCAGTAACTGGCAGATTGTCGTGGAACTTGGTCTGTGACAGGAACTGCTCGTCGTTGCGGAGAGGCTCTGTGAGATTGTACTCGTTTCTACGGCCATCGACTTTCAAGAGGAATGTGGTTTGGGTAATCAGTCGACTAGAAGCTGGGGTGTATGTTTCCCAAAAGTCTAAACCATTTCGCTTCAGTCTTTCACTGAGCTAGGCCCGCTAAGTTACGCCTGCACCTCTGAGATTCCAGCCAAGTCTGTAACTCCATAGCTGCGACTGGGGCTGAGGCAGCACCTCCAGTGATGACCCTAAGAGCATTGTTCTGGGCCACATCCAGTCAGCAAACTGCAGCTTCGGATGCAGTAACAAACAGCTCGTTTCCGTATTCCACTGTAGGTCTCACGTAGGTCTTGTATGGTAATGTAAGCACGTCTTGGGATGCTCCACGCTTGGTTCCAGGCAGTCTCTTCAACAGTCCCAGCCTCTTTGTTCCCATCGCCGCATTTGCCTCAACATGGGCGTTCCAGGACACGTGTGAGTCGAGCATTATACCGAGAAACGTAGCGCAGGTTCTCTGGCTAAGAACATTGCCATCAAGTGATAGTGAGACGGGAGGATCTTTGTGGATAAAGTGAAGAGATGAAAATCCGCTTTGAGGGTGTTTATGACCATTTCGTTTTTTTTAGCCCAGTCCGAGAGGTGTCCCAAAGCCACATTCAGAGCGGATTCAAGGAATAGAGCTTGATGATGCCTGAAGGTCCAGATTATCGGTATCGAGGAGAGTGCTGAATCCGGGTACTGCCGCAAGCGAGGCAATCACATCATCTATCATTATGTTGAACAGAATTATCCCTGCGGTACACGGTTACGGGTTTGTCTGAAAGATGAGGTTTCATCCTGGTAGCTCACTCTTTGAATCCCTGGGCAAGGAAAGATCTGAGTGAGGGAAACAATCGGCCACTGATTCCAAGCTTCTACTCAATTTGTTTTTATTGTACTTATCACGGCTTATACAAATTGAGTACAAGCTGACTCAAAAACAAATAGGTCCTACTTATCCCGGCTGTGTAAGTTGCACTATTAACATAAAGTGAACTGAAATTATGGTATTATCATAATTATATACCTAGTTGTGCAGAACAACGAAAATATTGATATTATCAAGGGCCTTTTCTACAATCGTTGATTGTAGGCCTACTACAGTGGCAGGCCTACTTTTAACAAACGCAACGTCATACCGACGTTATATTATACGTCAATAACAAAGACATGTTCAGAGAACGTAATTCAGTGCCGCCATTTGAGAAAATATTCAATATGCGGTAGGAACAACTAGGAAGAAAATGTAGATGCGGCCAGGGATAGGAGAAGGAGAGCTCGGGGAAATTACATTGCAATAAGATGAAAAATACGGGTTCGCCGAGGAAATATCTTCATGCGTATTTGAGAGAACCATTCGCTATTGCGGGGCTTCAGGGTTTACAAGGATCTAATCTCTCTTCCTGCTGACAATTTCCCTTTATCAACCCCTTCTCTAATCCCTGGAGCATTTGGTATCCGTGTAATGCTTCCAGGCAACCTCTCCCCATATTGAAAGATCAGTCTCTATTGATGGGGCGAGGGCCGTATCTCTCAAATGCGTTTTGAATGTGGTCGTATTTTTCTTTCTCTTCTCCCAAGATCTCCCACCTCCTCGTTTGTTACGTCTCTCGAAAATTAAACCTGAACGCAGACGACGTTCTTTGATTACGGAATTGTGGTTTTTGCCTCGATATTCAGCGGGGACGATCCAACCAAAACAATCACCAGTTGGATTCGACAGTTTGAAGAATTGAGTGAACTGTGCCAACTGACAGAGTAGCAAATGTTGCTTCACTGCCGCCGATTATTGAAAGGGACAGCTGCGCTTTTCATCTAACATGAGCGTACTCACAAGGCATACAAGGGCAAGTCTAAAGCAATCATTATGGAGTTTACCCACTGTGTTGATCCATAAGAGCTTACATCAAGGAAAAGGCTGCTCCCTGAGTCGCTGACTTTTTCAATTATTCAATACTTCTTCTTTAAAATATTCTATTGTAACCACTGATCAACACCCAGTAACTTCAATTTCATACATATTAATAAAAATTATGAGTCGGGTCCTCCATCAACTGCACAAAAATGGCACGCAAGGCTTTGGTCCTCCTTAATCGTTGTACGCCACCACTGTTGTCAACGGGGCGCAATACTTCGACGTTTTCATGTTCGTGGAGCTGCTCTCTCACTTCTGAATGAATCCATATACCCCAAAATCTACCAAGAGATCTCTGTGGAGGTCAACTATTCGAATAAACCCGGAAGCATAAAACTTCTGAATACATGGTTCTGTTGAGTCTGCATTATGTTTCTACCGATTTACATGGTGCAACCCCAGAGTTAATAATACCACACACATAATGTTCACACCAAAAATAATAAACCGTTGCGAACAGCATTGTAGCGTGTTTTTTCTCGGTAAGCCGATCGTCATTGTTGAAGGACTCGATTGTCTACTCTTCACGGACATAATATCCTCAACCTCCTTTCGCAAACCAAAAGAAGAGCCCTTTCCGCTCGCTCCATTCTCCTCTTTCCTTTCCCCCATTTTAATCACCGGTTCATTTCACATAAAAAGGAAGACCAATAATTCTTATCAAGGAGTCATTCTTCCCAATTATTGGGCATACCCTATTTCCGACCGAAGTCCCTCTCTCTGAAGTTCTCTTGGGGCAAGAAATCAAATTTGTAGGAGAAACAGTATTTCATACTTAGTAGTCACTATTTTATGATATAAATTAGTAGTATAAATTAGTATAGAATATAAATATAAATATTAAATATATAAATATAATAATTAGTACTATATTGTAATACTACTAATACTATAATAATTGTAATATAAGGTAATATAGTACTAATGTAAATTAGTACTATACTACGTAGTTTATATAATATAATTTCATATCACTAGGACTTCTAATAATATTCCTCTATTAAATTTACAGTTACTCATTTATGGCGTCCAGACGGCCAAACGGGGTTCCAAATTTCCTCACCGTCCCCCTGTATCGTATTTCGTTTCAGAGTCAATTAGATATTCCAGGTCGACGGTTTAGGCGTAGCTTTGCTGTTGACTACGTAGATTTAAGAATATTTACTGGTTGCAACACATTGCCTCACGTGCTGGTCTAAATGTGAGGATAAAGGCGCAGAATTGGTTAGTGAAACAATGAGCAGAAATTGATTTAGAGCATCAAGAATTTTTTTTGTCCAAAATTTCTCTATTAGGAACGAGCTTGGCCCAACAAGTTAGTTAACTTTAATACGATATAATATAATATCGTATTAAATATATAATATATTTTATATCGTATTAATATATTATATTATACAATGTGTAGAGTTCATAGCCCAATGGCAACTACTCTATTGGATCACTTTCCCACAAGACTTGTCACATCACGTTACAAGGTCGAGAGGTTTCGTTCTGTCAAGACGACCCGTCGGGTGACGTTGCTGTTGTCTTGTAGACGAAGAACTTGAGGTCCCGGTGGAGGTCATCATTTCTTATGTATGTACCGGGGAGCGTTGACAATACTCCTTAGTATCTTGTTCTGAGATGTTTGTATGATCTGGATGTTCGTCTTTGTCGTGCAGCCCCAAAGCTGGATGCCATACGTCCATGCAGGCCTTAAAATTTGCTTGTAAACAATTTGTTGTGTAGGGATACCTAGTTGAGATTACCTGCCGAGCAGCCAGAACATCTTTGAGGGACTATTTTTTTTTGTTTCAACTTTAATATCGATTGATATTTCGGCCTAGTTGGACAAGTTAATTATTATTTTGGTTATTTTTGCACGAATGCTTTCATTTTGCGACTTTGTGGCAGTTATTTTTATTTTTAATATGAATATGTGGTGTCATGAGTATCTATCTGATGATTTAGTATTGCAAACCATATTTTTTATACGTGCATACTGTGTGGTAATCCTGATCCAGAACATAAAATTCTTGCAGTGTGACAATGAAAAATACTAAATACTAATAGTAGTAAATTTGATGAGAGGCTGTCGTTCTTTTGCAACTTCCCCCATTGGGACGCAATGCCTCCTTGTTTGGACGCAGCAATGATCCCAAAACGTCCAGTCCGGCTTCCATTATTTGGGACTATTCGGTATTTTTGGCTCGCACAAACATTCGCCCACCATCGCCGTTCCCAATCTCGAGATTCCTTTTCATCCTTCAACAATACGGAGACCTCGGGATTATTTACCAGCCTCAAAGGTTCCTCCTCCCCTGCCAGTGGTAGTCCCGCGAGAAAAGCCCTCCGCCCAGGACCACCCCATTTGCCAGCACTCCTACTTCGGTCACATTGGAATATTGATGTGGGGGTTTCAAGGACGATGGGGCGTCGACGGAAAAAAATATTGTATTATAAAAACAACTTACTCCCCTTCGTTCTTCCCTCCACCGCTTTCATTTCCTGTTGACGTCGTCGGTTGAGCGCAATGATGCTGCTATTTATGTTCTCAGCGCTTGAAAATATACTCACATGACAACATCATTGTACTGAGAACCTTGATTTGAGCATAGCTTCAACATAGAATACACTTTTACAATATCCTACTTGACAAAAATACGCAATATTTTGTCATTCAAAAATTCTCCCACAGCCCGTTACTCAACATTTTTCACGTAGCCACGCTGTTGGTATCCGGAAAATTCACCGCAAACAGTTCATCATAAAACATTTCACCGCAAAATAATTCGTCCAAAGAACAATTCACCGAACGTCAACTGTTTGAAAAAAGTGTTTCAAATTATAGCAGACCCGAAGCACAAGCATGATGCCTTTTGTGTTTTTTCCCTAATAGCTCCTAATAATTCCCTAATAATTTTCCCTAATAATTCCTGATAACCAAAATATATACTCGAATTTCCTTTCACACTTTACCCAGGCTTAGGAGTGGCAGAAAGAATCTGGCGTGTTTAAAAGCAGGAGGCTGTCCTTTTTCAGTACAGCAGGAATGTTCCTTTGTCGTCAATTAGGTTCTTTCGGTTGCCTCAGGTTTGCACACTCTTTGTACATACCGCTTCCGTGGGGGTGGAACATCTTGACCGCCATCGTACAGCTCTATGATGAGCTAGTTAAAACTCTGTTCCCTCTGGATGGCCTGAATAAATCTCCATATATTTGGAAGGTCTTTTCTGATTTGGGACTCGAAACGCCGATGCCATCCTTCAAAAGCCTTGTTGGTTCGTGGTAGTCCCTGCGGCACTCCACTGTTACAATTCCACATTTCTAGGAGGGAAACAAGAGCTCGTCGACTATGCCGCTGGGGGCGTCCAATCCAGGTGTATTCGAAGTAGTCTAGAACCGGCTGTATTTCAGTGGGAAGTATGTCACTGTCGCAGAGCTCTCACGACTCACTCCGTTGGGACGAATACCACTGCTGGAAGCTGCCGAAGTTTCAAGGCGAATTCTGCGCCCGTTTCGTATCTTCGGTGAAGCCCATGCTAAGTATAAAATAATATATGTACATATTATAATATATTTTATGCTGTATACATACGTTTTTTTGTGAACACCCTGAGTTGGCATTCTGTTATTTATTGGTTTATTAATTTCAAAATTCGAAAAATTCGGATGAAACGGTGTATTTTTATATAGTCTATTTTTTAGAATTTTTCAAGACCATCCACAGCTTTGTACGACCAGCCGTTCGTTCACAATGACGGCTCAAACTTGGAGCAGATCGAAAATCGTCAATATGAGAGTGAATCGAGAGGCAGCCTGTCAGGTCCATTTTCAAACTGGCCCAGCTGATTCAAACAGCACATGGTTTTGAAATATCGAGTTAATAAATAATATTTAATAATAATTATTAATAACCAACAATAAATAATAATAATTTACACTACTTGATAACAATTATTGATAATTAATGATAATTCGTAATAATAAATTACACATCATTCAGTGATCTAGATAGAAGGATGATCTGCATAAAGAAGATAATAAACCGTTGTGTCAAGAATTTGCAGAGTTTTTTTTCCGGTGAAGTTTCTATTCGTTTTATATTCGGAGAATTTTTTTCGGTGAATTTGCTATTCGGTGAGAAGTTGTTTGGTGAAACGTTTTCGGTGAATTGTTCTGAATGAATTTCCTGTATCCGTGCCGATGCTCTGTTGCCCGGACACTGAAACTGTTGGGTGTAGGAAGCCGCCGTTATGTTTTCAAATTTGAGGGGAAAATACCAACTGATTGAGAATGGACCAAATGTAGACACGAATCCGTTTAATGCCAAGCTAAATTACAATTGAATTTTCATTTGCAGCTTTACGGTGTATTAATTAGGAATACGGTCAAAAATCTCCCATCTATACCGACTCTTTGATCAGTCATTATCATAGTTGCATTCAAATCAGATTACTTTCTACTAATTTTTCACCCTAACTTATCGTAATATATTGCGGAAGTAACAACCCCCACAAAACATAATATGAACATATATGAGAAAAAAGTTGTTGTTATAAAAAATTGGCGATAGAACTGTTACAACAGGGGTATTTCATTACAACATAATAAAATTATACCCATTATAGCCCAGGATACCTATGCTTGAATGATTATCGTAAACCGCATCACCATACAAAGACTGAAGATATTGATATTGACGATTTGGAGTACGTTTGGTGACGAAAAAGAAAGACATAACTGAGTATAAATCAGTACGTTGCGTGCTAAATTGAATGCACAACTAGCTTGGTATTCGATCCAAAGAATTAGATCTCTGAGATTTACAAACTCAACAGTCCCTCGCATTTACTTCAAATGAATACGTCTCAAATTCGTTCCCTAATGCGAGAAAATAAAATGAACCCATTGTAACCACATCAATGCTCCTAATCTCGATGTCACATCGGGCGACGCTAACGAGCGAATATTACGAAAAAGTAATCAACGAGGAAGAGATTCAAGGATCTCTTTCAGTTCGTGGAATGATAAGTGACATTTGAGGGGATTAAAAGCTTATGCGACCCCAGCCTCACATATCCCCTGAAAGGTGGTCCAAACGGCACAAATTTCAACCATTGACAAAAAAAAGGGGGAAAAATTAAATGAAACGCAAACAAATGAATTATTGTCATTTCTATTATTGTACACGTAACCATTTGTCTTTATAACTATTCAATAATTATTGTGGTTTCTTACTCGTTTTTACGCTCACAACTCATTTATTTATTGAAAGCGACTTTTTTTTTTAATTGACTAATTTTAAAACCGTAATATGGTTTTACTACATACTACATACCTAGTTTAAATAAAATGTAAGATAATATTATTATCTTACATTTTATTTAAACTAGGTATGTAGATACATGAATAAGTTCCATTGGCCAGGCGAGTAAAGGCGGTAACGCTTCACTGTCTATGCTTTGAAAAGAGGAAGCTGAGGTCATCAGATCTTGATGTGCGCTCATCACAAAATCTTTGTGTCACGAGTTCGATTCGGAATGAGCAATCTGGCCAGGCGAGTCCAGCCGTCATATGTATGGTACACAAGGGGAAACTCCCCGTAATGTTTCAGGAGAGCCCTGAAAAGAAATTCTTATCGTTTGACCGAGTATGTTTGACTTCCGATCTGTGATGAGCTCCTACACCTTCTACTTTATCCGGAGGCTCCGTTCTCAGCAAACTGAAATTCCCAATCCAATCTCGCGCTCGCTCACTTGTATACCCTCTACTACTTACCACTTCCATGTCGTAATTGGTAACAAAATTAGATTTTCGACCATTGGTTGACGCCACTTTCGTTTAGCGATGATACGAAAAACGACGGTAGGTACATAATTTGGTTCATTTATAGCACGGCTCAAAGTACCCATCGTTTGCAGCGACAGGGCCTCGTTGCTGATATGGCGCTTCCGGGTTCAAATTCAGCAGAAGTCCGATCAAACCGACGACGAGGGTGTTGAGAGTTTTCTTCGGCAGACGATGAACTCCTTGAACTACCTGTAACAATATAGTGTTTGTATCGAAAGAAAACAGAAAAGTGTTAAAGCAATCGGTAATGTACTTTCGGAGATTTAATATTATGAAAGAACAAATTACATTATTTCTATTCTTTTAGATTGTCGTGACATGAAAGTAATAATTGGGGAAGGTGGAGTTCTTCAACGTCGCAGTAAGCACGATGCCCCTTGACGAGCCCCTAAACACGTCCTTAGCTAATTCGTTCGTCACACGTCAGAGCATGAACTGCTGAAAGGGCCTCCGGAAATTTTGCCGACTCCAAGCAGTTTTCTGGGACGGGTTTTTACGGTCTCTTTTTACGCTCGCTTCGAAGACACGGGAGATGACTCGGTGCTTACTAAGCTCCATTCTCGTACTTGAGGTTTACGGGTTGAAGAGCAGATTGGCTGCAGGTGTGGTTAGAGTTGGGCTTGATTAATAATGTTTGGACTTTGGCAGCAATCACTTTTGTTGGGCAACTTGATTGAAATGGTACAGAGGGTGTGCGAGACATAAACTTGAAGGAAAAAACAACATTTAACATTTCATAGACTCGAAATGTTGTTACTATGCTTATAAAATTCATGAAACTTTTCATCACAATACAATCTTTATATTTACAATACACACTTCCGTAACACACACCCGTAACACACACCTTCACACGACGGTTTTGTGACCAATAGAATGAACCACCCCAGTTTCCCAAGAGCGTATTTATACTTATAAGTTTCATTGTTTCTATATCAATTACTATTGTAATTTACCTAACCTTATGTTGAACCTATTCCGAAACATTTTAAAAACGCTAGACTCATCAGAATTCCGACCGTATTGAAGTAATATTATGTGCTTCATTGAACATTAGGAAACGGATTTGAATCTAGAAATGCTGTTAATTTCTCTACAGCGGTTAATTATCTTCTGTACAGATCGCCCTTTGGAGTCAACAATATCATTGTGGCAAGTCTTTGCAAGACATACCACTTTGGCAACGGAAGGAGTAGGTGGACACTAGTGAACGGCTCTGTTGTGGTCCATAATTTATTTATACAAAATGTGAATAAAACAATCATGTTGGTGATCAATTATTTAGAATTAATGTGTATTGATTTATTGATTTGAGTTGTGTAGATAGAAAATCATTAACCTTTGTGGTTAAATTTTCTCCGTTTTTGGTTTATTATCTTCGATAATGAACCATTGGAATCGCCCAAAGAAAAAATTTTTTTAACCCCCCCTCAAAATTTGTGGGTTTACGTTTCAAGATACGTAGATTCAGAAAATCGAATAAAAAAAAATCCGTCCGTCCGCCGTACGCCGTACGCCGTACGCCGTACGCCGTCCGCGCCACTTTGCCCAGTTAGCGTTGAGTTAAAATTACGAAATTTTTTTTATGGGTTTCGACCAACCCCACAATGGTCCTCGAAACTTTTCATAACCCTAGGTCAAGGGGAAGGGGTTCAAAACGAATTTTGAAAATTTGAAAATCTCATATCTCGAAAAATTCATATAGAACGGTATGTTTTTTATTTCATATTTAGATAGAGTTTGTTCCGTAGAATTTTTTAAGACCATCCGCAGCTTCGTACAACCAGCCGTTCGTTCACAATGAGGGCTCAAAGATTGTGCCTCACAACACGATCGTGTATCAAACTGTTGAAATACAGGTCCATTTTCATACTAACAAGCTCTTTGGAACATCATATGGCTTAAGTGATGTCGAATTTGTTGTTCTGAGGTGCGTTTCGTGCTACGGAAATGAAGGTAATTTCGAATGTTTGTTGGTAGGTACTTCTTTTATAGAAAAATTATTACCGACGTAGTATTAAAAACCCCTGAATTATATCGTATTAATTAATCATAATTAATAATTATTATTATTAATAATAAATACGAATTATTAATACCTAACAATAAATTATAATAATTTTCACTAGGTACTTGATAAAATTGTTAATAATTAGTGATAATTCATAATTATAATTAATCTAACATTTAGGATCTAGACATTTAGACCTGGTGATCTAGACAGAAGGGTGATCTGTACAAAGAAGATAATGAACCGTTGTGTCAAGAATTTGCAGAGTTTTTCAGTATTATGTTCAGTAGGTAGTTAATATTTTCAGAGCAAGAATAAAAGCAAAGTAAGTGGTAAATCTTCAAATTTAAAAACTAAATGCGTCAATCAAACTAAACAATAATTATTCTCCTTGGATTGTGGCAAGGGTTAGACTTTTGGATTGATCAGGCCACATCCTAGTTATCGCAGTAACGAATACTTTTGTTGGAAATGAAAAGGCCAACTTGAGGATGGCTTTCGGGCTGTCGAGTTAAACCTAATTTTTCCTCGGCAAAGCTGAGAAAGTAACGCGGGAGTCCGAGGATGAAACTGTATGTCGAGGAATGTATGAAAAAGAGTGATTGGTGGCGTTCTGAGGCATCTGTCAGAATCAAAGCCCACCGCCGCTAACTCCACTCAGGGCGGCTTAACAGGAAAATGTCCGCACACGGCTTGGAAAGTCGGTTGGAAGCACCTTACGTAAAAACCTCTCCGACTTTATTAGTGGATCCTTAAGTCCATGCTTTGGGGGGCTCTGCTCTTTCCCGCAAGTTTTAACTAAGTTTCAGGATGAGTTGTTCTAGGAGCAGGAGAGACCAAGGGAAACCGATTTAGAATCTCAGTCCTTGGGACCCCCTTTCTGGATTATCTCCGGGCGAGCTTCCGTTACTGCTAATGGGCTTCCCTTCAAACTATCTAACATTATCTTGGGCTCAAATTAACTCTATGAAATGGATATTTGATGTTAACGTCCTCAGATTTCTCGTTGGTTATTCAAATGTAGATTCTCTTATAAACAATCATTTTGACCAGAATCCCGAATTCAGAGCTTTTCAACTGAAGGGAGAAATAAGTTAAAGCACCATTTCTCATCTCTAAAAACACGAGAATAGTTTCTGTATAATTGTCA
This sequence comes from Stenodema calcarata, assembly GCA_963920205.1. Taxonomy (NCBI): domain Eukaryota; kingdom Metazoa; phylum Arthropoda; class Insecta; order Hemiptera; family Miridae; genus Stenodema; species Stenodema calcarata. The sequence continues at coordinate 10,672,725 of OY986050.1, forward strand.
GAGCCACCTAAATGAATAATACTTCGAATAATACTTGAACAAACTAAATACCACATGAATTAAGAATATAAATACGATTCTGTGGTTTATTTCATTTTATTCATCATACCATCAACCCTCACTGAATATTACCGATCATGTTGAATAAATACAGGAAAGTGAGACCAATACCTATAGAACTAAACTCCCGAATCGTCCCATATGCTGACACTGCTAAGTACCTTGGAATGGCCCTGAACGCCAAGCTCCGCTGGAAGGAGCACGTAAAGAAGAAGAAGGAAGAAATCAACCTAAAATTCAAGAAGATGTACTGGCTCATTGGGAGAAAATCCCAACTGCCTATACATAACAAAATGCTACTGTACGAGCAAGTGATCAAGCCAATTTGGGCCTACGGCTGCCAGTTATGGGGCTGCACTAAGAGCAGCAACATGAAAATAATCCAAACAACGCAAAACAAAATTCTCAGGAGCATAGTTAATGCCCCCTGGTATGTTCGAACGAATGATCTCCATCGCGATCTTAAAGTCAAGATGGTGAACGAAGTTATTAAAAATCGAGCAACGGACCATGAAAACCGTCTCCACAAGCACAGGAATGTTGAAGTACTGAACCTTCTGGACAACAGTGGCGACGTACGAAGGCTGAAAAGGACCAAACCCCTGGTCCTAGTTACATGTCACTAAAGTGATGTGATGAGTGGTAGTAGGTTCTATGAACCACAATACGTTAAAAATTAACTAACAGAGTGAAGTCACTAGATGTATAATATACAGTTGTAACAATAAAGATGATAAAAAAAAAATAAATAAAAAAATAAAAAATGTTGAGTAATGATATGAAATAAATCTTCTGTATACAGGTTATTTTGAACAGTAGGTAATTTCATTTATTTTCAGTGCAGCAGAAAATATGGAAATGTTATAAAATACGTGTTTGTGTAGCGTCAGTCCCCAGCTTGCCAAAAAACTACAAATCGTTGGCACACAAGTGAAATCAACTAAGTCAGTCACTTTTGGTTTTTTTCTTCTTTTTTTTTAGTACCTATGTATACCTATGTTTTTAACTCACGATCGATTGTTGATTCGCAAATTACATGAGGCGAAGTTGAGACTTTGATATCTACCCTGAAACGACCCTATTAAAGCGTTTACATGGAAGCTATTGCTTTGATCTCAAAACTGAAATCACCAACCGATTGATTGTTGGAAAATACATAGGAGTAGCCCAAAACCGAAAGAGAAGTGGATATAACTTTTAAGCCGTCGAAATGATGTGTGATCTTGAATGATGTTCATAACCTTGCCCTACAAGTGTGATAAATATTGGTAGGTAGGTACCTAATAGAATTGTAGAGAGTATGTTGAAGAATAATTAGAACATTCAACATTAAGAAAAATGGGGGATAAAGGAGAGAGAGACAGAGAGTAATTGTTTCAATATGAAAATAAAAGACCTTATTCATGACCTTAAAGGTCTCTCTTAAGGGAGCTATTTGTTATATTCCGAATAGCACCAACTCTAAAATGTCATGAGAAACGGACAGGAGATAATTGATAAAGTAGGTACTGCTGACAAGAGTTTATCGGTATGTTTAATAAGTAGGTACTGGTCTATCATAGGGTTACCCTAGTTTGTAATTTTGAATTCAATTGGTCAATTTCAGAAAGCTTCTGATGTGAAATATGTGTACAGAGCTGTTGTAATGTGAATAACATAAAATGTTATTGTTTGTTATATTTAAGGACAGCATTAAATACTATTAAATAAGTATTAAATACTGAAAATGTTTCACCCTACCGTAAAAATATTTCATCTATCCAGGTACTACACCTGTACAAACAAGAAGCACTGAATCTCAGAAGTAGAATGACGTATTGTTGAGGAATGAATCACGAGCGTAGTGATCCAGTGGATTTTGGAGCTCTACCGAACAATACCTAGTCGATAACTTTCGGATAATGTTCTTGGTATTTCACTCGTAAATTTCTTCGGATGATGACTAATAGCACGCATCCTCGACGGTGCCTTGGATAAATTGATGGTGGATATAAGATAGTGTCTTCATTTATCAAAATTGGTGAAGCAACAGCAGCGATAACCCACATTGACAATGGAAGGGGTAGGTAGATAATAATGAACCCTTAGAATTTCGGTTAAACCACTCGTGTTGTATTTATAGGACCTTGCGATGGGTTGAGATTCGTCATTGATACAAAGCAGGTTAAGTAGTATTAATTCCCTAACTTCGGGTGACGTCGAGTCCTTGGCGGCTTCCTACGGGCCTCTACGGTGGGGAAAATTCTGTCACGACGGTTTGATCTGAACAGATCACACCCTTCTATTTAGATCAATGCTCTGTATACGATACCTTGTGAGGCCTATACGAAACCTTCATGCCGTTCTCTAAACTGCTTTCTAGCATCCACTGTCGTTGTTTGTTGTTTTGAATGTCGAATGCTATCCTCGTCAGCTGGTGATATTCTGCTGCAACGTCAGTCCAAAAACTGAAGTTTTGAGTTCTTTCGTTTGTTAAACCAAAAAATTTGGTTGGATGCGGAAAACGGTATTTAACTAGGATCATGGAGAACAGCGGATCATGAATCCAGCCATACTTTTTGAAGTCCAGGTCCGGAAAATATCTGTTGATATCGGTCTTAGGTAATTTTTAATGTTTTTAACAAACAAACAGCGGAAATACGAGTATATCAGTGCTCTCTTGTTTCAAATTCTTCAGTTACGGGCCGATTTGAGCTGCTGCTCTGTACTTTCGATCATATCATGACAAATGCCGCGTTAGCATTAGTCCTGCCCTTAAGCTGCATTTATAATCGGTTGTTTCACACATATCCTACTAGGTAGATAGATTCTGTTGGTGTTTTGGGATGTATTTAGTTCAATCGTGTCCCATTAAATTGCTGTTGGTTCCGGACTAGTGTTGTAGGTTCTTCGATGTCAACCTAATACATACATTTTGTGGTAATTTTCTTATTATAACTGGATAATTTTCTAGGTGTTGGCAAAATTGGTTCAATCAAATTTACAATAATGCCACCTATTATTATCTACTATACAAAATACCACAAAAACATTTAAAATAGACAAGTTATTATCATCGTTATTATGTATTGAAATAGACCTTAAGAGAAGTTGAAATATTGGTTAATTACTTACTTGTTTACTAACTGAAATTAATCAAACAAGCGGAAGAGTTCCACAGAGTAGCTCATTGGTGGCCCCTTCAGTTTTATAAAGAAATTCTGTGCTGACCTATCTATACATCAACTATGGACGAATTAATTATATGACCAAGCCGAAAAATGAATCTTCTGACTTTTCATAACCGTAGGGACGTACCTATGCTGCCGTCCTAAGTTAAAACGTCCTATCTACAGTAAAATTTTACTGTAGATAGAACGTTTTAACTTAGGACGGCAGTATGGTTTTCTTACTAATTTGAATAAATTTAAAAAGAGGGTTTGGTATGGTTTTGATTTCAGGAGTCTATGGTTAGGAAAATGTTAACTACCTCAGTGATAGCCTCTACGGATAAATGAAACACTATTTTTCGGGCCGACCTCCTCACAGATAAGTTAAAAGACGAACTGATTTCTAAGATCGAAGAACAGTTTGGAGAAAATAGAGACAGCAGGTATTGAAAGAAGTATAAATGAGCGTTCGCTTCTGTTCTTGAAAAACTGGAGTCGTGAATAGACGGAATTCCTAACCAAATGCATGAATGATGTAAAAACACTCACGTGGTGGATATTTGATTTTTTGGGAGGACTCAGAAAACGACGAATCATCGCTGCTTACCTATTCAAACACGTTTCTAGACTATGCATCATCCTGAATAATACATGGGGGATGATTCATGGTCGACGGAGTTCACTTTGTCAAACGAAGGGATGTGTGAAATCGGAGATAGTGCGCTCTGGGGAAGGCAACATCCAACTCGTAGACATGTGAATTGATAATGCCGAGCTCTAAACAAAGGTACTCTGTTTGTAAGAGATCTCTTGTCCCAACCTTCATGCACCACTTTGTTTCAACGCATTTCAATCGTACTATAGTGATCGTCAATACTGATTAGTCATAAAACGAAATATCTGAAGGTCTAACCCTTGTTTATTCTATAAGTGGAAATTGTGTCAGCACTAAAGACAATAATATGAAACAAAGACCCTCTCTTGGGAAAGCTGGGACCACTGAACCGATGGAGTACGTTTGGGAATTAGCTCTTTACAGTGCGAATCAATAGGTACCCCTTTTTCTCATCGTTTCTTTGGCTTTACCACAATCGCAGCTATCATGCTATTGGCCCTTTCCATACTAGTGGTGGAACATAGAATAATTTTGTAACGAACAATTAAGTGAATCTGATTCAAAGTGGTAAAGAAGAACACAGTAGGATAGTAAAACCATAATAAATAACATAATGCCATTTTAATGAACCAATAATTGTAACACGCTCTGGAATCTCTAATTTTAGGATTAATATTATATTCAAATGGACACTTTCATTCATAGGAGGTTAACAACAAGACCTAACAACGCTGTCTCTGGTTATCAAGAATCGATGTGCTTAGATCACCCATCTGTATGGATCATCGTGTAAGTCCTCTCTTATTGGCCCAAATGATTCATTTCATAAAAGCAAATCTATTTGAATTACATGTATATCCGAGTGGTTTGAGAATAATTCAAAGCAACGATACATTTTTTTCAACCGATGGCAACATGTGATGAAAAAAACATTGAATCAATATCCCGGAAATTCGTATTCACAAACCAACAAAAACGTGAAATGAAAGTTTCATTCATGAAACCATAAACAAACAACCTGAATCGTCTACGATAACACTTTTCTGAAAGAATCTGCCATTCGGAGAGCAGATTGGATGCGAACGATTTTATTCCACTTTTTCTTCGCACAAAGGCGAACATAGATTCCGCTGAGTGTGTAAACTGTCTCTCAGCTGCGTGTCTAACTCAAGTTCATTTTTATTTGCTCCCCTCTCGGCCGCCTGCTTTCCACTGAATTAATGCTGGTGTGGCGTGTAAATAGATTTACCGGCTCATAAAAAGACCTTTTTTTCACTCCTCATTTTCTATGCTTCACACTTTATTTCCTGTCGGTTCTCGCCTCGCTACACCCTCTTGTTGCCTGGAAACAATTTTTCGTGACGGTAAATGGACGTTTGATCGTTTTGGCTTCGTTATTTATTTTTAGGTGAATTTAGTATTCATATTAGTAACACTAGTAGGTAAGGAGTGGACAAAGGTAATATTTATTACTAACAATCATCATTTTGTTCTCTTCTTCATCCCAACCTGTCCAAAAATACACGAAGGAAATGAAAAGGAGGTACCTACCAGGGACGATAGGACACCACTATCACTATATTCCCCTGAGCGACGCCTTCTTAGTATTCAAGAAAGAAACAACACTCGAATGGCAGACGAACTATGAGGCTTCATCACTAGAGAAGGGATACTACCACTACCAGGTACAGCCACTCGTGTCATGGAAACCCTGGTTTAAAGGGAAAATCCTAAACAGAAATGAGATAGTCCAGCTAGTAAGGATGAGGACTGGACACGGCCAAACAAATAGATCACTGTACAAAATACATGTAGCCGACTCACCTGAATGCGACCACTGCAACGGGGTAGAAGATGACGTCGAGCACAGGATTGTCGAATGCCCATTTTACGAGGAAGAAAGGAGGACCTACAGCGAATTCTTTGGCGAAAGTGGTCTCAAACACATACTGAAGAAAGGAACAACAGAACAACTAAAAAAAATACTGAAATTTATGAGCGGGGATTCATTTATAAGATCTTTGAATTTTCATTTTATCTATTATCAATTTTATATATTATTCAATTATAACATTATTCAACAAACAATTTAACTGGCGATATGTATTCATGACATATGTAATACACAGTCTATAAAAAAAAAAAAAAAAAAAAAAAAAAAAAAAAAGTTCTCCCGCAGGATTTCGGGCAAAGATGTCGTAATACTCCACGCAATCTGAAAAAAAGGACCCGAACTGCGTAGATATTTCAGTGAAATTCTATGGTTTATGCAATTATTAGATTTCTACAAGTATCTCCAGCGTGTCACCTTCGCCTGGATTAACTAACTCAGGCCGGGAAGCCTCGATCTAATCGCCCCGCTCCCACCATTTCTTATCCTTATTGTGGAGTTCAATTGATTGAAGCCGAATAGAGTAGCGCATTATCCAATCGAAATAGGTAGTATGTTTATACCAATTTATACTCTATAGTGGTAATGTTAGAACGATGCTGTTGGTACAAGTTAAAAGAAACGGTTCTCAATAGTCATAGCGAGCGTAATGCGACGCAACTTGGTCGTACTGCAGTGCCCTCGGCCGAATTTCCTATCAAGGTCGGCGTGGAAAGGGATGCTATTACTATACGATAGGTCGTAGAGAGCAAGGGTCGTTGGGCGGATCTGGTAGGCAGATTGCGGCTCGGAGATAAACAGGGGAACAGCCTCTCGCTTGAGTAAGACCGAAGGAGAAGGAACCAAAACGCCTTCTCTCCTGAATGTTCTATCCGCGATTCTATCTGGGGACTGAGATACCACAACAGGAGGCTGATAGTTCATACGGGATCGAGTGTGAAGCCACCCCCCACAACAACCTTATCTTGTTCGTCTTCAACAATTGCGTTCATGAAAACTTCACGACTCGTGCATTAAGTCCTGTAGATAACTCTGTTGATTTCCCCATATCTTAAACCAGTGCGGGACACGTGGCTTCATGAACTCATGAGCTATGTGAGACTTCCAGACTCATGGCTTCCTGTTTAATTATTTTAGCTCATGTGGGACCAAGTTAATTATCATTTTATGGATGATTTCTGTAAAAGAAAATATTTTTGAAGAAATTAATCTTTTAATCTTAATCTTGATCTTTTATTAAAAAAAAACTTGGGACGATCATCGAATAAGCAAAACATATTATGCACCAATATACTAATTGTGGGGTAAGATACGAACAGAAACGGAAACTTGATAAATCCGACATAAATTATATTTACAATTCGAAGGTTGAAATAAATAAATCAAGTACATATTCTTCATGTATAAATAAAATTTGAAAAAGAAATGAAATGTTATCTGGTGGGGAGGAACCCTAGGTATTAATATTAACCAGAAATACAGATTTAACCGGTTAGGTACCAGGTGTTGGAACTCCCGACCTGTCAAGAGATGGGGAGAACAATTGTGATTCAGACGGAGAGGCTCGGGAGTGACACCATTCGATTCGGTGTAAAAAATATTGGAATGCCGAGCAGATACCTCCAAGTCCTGAACATATCAATTTCCGTGTAGAACCCTCGATTTTGCTAAAAGAATATCGCGTTTTTCCGCATTCGAACGCCGTTTTCTTAAAACATTATGTAGATAAATATAAATTTGAACACATCGTTGAAAAGCTCTTGAATTGCAGATGTTTTTGCCGAAGAGAAGAACGATCAGGTATGGGCAAAAATAGCTTTTAAAAATGCCATCATGTTCAACCAAAAAGTTGTAATTGACAACATTTTCACGTTGGCGTGGTTTTTTACTTACTAAGCTCGTTTATAAAATTAGACTATGTATTGAGAAGAGAGCAAATTTAACGCTCTTTCCAACGGTATCCTCAATTTTAATTTTACACAATAAATTGGTAGACATGGTATTTTTAGTGAGTTAAGGTCGAAAACACAAAGAACAATCCCTGAAGTTTGGACTTCATTCTGGGACACCCTGTATAATATACAATATACAGTATGTTTAATATTATGCTGTTCGAAAATTTCAATTAGAAGCCTAATTATGCCTCGATCGATAAAAGAGGTATATGAAAATGGGGTGGAAGGAAATGGAAATCGGAAAAGCTTATTTGGATGATGCGATGCGGAAACGTAGATCGGTAGCAGCCTGTTTTTTCGGTGACTCCCAAACCGTAACTTGAAACTGCAATGAACATTATATAATTAACATGACATAATAATATTTATATAACTATTATTTGGCACTGCAAACGAGAGTTTAGAGATTTGGAGATTTCTTCCTGATGATTTCGGGGAAATAACTAGAAAAAGGGAAAATCCTGATTTGAACATTCGCTCGAGAAAATAGCAGTCATGTACTGGTAAGTTCCGGTGAATGACGAAATACATACCGGTAGAAGAATCCAATACGAATATTCTGCTAAAGCTTCGAAATCCCGACAACTCTTCGGCGAAGGGAATCCGATGAGACATAATAAAACGTCTCGAGAGAAGAGAGAAGGGAGAAGGTAAAGCGACTGTACATAATATAAACATATTTATTATGCGACTGCACATATTATGCCGGCAGAACGTGGACGGACGTAAATGGTGACACCGGTAAACCCTTCTGCCCAAGATCGGCGAGTCCTCGAAAAGCTAAACGGGCTGCTCACCGAAGGAGTGAATGAATTTGAAAACCAAACAGGTATTTCACGGTAAAATAAATATCACAATAATCTTCGATAATGAACCATTGGAGTCGACCAAAGAGAAACATTTTTTACCCCCCCCCCCCCTCAAAATTAGTTGGTTTACGTTTCAAGACACGTAGATCCAGAAAACAAATGAAAAAAATCATTGTGGGGCTGGTCCAAACACATAAAAAAAAAATTACTTATATGATGTCAATATGATACAAAAAGTCATTTTATATTCAAAATCTGTCTCGAATCTATCTTGGTAGGTACATATAATATTGCCGTCCGCCGTACGCCATTCGCGGCAGTTTGCCCAGTTAGCGTTGATCTTAAATTACGCAATTTTTTTTTTTTTATGTGTTTGGACCAACCCCACAATGATCCTCAAAACTTTTCATAACCCTAGGTCAAGGAAAAGAGGTTCAAAACGAGTTTTGAAATTTTGAAAAGTTCAAAAATTGAAAAATTCAGATACGAGAAGAACGGTGTTATTTTTTTTTTAGTTCATATTTAGGTAGAGTTTATTTTTTAAATGTTTTAAGACCATTCACAGCTTTGTACGACCAGCCGTTCGTTCACAATGGCCAATCGAAGTTGGAGCAGATCTAAAATCGTCAACGTGATGGTGAATCACGAAGCCGCAGCGCAGGTCGGTAAAATATTCATACTGGCCCAGCTGATTCAAACAGTCGAGTTAGCCAGCTGATTCAGACGTCGAGTTAATTAACCATAATAATTATTATCAATTACCTATAATAAATACAAATGATTAATAAGTGATAATAATTATTATGATTAATTAACTCGACGTCTGAATCAGCTGGCTAACTCGACTTGATCTATCATTTAGTGATCTAGACGGAAGGGTGATCTGCGATAATGAAACATTGGACTTTCGTCTTCTTCGAGAAAAAACTTGAATTTGTGGAAGTTCCTTTCCATCCCAAATGAATCTGCACAGTCCGAAACAATAACATTTTGTTTCACTCATTTTCTCTATTTTTTCGGTTCAATCCCTCATCTTGTCATCTTAAGGTTGGTCCGTGAAACTTTCCATAACTGTATGTTAGTAGGAAGGAATGTATACCAAATTTTTAATTTTTCTAAATGTCACATCTCCGAAAGTTTCAATTGGACTGTATACTTCTTTGAAGTTATTATTGAGTTGAAATGAAAAACTAAATGAAATGAAAAATAATTTTATTCCTTCTAATATACACAGAACAGAAACCTAATGAATAATTGTGGAAATACCCCACTTTTTGGAATGCAGTTCCGTGCTAGGTGGGGGAGTTGGAACATATTATAGTAAAATTATATCAACTTATTATTATGCTATATTAAGTTATTAAAATTATATTAACATTTGTTTTACAATTTGGAGTGAGATTCAGAGTTATTATGGTTACAATTTTAAATTGAAGTGGAACTGCTGTAGCAACATTTTCTTACAATATCCATAATATACTAAGTAAAAGTCGAACAAGCATAATGTTATTATACTCATTCTACTTTGCCCACGATCAGAGGTTTTGTTATGGCGTACCGGTGCTTGACGTCACATGATTTCGGGAAAATAATTATTTATCGTTTATGAACTTTTAAATAAATCAAGGGTACGTTATCCGGCGGTTATTTCGTATGTGGCTTTTTTTCAAATTTATTTTCTTTTAATTTCCCGTTCTTGGATTGATTTGGTGAATTATTTTGGTACGCGTCTGGGTTCTTTGAGGATCGATTTCATGGTGGGGGTCAATTAGGATGTGTGTTAGTCCATCTGGAGGATACTGATCCTCTGCCATCAAAGGACGGTCACCAATTATGATAATTTCAAGGAAACTGTAGATAGCTCCTTTCATCCCCTCGCCATTAGCCGCCTCCAGAGAGAGTCAACGCTGCGGTGACGCGTCTAACACTTGCCCGTCTCTAGAGAGACCTATCATCGTGTGCGGCGTCGAGGAAAAGCCCTTTCCCAAGCCCGCGGAGCCGAAGGTTTAAATGAAGAAGCCATCACTTCTCCCTCCTGCCAACCACTTCTGCTCCACCAGATCGATCACCCCGCTCCTTCCCACGGGTTCCAACATAAGCCTTAGAAGAGATGATATCGCGAGCGGAAATCTTCCTCCAAGTGCCCCGGATTAGTAAAGGCTTATCACCGGCTTTTCTTAGGAAGGACCGGCTTGGTAAATAACAATGCCACTTACCTCCGCCGTTAGTGCTGCACAGGTAAGTTTTTGAGCCTCGGTTCATTTTATTCTCCCCATTCAAGACGACGATACCGCGAGTTGAGGAGTATCATAACGCAGTTCCATTGTTCACGTTCAACAGCTCTCTTATCATCGAACCCTCCCACAGGTAATCCACAACCGTTTGCTGTTTCCTACGCTTTTTTTTTCGTCTGATTCCTTATTTATATTTTATTATTGCACCCGGACATGGATTTCATATAGTTTTAGGCATAACTTAATCCTTTGTCGTTCTGATTTATTGCACATACTCACTCCCTACACAAGCTTTGTGGCTTAGTGCGCCTAAAGCGTCGCGTCAACTCATTTACTTCGAGAAGTTGGACCACATCTTCATTAACATGGTTTTTAAGGCTCTCAAGATCACCGCACAGCTACATCACTTGGTTGATGCTTTCCATCTCAAGGTCGCGATGTAGAGCGTCGTTGCGGGTATATCACGGCGCAGTGGTTGTGCATCGTACCTGATGGAATTCATTGTTGTAGTCCCCAACCGAGAGAAACGCAATGTTGTCAGCAAAAGTTGCTTTTGTGTTGCAGTATAGGTCCGGTAAGTCACTTTTGTACAGCATGTATATGAAGGGGCCTAACACATTGCCTTGTGGGACGGCAGCGTTGACTATTTTTGGTTCTGAACACGCGTCATCTTGTTTGATTCGGCAATACTTCTTTGACAAGTAGGAATTCAGAAAACCTCCAAATCTCAATTCAAGATTTAGAAAAATGTACTGGTTGATAGGGAAACACGCGGAGCTCACTTGCAGGTATAGTAGCAACTTTACCAGCTAGTAATTAAACCAACACGTATGGGTGCCAACTGTGGGGTTACACAAAAAATCAATCTGGAACCAATGCAAACCTGATACTCCTAATCGTTTTTATTGATTCCCCCCTCGTTTCAGAAATATTTGATCAACCAGCAAACATCAAACGGCGCACGGGCTATCGCAATAGCAACACTGCTCGGTCGTGCGGGTCTCCCATAACCTTCCGAGGATTTAGCTTCTCTTTTTGTTTATTACTTGCAATAATTACTTCCTTATAGGACGTAGGAGTATTTCACATTATTTACAATGTATTGTGTCTACATTTAAATCGATAAGTCGAGGAATAGGTAAACCTGACGTCATAAAACCGGCTGAAAAGTCAGAGCTTCACGAACGTAATAATGGACGAGACAAATTAGAACTGGGAAATACTGCAAACAACGAACGCAAGTGTCACTTTTTTAGAATAATAATAGTAACAATAATTTCTCTAATGAAATCCAAATTTTGTCACAGTGGTTTATCATCTTCTGTACAGATCGCCCTCCTGTCTAGATCCCTGTTCAGTACACAATATCCTCGAAAGTACACAATCGTGAGAACACAATATCCTCGTGAGTCCCACACAACTAGGTATACACAATAAATGGAGGAATGGGCTAAAATATTGTTTGAATGTCGTTGGTGGGAGGGGGGGGGGGGGGGTTAAGAGTCTTCTTGTTCTTGGTGTATTCCAATGGTTCATTATCGAAGGCAGTAAGCCAAAAGCATTCCATTCTCATACAATAATTTTTCTCAAATATATTTGGGAAATATTTATAAATATTTCATGAGATAATATTTTCTAAAATAATTGGTAATAATATTTTGTTTTAACCCATTATTTCCTTGTTTATATTGTATGGACGAAATCCCCATGTATGAGGTTCAAATGTGTGATTCACCACATTAAATAATTACTGAAGGTTAGTTAAACTATTGAGCTGATGGTTAAAACGAGCTGATGGTTAAAATGAGGTGAAGGTTCGTTGTTCGCAACGTAAGATTCCTGTTATGTTGCGCAATCCATTGATAAGTAATCCAGGCGGAGTACGGATTGATAGTTCATAACGAGATTTCCATCTAACTATCGGTGATCCACTCTATAATTGACGTAGGTATTATGCGGAGCACCTGAAGGTGAGCGAACTGAGACCTGTGTCCTCCCTAGAGATGTCCCTCAATTAAAACAGGTGTAATTGGTCATTAGGGAGAGGAATTGATTGGTGGGCTCACCACAAGTTCCTCTGTCGCTATCGATGTCCAACACCTGGTTGAATTCCCCAACGTCATTGAAATATGCCGTGAGGTATGACATACCTACCTCTTTTATAATAATATTATAAAAGTGTTACAACCACCAAAAACGATGTCGCTGATTCAAGAAGTAAGTTATATATTGTTTAGTAGATTATTCTTAGTACTAGAAGTTGAATTCTAGAAGTTGGTTTAGACAATGAGCTGTTTATAAATCAACTGTTATGTACGAGACTGTTTTACATCCTTTTCTCATTAACTTACACAAAATCCCCATTACAATGCAATGAAAAACATTTCCAGTCATGCAGCATGGGTTCATGAGCAAATTTTCGTATTACCACATAACCGTTTTGACATATTCCAGAATATGAAGAAAAGAGAGTGTGTCTCCATTTTTTGCCAAATAACACCTCATTTCATCGCTACACACGATGGTGAACTCATCCCGTTATCAGATTAGAGCACATGAACCGTGAAGAACATATCAAGTAACAACCACGTGTTTTCATTCTCAAAGTGCTCCAGTTTGCGAACGGAATAAGATATCGCCATCGTGTTCAACGTAAGAAAAATAAATAAATAAATAAATAAAAATTACCTAATAATTTGTTTATTTTTCTTCTCCGAAACTCCCCAAAATCCCCACGTGGCCAGATTCTGCCCATCTACGATCTTAGCCTTTCAGTTGCCAGGACTGAATTTTTTTGTGCAAATTTTTTATCTCAATTCTATCAAGATTTTGGAATGATAATTTTTCCCAAATTCGAGTCTTGAAACTTTCGTACCGAGAACAACAGCTTTCTTTTCTTTGAAAATTCGCTAACGGTAAATCAATTTCTTTCATTATTTTGGTTCATTTTACATGTACAATAATAAACCATTGCAATCAATAAGGGGAGAAATTGGCATATTTCTTCATGGTTCATTATATTCGTACAATTACGTGCCGATAAGAGCGAAGTGGATATTCGCCCAATCAACTAATTAGTACCATGTAGATAAGTTGGACGAGGATTTCTGTTCTGAAATCATTTGCAGCTTATTTTCTATCCTGTTTCGCAAATTATTATTATTTGAAATTACATCTATGTTCCTGACAACATATTGAGAAGATATACTCTTAAATCATTAGGTACCTATGGAGTAATCAACACTCCCACACATATCAAAATTAAATTATATAATAGTTCACCAACAAAACATACATTCTTTATTTATTCAATTCCTATTAAAGTTAACGTTATACTTAAATTTTAACTTTAATGAGCTTATCACACTTATACATGCTGGTCGGTTAGGCATTTCCATCACACGATTTCTGTCGGTATCATGGAAAAGTACTAGATAATAATAGATACATATTATGTACCATTAAAGTGGATACTTTTTTAATTGGCTTTCATGAAAATTATCAAATGAAACTATTTATAAATAAAATCGCCTAACAGCATGTTCGTAGGTCATCTCAATATAACAGAGGGCGGATAATAAGCGTGTTCACATCTCAGATCTGCACGAACCGCTTTCGGCACAGCTAGCGGTTTTAGTTACCAACAATAATCAATGAATGCGTGTTGTATGTTTGTTCTCGATGAAAGAAAAATCGAGGGAATATGAATGAAAATTGACGAGGTGGACTGTAAGCCGAAGAAATGACGATGATTACCACTACTGAAGGAGTTCGTTAGCTTCCTCGCACGGTTTACTGCCCCTGATATTTCAGTTCAAATTCACAGGAACTTTCGACTGAAGACACTCTCCATAATGTAATTAGTTTAGGACGTAATTACACCCTTTCACCCAATACACCCTCAGACTATCGACCTTCGAACGAAATTTTGGTATTTATCCTACATTACCGCTGATGTACCCACAGAGCGGCTAATTAGTGGATTGAGTTGTTCCTCAGTTGTGTACTCGCTCAAGCTGCGTTGATTATGTATTGCTTGCTAAACATCGCGATACGCTGTAATTACACCGCTTTAATGGAGTTATTATCAAGGTACTTCCTGTACCTCCCTTAGGTTTATTTAGTGAATAATTCATTTGAAGTTCCATATAGGAAGTGAAATCAGGTTTTATCAGGTGAAATCAGGTTATACCACGAAGTCACTACTAAAATGATGTAAAATCAATATACACCTATTATACAATAATTATACAACAATAATTATTATTGTTTCATATCATCCGGGTCGCGCAACGTCGTACAAAATGAGTAAAATGAAAAGTTTTTGCGAAATTCGAAAGGTTGACTGTTTATTGCACTTTTATCATACGACTTTTGAAGATAAGCATAGCATATTATTATTAATATGAATAAAGTCGTATTATATTATAAATGTTGATATTCAACTGTAATTCGGTCCAGCGATGTGCTCGTAGCCGGTAGCAGCCATTATCATTTTCTGACAATTTCGTTGTGTGACAATGTTAACATTCGGATAATTTAAAAATTTTCTAATAGTAAATTTTTTGTCACAATATTCGTTTGTTGGTGCAGGTCTTCGCTCATTTCGTTTATAAAACGACCCAGAACACACCACGGCCGCCCAATGTAGGTAGTGTTATTTATTTACAATATGTACACATTTCTAGTCCTTATCAATCGAAATTCTAATTTGTGCGAAAAAGTTGTCATCGCGTGACAGTAATGCGGTTCTAGTATAGCAGTCTGTGGAACTGTGTCCACACACTCTACAGTAAAGTCTTCACTTGCAGCTTCAAGTAAGGAGTTGACTTGAAGCTTCTGTCACTAGCTTTTGTCGCATCTCTCAACTACCTTTGTATGACATGGAACAGCATCTATACTCGTAACAGGCTTGAAAGAAAAACCTTGCTCCTAAACTGTTTTATCGCTTCATTAGTGTGCTGGTGTTCTACAAGATTACTTCGGTATAGTCTTTAGTTTCAAGGTTAGGTTTAGTGGTTTTAAGCATCGTTAAACAGTTCAGCCAAAATAATGTACATTTTTGTTGGTGAAATGCCTTATCTCAATATTTTGGTGAGTTGAGGCGTTTCACCTTGACACTAGCGCAAAAATAAATAGGTTTTGAGGCATTTTCATCCTAGAGGTGTTTTACCTTACCAGCCCAGCCCCAGGAGTCTATCAGTTCTCCAAGTGAACGTGTAACGGATTAGTACCATACAGATTAGTTGGACATATAGATCAAGTGGACGGGGTTACGG
This sequence comes from Stenodema calcarata, assembly GCA_963920205.1. Classification (NCBI taxonomy): domain Eukaryota; kingdom Metazoa; phylum Arthropoda; class Insecta; order Hemiptera; family Miridae; genus Stenodema; species Stenodema calcarata. Next base: position 10,688,718 of record OY986050.1, read on the forward strand.
AATAAAAACATACTCTTAATAAAATTTGGTGGAATGAACGGCTATTTATAACTGGTTCCTTGTGCTCAGTGAACGAGTTGAGGAGATTACGAGTATGAAAGCATCCTGGGCTCAGTTTACACATCAAGGGGTTTGGCAGGTAGGAAGGGTTGGGCTCAGTTTACATCGGCTACCCCGGATTCGGGCTCAGTTTACAATCGCTCCTTCACACGACTGAATAGAATGGAGGAGGGAAGAAGTTTCAGGTACGTTCCGCAGATCAATTCGTTCCGCAATTCATATAGGTTGGTGAATAAATAATAAAGTCACACGGATTAGTCTTGCAATTTTTGTTACCCGTGTCCAATACGTCTAGTACTATGTATTTATGACTTTATCATTGATTCTATAAGCTGATGTCAATACTTGAGTGAAAAGAAGTGAAGGTTGTGGTGAAGAAAAGTTACGTTGTGTGCCTCATGAAGAGTTCAGAAATAGAAAGATGGCCAACTTCTTATCTTTGCACCATGACCCCCAAGATTAATTCTCGAAAGCCCTACTGTTTTCATTCATTAGAATTTTTTATTAAGCCCATTGAATTATTCAATGAATATATCCCAAACGGACGATATCTCTCATGAAAGACATCGATTTCCAGACTGAATGAAAATGTATGTAAAATATTGAAGCGAGACAGCTGAACTCCGGAGCGCCCAACTTCAAAGTACAAGAGGTCGAAGGAATGGAATGGCAGGAGTTTGAAGGAACTATGGCGGCGAAGAAGAAGAAGAAGGGAAAGGGCGGAAAGGGGTGTTTGTGCAAGTAATTAAGAAGCTCCCAAGGACGGGGAAAGGAAGTCTTGCCTAACAAAGAGCCCGGGGGCGCCCTTCCATTTGTCCTTTAGTGAGGAAAGGGAAGACGGGAATAATTACCCTTCAACCCTTGGACAGGGGGCTTTCCTCCCGAAGACTAGACTCGGGCGCGTTGCGTTGGAAGGATTTGACTAACAAATGCCCTGGCCCTTCCAACTCCTTTCGGTCCTTCCCTTAAAGAACCGTCCTTAGCTTCGGGGTCCGGGTCAAGAGTCGAGACTTCCTCCAGCTCCTTTTATGTTGTTCCAGTTTCTTATTCAACGCCAAACGCGAGAATCCGCGCCTCTTCTCCGCGGCCCTCTCCTCCCTTTCCACATTACGCCTCGCCTCATATTTTTCAGAAAGCTCCGGAAAGGATTTCCTTTCATTGCATTATGCACTCTCTTTCCCCCGCCAGTCAATGCCCAGCCGTCACTTAGAAAACGATCTCATTATACTCGTATTCTTCAAAATTCCACCTGCTTTCGTCTTCAATAAATTGCATTTCCCATTTCTCAGCCACCTACCGTTTCAATCCTAGAGTGATAGGGGTGAGTAAATGTTACTCACAAGGAGAAATATCAGTTGGTTTCTCCTAGACCAGAGATTGATAATCACAATAATAATCAGATTTAAATAATTGAAATCTGATTGATTCAAATCAGATTTAATTTAAATAATTGAAATCTGATTGATTCGAAACTTGGACGTAAAATGGCGCGAGGTTGTGTCTTAACGGTTTATGTACATGATTATGTTTCTCTATCCAATAATAATAAGGGTAAACTAATTTTGACGAATGGTTCCCATTTTCACGTTTTTGAAGCTATTCTCTATCAATACAAATTCTACAAAAAAAAAATCATGCACAGACCCCATTAATTCGATGGAAACTAAGTATGGAGTAACGTTCAGTCAGCAACATTCGCAGCCACCGCAGTGTACGCATTGTAAACCTTAATTTTGTATTCGTTCAAACGAAATTTGAGTTCTTGCGGTGCGAGTGTTTTGAGTTTTGTCTTTCCGCCTTGAGCCAATAGATTGGAGAAAACGTAGGGGAAATTCAATTTGGTTTATTATCTTTGTTGAAGCGGAGTAGGGGTTGGATAACTAATCAAGTAAATGGCTTGTAACGGTCCGAATAGTCTTGACAAATGTCATAACTTTCCATAACCCTAGTTCAACAGACTCAGCTGTTTCAGTTCATGCTTTTGGGATATCGATTGGTAAAACACCATATTTTGCCCATGCTGATTGGAACAGCTTGGCCTGCATGAGCAATGGCTCGATTTGCAGCCTCATGATTTGCCCTCAGGTTGACGACTTGTAATGGCTCTACCTTTGAGCCCACATTGTGAACGAACGGCTGGCCGTACAAAGGTCCGAATAGTCTTGACAAATGTCATAACTTTCCATAACCCTAGTTCAACAGACTCAGCTGTTTCAGTTCATGCTTTTGGGATATCGATTGTCTTGTTCTGAGATACTCGTAGTTGTCGAGTCTACGGAAAGAAGGTATTTTCAAATTTTTGGTGGTAGGTACTTCCTGCTATAAATTATTGCGAACGTATGTACCAGGGAAATCCAAGAATTATATTAATACAAGTTAATTCTAAATACTTGGTCATGAATTTATATGTATAATTCATCAGTTTTAAAAATAAGTTATGTAAAATAGAACAGTGATCAAGATAGGAGGGTGATCAGTGATAAGGTAGTAAACCATTGTCCAAGTTAGATAAAACGGAATAACACAAGCAATGAAAACATGATAATAGTATATGAGATTCCGAAGGCGTGTGTGACTAGGTGAGTAGAGGGAAAAGGGGCCAAGCTGGGCAGATCGAATATACTAAACCGCAAGACACGAAGTTATCAGTTTTCATCTCAAGAGAACAACTCAGTTCGAATAGAGATTGACGTGTTTCGCTTTTATCGCGGTTTCTCGATTCAACACTTGGGCAACTCGAAGGTCTCTTTCATCAAAAATGAAAACCGAGAGGCGTCGATGTCGCGACGAACTAATGAAAACGACCTCCCAGATGCCCAAGTATAGACTTGAAGTTGGCATTGAAAACCCGCGATAAAACCGAAAAACGTCGAATTCGGTTCAAACATGTGGGATGAAAAATGATAAGTTCGTATCTTGGGATAGAGGGTAGGTATAGTTTTTCGGACTATTATTGGTTTCCTGCGCATTCTTCTATACCATGTGGCTTAGCGAAAATCCTGAAGAGGAATACGCGAAAGAACATTACATTTTCTTCAAATTTCATTGGTCAAAAGTATTTTCGACCCAATTATAATTCATTTTACCTTTCTCAAAAAGTCGAAAAAACGCAGAGAAGTTCAGGTTTTGGGATAGTAAGGGAAATACTCAGCAAACGTACACTCTACTATCTCCAAAAAATCCCTCAAATTTTCGTTAACTTTGGAATTGAGTCCAGGTTGAATGTACATGGCTCCTAGACTATAACATTGAAGAAATTAACAACAATGAGACATTAACTTTTTCCAACATTTAAAACGCGTGTTTGAACTTCTTAAATCTACGACACAGATTTTCTCATTATTGTTCATTTCTTCAAGATATTATTTCTTTCCAGTTCTGACATCATAAGTGTTATTACGGGGCCAATTAAAATGACAGGCGACAACCATAAAAGGAACAAAAAACTGAATCTATTCGGAAGCGCAATTGAGCACAAGGTCTTCTGAAAAAAGTCAAATTCAAAAGTCAGAGAGTGGTAGTTGCTATTCATTATTTGTTGCCTTGGCGTTCTCAACAGTAAAAACTCCTTGAATGAAATTCCGGTTCGCGGCCAGGACACGAGTAGGAGGTTTGTTGAAAATGCGATTCTTTGTAGAATTTCGAGCCAATGAAATAGATCTGACCTCGATAGTTAGGGCTTTATGGAACAAAATGCAGGCATAAAATTAAATGAATAATTTGAATAGCGTAACTGTAACATAGTCCATAAAAACTAAGAAGCACAAAATTTGTGCTTTAATGTTTATGAGTTTGACAAAAATTTAATGTTTGTGAGTTTATCACACCTTGATTATGTTCACATTGAGTATTTGCGAACCATTAACCGTCCTGGCCGCTTCAACTCCCCTCACGTCCTTTTATAGTTCCTTGAAAAGCGGTACGATGTCCCGTAATTTGTTAAATCGTGGTCGAGTTTCCTGAAAAACAGTTCGTTAAAAATGTGCATCCCAAATTCGATAAACCGCGGTAAAAGCTTGGGGCCGGGACTTCGGTTCGTTAAATCGTGGAATCCGTTAGATTGCGATCAGTGGAATCAAGACTCGTCTGTGTATGAATCTACATTTATGAAAATAATTTAATTTCAATGTGACAACCGTGCTGTGGTCTTTAATAAATCTTGAACAGCACCGCTGCAACCTCGCTCGTTCGTTATTTTTTAGATCACTGTTTTGTTCACAGAATGTGAACTGTTGGAACACTAGTAGATAAAATTTATATTCAATAAGGTAAATATAAAATTTATCTTATTTGCAATTTTATATTAAATATATTAATTTTATATTACACTGTTCTGCATACAATAACTTTGTGAGTCCCTTAACTACACGTAAAAGGAGCGTTACTGCAAATCCCATGACCCCCTTGAGAGATGTACGTACTGTATTATATAATATATTATGAATAATTCAAATTTTGAGTGGGAGTACCGCAGTGTGTGGTACTCCCACTTGTTGCAGTGTGCTTCTGAAGAACCCAAGCATTCTGACAGGCTGTGCCAATACCGAAAGTGAAAAGCCTAGATCACTATTTTCTGCCTTAGGGAGTTCAAATTCTAATCAAATCTATCCGGCCATGAAAGTATTGTACATTTTGGTTAGGTTTAGACATTTTACGGACACTCTCGTTCTTGAATTGTCAATTTTACATGGATAATAATATTATATACCTACTTTCGAAAAAAAAAAAAAAAACTTGCGCACACCCTATTGCCAGTTGCTGTTTATTGGTAACGCGTGTAATAATAATGGATATTATCCATGTCATATTATGTCTTACCGCTGGGGGTTATGAAAATTGTTGTTAAACGGGTTACCAATAAACCGCAACTGGCAATAGGGTGTGCGCGAGGGTTTTTCTTTCTTTTTTTTTCGAAAGTAGATGCTTTAAAAAGGGCAAAAATTGACCTCATGTGCAAAAATTACCTTCTCCAGAATTTATATAAAAAAGGCAGCTTATAAATTCGCGGGTAAATGAGGACTGACAACGATGAAATCATCGCTTGAGTCTTTTACGAGTACCAACGTACTAAAACTCCTTGAGACTAAAATCCCACAACCACGCGATCCCCGGTCAGCGGTCCAAGCGGCCGTTTCAGGCTGTTTTGCAGCTCTTGACGAACAAAATATTCAAATGCTCACATTTTGTGAATTTTCAATTCAACCAGAATGAGTTTTGACCTGACAATTGGTCCTTAAGGGGTTTTTAAGGACGCTAATAACCCCACTATACCGGCCTCATTTCTCTTACACAATGCTAAGTAATTAGAAATATACGTAATGACGTGTTTTTTGTTTATACTAGTTAGTACTTGAGACACAAAACACATATTTACCTATGCGATCAATACCATGGAGCATAACCATGGAAACAAAACACAAGACAATTTGATTTCATCGTGGCGGTTGTTGTCATTCCATTTGGCGACGATTAGGCTTTTGTGCTCGTCGAAAGTTTGAATCCCCTCTCGTTCCAACTACTCACTTCTCAACTACCCCCTCGATAACATTCCAGAGCAGCATATTGAGTTCGAAATATCGGGAAATTCGGCGATTGAATTTCGATATTGTTCTCGGTCCTCTCAGTTGTGAAATAGCCCGAAGTATTTCCGAGGCCAATAAAATCACGGTCTATTCAAAAACTTTATCGTCAACTGGGGAGAGGATCAGAGTCTTAGTTTCCGTCAATCCTGTTCCTCGGAATCCGTGACTTTCAGTGACACGTACCGTGCCGAAATCTCAAACTTTGAAACATAAGCGGAACAGCTTGGATACCCAGAACCTACCAACTAACCGGATTTCACTATCAAACATGTTTCAGGTTTATTACCATTTGTAATAAACCATTGGAACGGACAAAAGAAACCAAAAATGTTAACTCACATCATAATGAGAGGGTTTAAGTTTCAATTAGGTAATGTAGAAACAGAAAATGTAATAAACCAGCCCGAAGAGGATCCTTGAAACGTTTCAAAACCTTGTTTCAAAATGAATTTGAAAATTTCGAAAATGTCTTATCTCGAAAATTACGAATTTATTGGTATATTTTTCGTTCCGAACTTAATATATCTTAATTCAGAGAATTTTAAAGACCATCAGAATCTGGAGCTTTGTATGATCAGAGCTGATAAAAATTTGTCAACATGATCGTGAATCATACGGAGGCAGATTGGCTCAATGTTCAAGATCACTGGTGAACAGAATATGGATAAGGGAAACACATGTAGAACACAATGTCATATGAATGCAGTATGAATACTGGAGAACAGCTGATTTAAATCGTACATTGTTTTGAAAATCTAGTAGGAGGGGAGATGGCGTATCAAGAAGAAGAATCGATACAAACCTGCATAACGCTCGAAACATGTAGTATGTTCCAGAGTGAATTCTAAATTGCGTAACGGCATGTACACATATTCTTTACATATATCCACGGCAGGTGGCTCCAGGGCCGGATTTAAAAAATACAAGCTCCTAGGCCCCACCCTTTCCTATACTCGTGGTTTGGGGGGTCCTAAGGCCCTCCCACCGGAAAAATGCGAACAATTAGGTGCAAAATGGTGATTCATAAGGGAATTTACGCTAATTATTCCGTATTGTCTTGCCTGAAAATATTAATGCTTTGTCAGTTACTTACTACATAAGGTTTGTACCCATATGTATAGAAAAATTTAATACATTAGACGAATTCTACAATACCTAATACTCGTAAAACATGACCAGTGACATTACTTTGTAATTTGAATTGTGGAGTGGGCCCCTCTGTGGCGCGAGTCCCTAGGCGCGTGGCTATGTCGCCTGTGCTTAAATTCGGCCCTGGGCTGCCATTTCTTAGGCCTACCTTCCACCCAACTCGAGCTAATACCAATTTCAAGAAAACTAAGAACTTTCTGAACCGCCCTACACGCTTCTGTGAGTCCTGTAGCGAACCACCTTTATTTCCCTTCGCTCGACAACTTTCCTGGGGAGACCACCTGATTCATAATGGGTCCGGTTGAATTTTTAACGAGACAAGACGAGTATTAAAAAGAATGAATGAATTTCCATGAATTTACATAAGTTTGCAGCCCTGAGGAGGCTTAATTTTTTTGTTCAGCAGAATTGGGCCCGTCATAAACTGGGGGAGAGAAAAAATGAATACCTTATCGTACCGACCTGCAAATGTCTCAGCTTGAGTATGTTAACACTTCAATGATTTAACAACTGAAGGTTGAACTAAAATAAAGAATAATTTATTCCGCTAATGACATGTTATGTAAGACACATAGTATGACATGAATAACTGACCAAAGATCAGAAAGGAATTTACCGGAAATCTCCCACCACAAGGTACAAAATACTGCGCTCACACCTACAAAAAAACAGCTACAAAAAATGCTCACATGGTAGTTATAACAACATACTCGGAAGGAAAGGAATAACTTACGAATCAAGCCACGTAGATACTTGAGAACGGGTTTCCTCAATGTCAACTTTTTAGGTCAAGTTTCTATAGTCTCCACTATATAAGTACCGCACAACGCAATAAACATACAATATCACATACTTAAAACGAGGAGTGTACAGGGGAGTGTACACCGTTGAACACAGGAAGAATATGGATGCGTGCTGGGTCCATAACCCTGAGGGTTGTGGATCAAATTTCAGTGTGTAGATTTAGTTCCTCTCAGTCGATTCCACTGGCTCATTATTGAAAATAACAACCAAAACAGTTCTGTTGTAAACACAATCCCCCCAAAAACAACTCCGTTGTAAAAACTGGCCCGCCAAAAAACCTCAGCCGCAAAAAGGAATGATATCCATTTTGCCCGCCAGCCACATATATAGGATGCTCAGTGCTTCGCACCTCGCTGTTGAGTGTGCATATAGAAACCTGATCCTCCTACCCCTAACCTCCACCGTCAATGTTTTCCTGTTCCCTGTCTCCTTCCCACAACCCCCTCTCACCCTTAGTCACCCTCGGTTTCACCTAATATGTTTCCTCTGTTACACCAGCAGGGAGCTTTACGCTTCTTTCAATGCTGTTGGCGGGAGCTTTTTGCCAGATGAACAAGCTAACATAAGTATTACTGGTGGTCACGAGTAATCAGCGGTGGTACAACTGTAATGAAGTAATGCTTCAATTCAGGCTTGTTCATCTGGCAAAAAGCTCCCGCCAACAGCATTGAAAGAAGCGTAAAGCTCCCTGCTGGTGAAACAGAGGAAACATATTAGGTGAAACCGAGGGTGACTAAGGGTGAGAGGGGGTTGTGGGAAGGAGACAGGGAACAGGAAAACATTGACGGTGGAGGTTAGGGGTAGGAGGATCAGGTTTCTACTCGTATATGCACACTCAACAGCGAGGTGCGAAGCACTGAGCATCCTATATATGTGGCTGGGGGGCAAAATGGATATCATTCCTTTTTGCGGCTGAGGTTTATCGGCGGGCCAGTTTTTACAACGGAGTTGTTTTTGGGGGGATTGGGAGTGACAGCTAAAAACTAGCAAAAAGAAACAAACCTGTCGATTTTGAGCTGCTTGAGGTTTGGTCCCAAAAGAGGCCATATGGCCCCTACTACGAGACGAGTTGCTTCGACCTTTCGTTGCTGTCTACCTTTGTTACACGTCAAGTGTCCACGACGGCGACCTTACACTTGAAGTATTTGACGCAAATATATATTTTTTTCTTCCAGGTGTACTGGGTCTGCGGAATGTGTCTCTGGTCATCCTCCCGCCAGCCGTCGAAAGAGGACTAGAAGCTCAACTTCTGTGCCAGTACGATCTCGAAGGGGCCCCCTTGTACGCTGTCAAGTGGTACAGGGGGGTCAGAGAGTTCTACAGATATTCACCCAATGACAATCCTCCCACGAAAATATTTCCCTATCAAGGAATTCATGTCGACGTAAGTATAATGAACGCTCTTATATTTCACTAAATATTAATCGTAAAATAAATTTGTTGTCATGAAGGAAAACAAGAGTATTTGAAAAATCGTCTACTTCCACTGAAATATGGGGTGGTTTAATCGCCGAAACCGGTTTAACAGTGTATTCATATTTCAGTGGAAATAGACGATTTTCAAAATACTCTTTATGACATGGGTTTCCACGCGTGGTTTAATTCGTAATCATATTATGGTCAACACATTACGAACTAAGCCAGGTCCAGGTGGTCCTTCGAGTAATACATAACAAGGAAATGATATTATGATTTCCTTGTTATGTAGCACTCGGAGGACTACCTGCAAATCGGAGGAAAACTAAAAAAAAAAAAATATAGTAGGTCAGTGTTCAGTTAAACCAGTTGGTTCAAAGAAATCTGTACTGATATCGGAGCAATTAGTTAGATGGATAGAAGGAAGAAAGACTGCAGGTTTTTGGTCAGAGAAAAGCCTATCCTTCAATGGTGCAGAATAGTTTATGTAGAACACAAGGATGCAAAACGATTTGATACGACACACGCGCTAGCCATGTCGCAGAACATTCATTTACATTATGCACAATGTCAATTACGAAATTATAATAACGATGAACATACATTGACGTAGAAAATAAAAGGTAATAATGGTCACATGAACTACGTGTGGATGTTACAATGGTAGTGTGGCCAAACAAGTGGATTTAGTAGATACGAATAATTTCAGCAATAAATTAATGAATAGCTTCGTGTTCATTCATTTTCATGTATATGATATTTTATTTATAAAATACATAAAAGCAGAAAAGCGGAAAATAGACCAAAATCCCGTTCGACTCAGTCTCTTGTAATTGGACTTGCACATTAATTTAATAAATGAATCAAAATCATCTAGTTGAATAATAATTAGTTATTAGCCATAAATTTACTAGTTTATTGAATAGTACCCTGCACAGCTGCACGAGCAAGATTATTGCTACTGAGTCGGGATCACTGGCATTATCCGCAATTCAAATACATAATTCAGACAACACTGGAGAGCTTTTCATCCCGTTAAGATGCCTTTCGACTACCCCTCAAAGTTACAAGTTGTTATTCGCTCCTCTGGCCGTTCCCAAAACTTTTGGAATTCAAATTAGTTCATTCCATCGAGGATTTCTATCGGAACTTGGGTTTATCGATATAAATCGACTCCAAGAGCGAGCAGTCGAAAACCAACTCCCTAATTGACTGGTTATCCATTGATGATGATGGACGTCAATTACGATTTGGTTGATGTAATTAATTATATAATCATATACCCGTTAGCGGTCATCATTCGAATCTTTTCCGAACTCATATTTCAATGACGAACCATTGAAATCGATCAAGAAAACAAAATTGAACTCTCTTCCCAAAAATTGGTCGGTTTATTTTGCAGGGCATTTCGAATCAGATAATCAAGAGAAAAGAAAACGTTATTACGCCATCCATAGCACTTTGCCCGTTTAGAATTGCCCTTGAAATGAGAAAATCAGGATGCTGGCTTGCACCAGCCCCAGGAAGACTTTTGAAACTTTTCATAACCCTATAAATAACATATATGTCAAGGGGAGCAGAATGGGGTTTGGCACGTTTTTGTTTGACGATTCGTCGTCTACGGTGTAGTGGTAGCGGTATTTTTTTTTTTTTTTTTTCAGCTGTTTAAGACGGAATCTTGTTTTCTGGACAATTTCTTAATATGGCTCTCCCAAATTAGCTCCTGACCAAGATCGAGGCCAAAATATCGAACTGTGGCTTGGTGTGGGACTGTTCCCCTTGAATTTTTTTGGTTCCACAATCCCTTTGTAGGTAAATCTAAACTTTTGGTTTTCTGGGGATTACCTAGCTAAGTATTCTACTTGTCACAAGACCGCCTTATCTCGTCTGTGAATGCTTGCAGTTCTGTACATGCCGATTCCAATGTTCCATGAGTTAGGGCAGCCACATTGTCGGCGAAGTGGCTATACTCATCAGAGGGGGCGTTGGACAGTCTGAGCAGCGGCCTGCAGACACTTCCCTGCGGTGCACCATCCTGAATAGGTTTGACTGTTGAGACAGATTGATGACAACGAAATGAATGTCTCTTCCCCTCATAGAAATCCAGTATAGAATCGACTATTCGATGTAGCTGATGTACCTATGCAGGAATGCTGTCTTCTCAATCCAAACTGGCTCGAAATGAGAGATCAACAGAGAGAGGAGTAGACGTTCCAGAATTTTCGAGAACAGAGGCAATATGGGTCTAATGGGTCTGTAGCTATGAGGATCATTCCTATTTTTTCCAGGTTTGCGTACCATGGTTATAATGGCATACTTCCAAGTGGATGGGAGATAACCCAGACGAAGAATAGCATTATATTCCTGAGTCAAGAAGACAAGGGCTTTCCGTTTAATATTTCTCAAGAGTACCCGAACAATCATGTCACGACCAGGAGCACTTTTGGTAGGAGAGCGAGCTATATATAATGATATTATCATCCTTGACTTGACTGGTGTGGAAAATAGTGGGAATGGAGAGAGTTCAAGAGGTTAAAGTTGACGACGTCTTCTACAGATCGCGAAAAACCCTGGTCATCAAATGACCTGTAGAAGAAGTTGTGGAATTTAGTTTGAACTGTTACTCGAGAATATCCGAAATATAGTTCATTTCTCTCCAGAGGTCGAGTAGAAGGTACTTCCAATTTTTAGTGAAGGAATTTAGTAATTTTCTTTGGTCAACATTTTTGTTGCACGCCACAATGTTCCATTTTGTGTGCCTAGCGTGGATAGTTTTGTTCTGCAGCGTTGCTATGCTCTTCTCTTAATGCAAGCTTAATATGACGAGTTGCTCGATGGTACGCGGTTACGCTGTTGCGGACCAAACGGTGCATACCCAATGGTTTAGAGCCTCATTTTTCCCAATAATATTATGCAGCTGATTTATTCGGGTAGATAATGTCAAGATATTGACACATAATAACTGAGTTACATAATAACTGACACATAATATTGACACATAATAACTGAGTTACATAATAACTAATAACATAATAAAATAATAACTAACGTTTTTAAGGGATTTGTAGTCTTTTGTGTTCTACAATACTATCCATTGAATAGTCCCAAGTTCGATTGATTATACTTCTAACTGGACAACTCCATTTGATCACCCATCTAGAAAAGCAAATAGTCGAGCATACGTAAACCTTAAGAGAAAAGAGCATATGAAACCTGTCGGTTTCCAAGCGTATGGTCTGTGGACCGTAGAATGAGCTAATTTACATTGCTGTGAGGTTCTCTACTTTGAAACTTTGGAATTTCCTTTTCTGGAATAGGTATCAAAGAGAATAAGGTTTGGTTGGGTGTAGATGAACCTCGTTGTAGAGCACGGCGGCTCACACTACGTTACCTTTGAAGAGCGTTTTGAAGTGCGCAGGCACACACATGACACTGACAAAAGATCTTACTCAGCTTTTAATTTATCCCTAAACCATGTTGTGTTCACTATACCTTTTGGTTTACTACCTGTCTGATTATTAGGGATTCAAAATGGAGATCTCTTTTTTAGAATAATGGATTGAATCCAATTTCTCGCTTATTACATTTTTTTTATTACACTCCTTTCATACCGTTCTATTCACAGATAACGGGCAAAGGACGCGCCCAATTGTATAATATACATTATATTATTCATTACTAGGTATGTTACACTAGTGTTATACTAGGTAGTCACATATCTTGATGTCATCCTGTGGCAACTCATCCCTTGTCGGACCACAAGGAAAATCATAAAATATGCCAAGGATTTAAATTTTGAAAGTTAAAAAAAGAAGAAAAAAAAAACAGATTGTAGGTGAATATTTAAAAAATAACTTGGAAGTATATTAGGTATTTCATAATTTAGTAAGATTTTGGGAGGCTTGCTATAAGTACAGCACCCCGACCTAATAAGATCTATTGTGCCCTCATAATTTAGTAATTATGCAATATTCACATTGAATCGTGATAGTAGTCTTTGACTCTGAGCATCTAACTATTGATATCCTTTTAGATATTTAGAAACTCCCATTGCTTCTTTAGACCAAACATTTTCAGAATCATCTATGTAACCTGGATCAGTTTGTGGCGTTTGGAGATCATTGGTGAGAGTGATTAGGGGGGGGGGGGGTCCGCAATGGCATGAGAAAGCTCCTCAGTGGACGTTTTCAATGGAGCCTCCTGTGAAAATTCGATTGATTGACTTGATTGATTTGCGATGGGTCGAGTCCAAGATCATTTTTGATGCCTCAACTTTACGCCAAGGCAATGCTTCTGTATCACCTCTATCAAGCAACGTCTAAGCAAGCCAAACATAACACGTGCACAACCCACTTCATGGAATCGGGAATGTTGCTCCGAAATTTTGCATAGCGAAAATCTCCTGTTCTCCTTATCATTGAATACTAATGATTTTCAGCAAGTCTCCCCAAGATTTAAAATTTCCTCAGCAGTAGTCCCAAGCTAAATGCAAGAATATTATCTAGTCCTGGGTCATCATCCTGCTGCCTGCAACGATGATTGATGTCCGTTCACCTTCAATTAGTACTTATTAGGTTAATTACAAATTAATACCTATTATTTTTTCCCCCAAGAGAAGAAATTATTTATTTCTGTATCCGCTTAAGGAGGATATTTATTTTTCTGTCTCCCCGAATAACAATGATCATTAATTTGTACATATCTCAAAATGATAATTGTACCTTTATGGGTCTTTCGGTTTTGCGCTTTTCCTGGCGGCTTTTAGGAAAACTGATCGGAAATTACTGACATGCTGGAACTTCTATCTGTCCTGAATCTTAGTTCTGTCCCAATTAAGCGGCAAGCGGTCTGTATTATGTGTCCAAAACACTCTTCACATTTTTTTTTCCGTTGACATGCTCGTTTTAAAAACGTTCCGTAGGGCAGCTTCTGTTGTGCGTGAGGGACTTGGGGGTACAAGCGACTGGCCTCCAAATTGAAATAGATTGTATTTTAAGAAAAATGGTAACTGTGGGAATAAACTGTAACGACGGAAAATATAAGGTTGGTTGAACATGCGGAGGTTATCTCCAGAAGGTTTTCACTTTAAGGGTGGAATTAATAGTCAACACTTGAGGGTTGGAAGCCCCGGGATAATGGTAAACGAGCTCTCAAGTCTCCGATCGGTATTAATAAACGGTACTCGGAGACCTGAGTGTGATCAATACTTAAGGGTCCCTCATACTCAAACTGAGCTCGTATTAATAGACGGGATTCACTGCCGATTTCAAGTGGGACCCGCACTTGAACCATCCAAATCCCAAGCAACCACGGCAGGTACCTAGAGTGTCGGCTTATCAGTTCGATCGTTTCTATAAAAGCGTTTTCCTTGCTAACAAACCAATGTACCGTCGAACTAATCTCGTCTAATCTCTGATTCAAATTAAGACTAATCTCGTAAATCGCTATTTCTACTTGCTGCAATGGAGTTTGAGACTAGTTTGATCGCCAGGATTCCGAAGAGGTAAGTTAATGCAGCTTTAAAGGTTAGGATGAGGTAGGTAAATGGATACATGAATATTTAGTATAGATGAAAATTCGTCACAATTCCAGTTTTCAATTTAAATTATTACCATCATTATGGAACTGGAATTGTGTCTCTCATATTATGAGAGACCAGAAAAATCCTTTTGAAGAGTTCAGCAACACCGATTTCAAAACAAGCTGTTGCTCAAGTAGTTACTGTCAACTCGGTTTTTCCGCCCACCCATTTCTGATTATCAAATTATCTCATCGAAATGACCAATTTTCAAAAATCCATTCATACTTATCGTTTACTTATATTTCAGGTACTCCTATGGTTACCTGTACGCTCACTAGTGAAGTTACAAATTTGTATTTAAATAATATTTAAATACATATATTGTATCTTTATTTATAACAAAATAAATGGCAAATCAACAAAACTTATATTAGTGACATGATAGGAATATCCAAAATAAAGTAGTGATGTAAGCATACAAAATTACATTAAAAATGAACGGCAATTTACTTCAGCCAAAACCACGGTAAATACCTAATTCACGAACGAAACAGCTACTTACCAATAAATTACAGAAAACATTGGCAACAAACTGGTAAAATGTCCTTAACACGCGATAAGCTGGTTGAGTAAACCCTCGCTGGAAGAAATCTCCATGAAATTACTTACCGAGTAATCATCATGGAACATAGCAGGTGAGACCCCAATCCACTCAATTGACACTGTACTCACTCAGACTTTTAATGCCAATCTCGTATGAGACCCCCATTTGAGGTGCACCGATTCAACACTGTCACATTTGTACACACCAACGTGTTCCCAATCTGAGTTTGACAACCGAACGATAAAGTCTGATGTCATTTGATAGGAGAAGAAAGAACGGCGGGATTCGAACAATACCGCGTCTCGTCCCCACGTCCTCATCGCAAGGCCAATACTAGTAGGTGCGTCCACTCCCCTTGTCAGCCACGTAGGTCATTCCCTTCGCCCAACCTCATGTCTCTCCTTTCTGGACCGTATAAAGGGAAGCCCAACAGAAATCCACTAGGTCACCCACGTAATCCCTCGACCACTTCCCTTAATTGTTCGTCGCAGCTCGATACTTTAATCGCCCATGGTGTGTCCTAAGGGGATTTGTACACTGTCAGTCAAGCACCCTACTCCGTTGAGTTATTCCCTAGTGAGAAGGTAATCTTTGTACCTATTACCTGGTCTACTCGTCCCTTGAATGAACTTCCTTTATTTAATGTAATATGTACGTTTAACCACTGGTTGTTTAAATTTCATGTTTGCCCTCGCAACGGGAACTTTTGCACCTCCATTGAATGAACTCTTATCATTATACCTACTATAAGACCAACTCTAATCCTATCCGTCAGCTATCTACGGTCTACTAGCTAGCTTGTCCAATCCTCTCCATCTCAGTTAGCTGGTACCGGTCAGGAACACATTGGCCTGTAGGCGTTTTAAGGCTTATTGTAGGGGATCTATTTCTGGTTGGAACCCTACTATTTGATTTTCCCCCGAGGAGAAGGAGTGGAAGGTTGAGCTGCTCTGTAGTGTGTCAACCATGGTGAAAGGAACCTTTCACCATGGTGTCAACGATCTCATAGACGACACCTGCGGACCTATTCAGAATATGAGTGTTGCCAATCTACAAAATCTTTATACTACCAAGACGCCGGACTAGCCAGTCATTTGCAGAGAAAACTTCTCCACTGATATGCCGGTTCTATTAGGAACGTTTCTTTAGCCTCTGAACGACAGCGGACAAGCCAGTCAGAACACACATGATTGAAACTACAGTGATTTTAACAGTTTATGAACGACGATGTACGATTACAAATGCAGAACACAAGTTTAGGAGAGGTTCAGGAGAGGTTCAGGAGAGGTAGAGGGCGACACTCAAGTAGGTCCCGAAAAGAAAACGTTTATTCTGACAAATGGTCAACTCGGTCCACTTAAATGCATCCAAAAGCTTCGACGGTAAGACAACTCGGTCCGGCTTTAATGCAGTAATATTCAGTTGACTATCAGATATAAACATGAACGTATCCTACCCAACTGCATGCCTGTCTGGCTTGGGCCCTCAAATACCCAACCCCCACCCGTTCGCTGTTTAACTGTACTAAAAAGGGGGCCGTTCGCTGGATTGTACCTAACCTCAAGCACCATATATATATGAATTAAGGCTAAGCCTTACTATATTATTATTCTTGTACTAACTGTAACATCCTACAGATAATAAAGTTTAAAATTTAAAGAAAGGGGGGTGCCCAGTAATAAGGCACAGGTGGCTAATCCGTGGCATATTGTTATGTCGGGGTTTCCCCAAATACCCTTTTTTCAGCCTGCCCTTGATATACACGCATGTATTAAATATTTTTATGTATAACAAGAAGGTTTACAGCTGGTTCTCAATTACTAATATCCTACCTAAATTGTTGGTTCACTACATTTATCTAATCCTATCCACCAACAACAAAGGAGTTCTCGAGCGTCTCTCTGGATATAGTAGGAAACACTCGATAGCTTTAGAGTAAAAACAACCGTAAAGATCATGTCATACCCATCAAATGTTATAGTCATGTTGGTAATTGAAGATGATGATTGCGCTGTACTGATGGAGATACCGAGTTGAGATCGTAACTCGATCGCTGTTTTAAGTGATCGTAAATGTTTTCGCTCGTGCTCTCTCGTGTTTATCACGCGACTAACATTTCAAATTAAGCAAATTGATCATGAGCATTACCACAAAAAAACTGGCTTGTAGTTATCAAGTCGCAGTGCGCAGGGCAGGTAATGGATTTTAAAGGGGATTGAAGCTTTCACGTTGGTCGTTGAAAACAATCGTTAGGCAACCACCCTTACCCTCCTATTGTCCTGTCAACGCGAAAATCAATAATCCATTACACACATCACTTCACTTTAGAGGTTGGAATCCTAATTTATGAGGGACAGGCCTCGTTGCGCCGTTGGCGGCTGGGAATAAAAAAAGGACAGGAGTTCGCTTCATCCCTCGGCACCCATTGTCAGTTGATGCTGACAAATTGTACGGGGACACCCCCGAAGGCCTTACTGCAGTCCCTCAGATAAGGAACATTGCAAATTAGGTGTATACTAATTGACAGGTCTTGGAGGTGATGGCGGCGCGCCAGGATTGTTTGGGGAAGGAGCGTCGATGGGCTGCTCTGGACGCGCTTGAGATTGGTAGGCGGTAGGCCTTGGATTGGTCAATAGTATTCATGAATAGCGTACGATCCGGCCAAAACGTCCACTAATATTAAATATTGTCAAATGGCACATATTGTCAAATTTTGTCAAGTGGCACAAGCGGTTTTCTGATTCATACCTACAATTTATTTTATTTTTTACTTAAATTTCTTATGTTATGTAGGAACATAAATTCACTCAAATTGTACTTTTACAATAAATACTTACATCTCAATGAATAGGTACTTGAACTATTCCATTCAATGTTTGAATATCATAGACCAATGAATGAAAAAAAGAAAATAGTTGTAAATTTTTGAAACTATTCAATTACAAAGAATAAAGAGAAAATTATGAAATCCTAATCAAATTTCCCTTAGGGTGTGTTTACAAATGCATGTTATTTATAGGGCCATGTACAGGCCATTTACAGGCCTTATGTTTTTGGTCCGGCACTTTTGAAAATATATATAGTGAAACCTGTCTATAGTGGAACCTCAAGGGACCACAAAATTTTTCCACACTGCCCAGGTTCCAAGATACGAGTAACCGAAGGGGGAAGGTTGACAATGCAATTAAAAATATGAGTAATATTCACACATAATATTATTATGTGTGTATTTAACAAACTGTTTACATTATTAACGTACCTATATAGAGTACAAAACTGCTATTCACTCTATGAAGCTGTAATATAATATGTAGCTTCCTTATGACTCACACCTGTAACAGCATAGGGCCGGGATCAGCTGAGTGGCTCCTAAATCTGATTTCTATGCTATTCACACTATGAAGCTGTAATTTGGTATGTAGCCTCCTCTGTAGGCTTACACTTTGAGCAGAATAGTCCCAGGCTTAGCTGAGGTGCTCCTAAAGCTAACAGACGTATCCATGGCCAGATGTATTCCCCAGTAAGGGACACATTAAGTTATTTTAGGATTATGTTTTGCTATTAATTTATCATTTATTTCACCTATGAAATCCTTATACAACGATTACCTACATAAACTATAACTCACAAGTAAAATTACAGCTGAAAACAATAGCAGACTGAGGAATCAGTACCCCAAACGGAGATTCTGGGCGGAAGTAAAAATAGATGGAAAGGGATATTGTTTTCCTTCGGTTATTTTATTTTATTCCTTTTGTTTTTGATCTTTATTCTTTTTATAGCCTGAATGCCAGGATAGTAGGGCCATGAATATTCACGCGGATTGCCGAGTTTTCACATCTACTCTCACTTCCCTATTGGGGAACCATACTAAGCTTTTATCTATATTTAAGAGCCAGCGGGAGGGTCCTTTTCCCAGGAAATTACAGGAGATGCCTTTTCCCCGGTTTCTATATGCTGCCTTGTGTCGTATACCCGTCGTTTTCCAACAACATCATTTGGTTGTTCCGTGAAACAATACTAAAACAAAAGAAGCATTTACTCTTATATTAAACAAAATGTAGTACCTATCATCGGTGAAAATGAAAATACGAACTACAGTCAGAAATAATTGTTGACTAATATTCAATGGTTAAATTATTGAATAAAATAATATTGCATTTTCATGAAATTAAACCAGTTAATTGATTTTTCAAATATTTGCAGACGACGTTTTCGGGAAATCATTAAAAATTCTCGTAAATGATTAACTGGTGCAGTAATCATGGAATATGTTGGCCTTATGGTATACCTTCGGCTTCATTCTGCGATCGAGTTTAATTCCTAACGTACAGGAGCGTACATTCAATTGAAACATTTGTAAATGGTGAGCGAATTCTGTTATTATTAGGTTTCCTGAAACCTATACATTAGCTTTGGCGGTTTATGTATTTAGGGTTTATCAACCCATAATGAGAGTATGGCGCAAATATTTACAGCAAATATTCATATAGCAGTTTGTAAATATGCTTTTTAGGGTTTTGGGTGATATTTGGAGCCTCAGCTCCTTCACAGTATTTGGGGCACAAATTAACGAGAGCCCCATACTG
This sequence comes from Stenodema calcarata, assembly GCA_963920205.1. Taxonomy (NCBI): domain Eukaryota; kingdom Metazoa; phylum Arthropoda; class Insecta; order Hemiptera; family Miridae; genus Stenodema; species Stenodema calcarata. Next base: position 10,708,443 of record OY986050.1, read on the forward strand.
CTGAACACGAAGCAGATACGAAAAGATGTCTAATGTTTCATTTTCAAGAAGAACAAGTCTATTGATTGTGATTCCGCATTTCAACAAGATAAAGCCGGTTGTATCCTTATGCAAACATCTCCAGTAGGTATCTCACGAATCCCTCAAAATACCTCCATATTTAGCTCTAATTCTGCGCATGGTAAGTCCCATTTCTATTCAATCGGTGAATAAAACCAAGCACCAACTGTTCAGGGAAAACTAACCCGTACGTTTTACTTGATCCAGCGTTAGTAATGCTCCGAATCGATTGAATAAAGACTAGGTTTAAAAGCAAAATTTGCTCATTCAAATACAAGGTATTTTTTGTTCTACACAGCTCGAAAAGTTAGAAAATCGAAAAGAGGAGGTGGCAGGAGGCAGAAATGGTTTGTGTTTCTATCCATTACTCCGAAGAAATATGTTTTAAGGTGAGGCTGAATTCACACCACCTCGTCGGAGAAAGTCATACTAAAGCCAGCGTTCCAATTTTGAGAACAACTTCAAACAGTTGTTCCACTTGAAGGAACATAACATCGATTGAGTAGCGTCGGAGTTTCTCGGGGAAGAATTGAAGGAGGGAAGAAGATGAGCAATCCGTCATAAAAGTAAAATGCTGTAAAACGCGATACAATTCCGACTCTTTTCGCAAGAAGAGCACGTTTCTGGAGAATCTGAGTAAAATTCAATTGTTGTAATACTTGGAAACTATAATAAGTACTTATAATAAATTGGCTTACTTATAAAAATACGAAGTCAATAATAATAAATTGTCTTATTGTAATCTAGGGGAGCTGTCTGACGGTATTCTGATACATCTGTAGGGAAATGTACCAGCATAGTACAAATAGTTGCATATCGTACAGTTGAATGGAACAAGATTGGTCCATTTTATTTGTTATCAATAATCTTAGCCCTACATGGCAAGATTCTTCCATTCGATTATGATTTGACTCTGTTTACGCTATGACAACTCATAAGAGTCAATTATTCACACCCGTAATAATGATCCAGGCTTGATAAATAAATGGATCATCATATCAACGCATGTACGTCTAACCACATTCGATCCACTTATTTTGAGGAGGGGTTGAAACAATGTTTTCTTGCTAGATTTAAGTGGTTTATGTTTGGAAACAGTAGACCGAAATTAAGTGCATCTCTTCCGTTTTGTAGTAAAAGTTTGAAAATGAGAAGCATTTTCATTCATTATTTTTCATTTCGTAGCCTGATTTATTCTTAACAATAACGTCATCATTCAGTTTCATGTTCGTCACAATACGATTACGGTTTTATTTGACGACGAGGATTTTTTTCTTCGTAAACCCAGTTTCGAGTTTCAGACAACATGCAGGCCGACGCTCCCATCGTGCGGGTTGCTGCAACGCTCCCTCTACCGGTACTTCTCGATCAATCCTCGGTTGATCGAGATTAGCAAATCCCTTTGATCGAGATTAGCAAATTTATTCAAAGTTTATCCGACGACAGACGCAGACGCAGCCCATGTGTTACACCGAGAGAAGTGGTCGTAAATCACAAGGGAGGTTATTCTCGCTCAAATCAGCATTCCAAACTGTATGGTCTGCGGTCGTAAAAATCATAAATCCAATGACTGTGCATATAAAGATTACGCGTGCAATTTGTGCAGACGGGTCATCTCGCCCTGGTCTGCCCAAAGAAGCGAAATAACAAAAAGAGCCCCTCATACACACAATTCATTCAAAATGATGAAGACAGTAGCCTCCTACAAGGTAGAAACCTTGAATTTGAACTTCATGGAGGATAGGTGTTTCAACACCCACAGTTTATCACTAGAAAATGGGAACGACCAATTGTTACTGGCGACGTTAGTATTCACAATAGAACGTTCTAATTTGAGGCCGATTCACTCCTAGGTCGTATAAACTTGCGACTTTTGAACATTTTTGCCCGAAATATAAGTCAACTGCTGCGCCTGTAAATCACGTTCATGTTGACTTATTAAACCTACCTGACGGAGTAAAGCCAATGTATGTTTTACGCCAATAACATATTATGTCTTACCACTGGGGGTCATGAAAATTCTGGTACCCGGAAACAAATTGTAACGCGATACCAATAAACAGCAACGGGCAATTATGAGCACTCTTCGGTTGCGTTAGAACGGCCCCATTTTTCTTGCACAATGCTGAGCGATTAGAAATATACCTACTTATTTAATTTATTTAATTTTTATAGTTAGGTACTTTGATTTACCTGAGACATAAAACACATATTTTACAATGAGCAAATGAGACATACCTATCTACTCAACCTCAGTTTGCTGATTTGCATTTCTCGTAGGCCGGTGAGGAAATCAATAAGATCCATAGATGGTTTTCAGGAAGGTTTGAGCACATTTAAAAATTATGAGGGAAAAATTAAATTAAGAGGCAAAACCTGGATTTTTCCAACATAGGGCTCTTCCGTATGCCTTCAAGGACAAGGATTAAGCCGAACTCGATCGCTTGATCTCAGTGGGGATTTCTTTGATATTCCTTCTCCGGAATAGTTAACATATTACATAACTTTTTCGGGTAAACAGAGAGTTTGTTGAATTTTGGCTTGTTTCTCAATTTTTTTGGGATGAAATTACCTACCAAACGGCTCCTGAAAACGGACGTCCAATGACGTTCAATAACCAACGAAACCTGCAAGTGATCAAGCGCTCTCACCAGCGACCTTTTTCAGTGCTCGGCATCTTCTCTTTGGTACCTGATCATTTCATTTCACGTTCGCTCGCCACTGCGGAACACCGCTGTCCGTCAATGAAATGTCCCCCATCTAATTCCAACCGGTGGTAGACCAACAATTCACTCTGATATCCTTCCCCCTGGACCCCCCCTTTCTGATCATTAATTGAGCTGGGACTGGATGACCGCTGAGCGGATGTGCGACTGGAGCGAGGACGGGTGAAACAAGACAAATGAAATCGTGAAGCCTGCCGCTTCCCTGCAGCTTTCATACACTTCGTTGGCATAGCCCTCGATTCATACTGATATCATTCATGCTAGGTATCACACTATTCCCATCAGTATGTTCCCTGAAAAGCCCATTTTGTCAATATGTCGCTGGCTATAGGTGTTTTCAGTGTATCATCGTGTTTCAATAGACAACAGACAAAATGGTTTTTGCAGCAATTTTCAATTTCAGACGTGAGACGAATATTATCTTGTCGAACCATTTAAAGAGAATTCGAGACACTCCTTGGTATCCCTAATCAGTAGGTACTTTTCTCACACAATTGGATGAGTAGTATTTTACGTTTGGGAATATGCACAAGCCCCACACTGTTTAAGAAATATTGGGTAATGTAAATAAAAACCTAACATTTGTTGCTAGTACAAGCATAAAGTGTCATGAAACTGGCCTCGATATTATTCTTCTAATACTAATGATAGTTTTTCGATTTTTGTTTTGATTATGAGTACCTATTTCGGATCGCGGCCAATTTTTCTGAAAAAAAGTGTTTTCTCGTGTGTCGTCGAAAATCTTTCAATCTGTAGTGCTTTACTACAATTCCATCAAGAACTATGGGAATGGTTTCAATGACCAACGTTCGGCGAATTTCCATACCCACCGATTCCAATCTGGAACTCAGGATCATTAGCGAGACTAGCAGGTGTAAAATCTTGTGATCCTGAATGTGGATTAAATAAATGTTACGAACACTCAGGTTACGATATTAAAACGTTTACTTGATAACCTCTATAATATAGGTTCTCTTTGTGAGTTTTCATGAGGTCCAAAGATATGATCAGCAAACACGGAACCGATCCCCCCATCTCCATGTAGCCAATTATTTTAGTCAAGTTTCTAAGCAATCACCCCAACCCCGTCTCATCCTCCTCATCCCATTTTAATCGGTAGCCGCTTCTTTGAACTCTTCAGTCTTTGATCAATATGATTTTGTAGAACAAGTTATTGCATGCCGATGTATTCGAAGAAAGCTGTCAATAATTCAAATGGTAACTTTACTACTTCCGTAAAATACTGTAATCGATTATCGCGTGTTTACGCGGAGTAAAAGTTTATTCCGTGTTATTAAAAACTCTTGGGGCAACATTTCAATAGCACCTGCCATTCGTGTTGATACAGTTGCTAAATACACAGGAGGGATAAGTTGTAGGATAAGTTGTGGGATAAGTTGTGAATAAGTTGTAGGAGTACTCAACCCAGAAATGAACAGATACTTATACGTTTGTTGATACCTACTACAAGTACCTACTTGCAAGTGCAAAAGGTTGTGGAGAAAAAATATGGAGTGAAAAAAATGTGAAATAGCACTATAAAGTATATAAAGTAGGACCCGTCGAATTTTATGAGGTATTTGAAGCTCCTGACCTGTGCTGCAAATACAGAAATATTAATATGGAGCTGCAATGGTTCACAAGAAAGATGGGTAGGAGTTTGGAGCATGTCATACACATATTCGCTCATTCGTAACTTTTAATTGATTCACACCCGGCTCGTATCTGGGCTGTCAGAACTGACGGAGGCAATTCATCATCGATAACGTACCAAAATAAGGATCAAGGTTACATTACCTCTCCTCACTGAAGGTGCTCATTAGCTTCACGAAGACTCGACCGTGATTATTAAATAAAGGGGTGCGGTGTATTCGACTAACGAAGCAAATGAACATTTATCACGAGGACTTGATACTTGCTGGAACGAAATGGATAAGGTGGTGAGGTGAGGGAGAGTTCTGAGGAGGTTGCAAGGTATAACCCGGGTTGCCAAACAGCGTTTAGTTGCGGAACACGGCCCAACCATAAATCAGGGGAAACTGGAGACCTTAGTGGAAGGGCTGGAGGAGGCAGGAAGAACGGTTGTAACGGACTCAGCTTTCAATGGGTAATTATTCAGCTTCAGAGCAGAAGGGATTGGATGGGGGTAAGGTCCCTTCCAGTAAATTGTGGGATTCACAGCTCTCGGTTTGTCGTGAAGAACCATTTGTCATAGAGCGGGCAAGAGCAGCTATTGTACCATATCGATATTACGGTCAAGTATGGTAATTTTGGTTAATTATCGGCTATAAAAATGTAATCGTCGAATAAAACCTTTTTAAAATTACGTTTCTAACCGGTTAATAAATTTTTGTATAGACCGCTCTTTTGTGTAGATCACTGTTCTACACACCCCAAAAAAACACTCAGTGTAAAAATCATTCGCCTCGTAAACATCACCGCCAAAAAACCTCAGCCGCACAAAGGAATGGTATCCATTTTGCCCGCCGGCCACGTATATAGGATGCTCGGTGCTTCGCACCTCGTTGTTGAGTATGCATATAGAAACCTGATCCTCTTACCCCTAACCTCCACCGTCAATGTTTTCCTGTTCCCTGTCTCCTTCCCACCACCCCCTCTCACCCTTAGTCCCCCTCGGTTTCAGCTAATATGTTTCCACTGTTACACCAGCAGGGAGCTTTACGGTTCTTTCAATGCTGTTGGCGGGAGCTTTTTGCCAGATGAACAAGCCTGAATGGAAGCATTACCTCATTATAGTTGTACCACCACTGATTACTCGTAACCACCACTAATGCTTATAATATAATAATATTTTATTGGTGTGAATTCAAATGAAGTCGTCAGGCTAGTCGGTTCGGTAGGTAGACATTGCGGGTTCGCATAACCATGTCTACTGCCTCAGCCTGATACATTCATATGATGAAATCATTTCAGAAAGAAAAAAAGAATAAAGTAAATGTTTTACACACTGATAGCAGCTGAACTACCGTTTGAGTGAAATAAAGACCCCAACACTAAAATGTATGATGCCACTGCTGGTCGGCTGGGGCATCAGACCTGATTTCGAGCGCCGCGTTAAATGGGTTAAATTGAGGTTCCTGTCGGGTTTTAAGGATTACCACGGATTCGGCCATTTGGGTCACCATCAGAGTTACATCGAATTCATTGATGATCCTCCAGACTTGCGTTTCATTTTGGGATCGAGTTTGTACGTGTAAGTGAAGCGGAGTCTTGGGAAATTTGGGTCCCCACTGGAGCATCCTCCTTCTTACGGTTCGACTCGCCCAAGAAACATCAGTTATTTTGTTTGTTTTCGTCGTGCCTCAATATACCCCTGTCACCCTCGCCCATAAACCCTTAACACCCAGAGTTGCGTTTTTCTTTCTCTTTTACGAACCCGCTCGCACGACCGGTTGGCAAAACAAGGTCGAAAGAGATTGATTCCCAATCGTACTGAACTACTTCAGTGATTTACTCTTTCTTTCCTTACACCTCCGCACCACCTCTCTTGAGAGTTTTCATTTTATATCCCCTCAGCTCCTGCAAGAAATCTCTCTCACTTCCTCTCACAGCTGAACTGAAAATATTGTGTTACATTTTCGAGAACAAAACGAAGCTTTTGTTCTCTGTCCAAAATTTAAGAGGCAAATTATTTTATACACGGCAAAAAACCGATACAACATCTAAGTATTATGAAACCGGTAAAATGAAGATATTTTACACAAAACCAGTTGTTTCTTCGAAAATGAGCTCTTATACCATTCTGCATGGCTGTGGTTTTTTGCCTAGGGTAGGAGTGTTTATGGATTGATAATATCATATTATATTATAATATCATATTATATCTATATTATAGAGTAAATACATAATTCAGAATGGAATCAGCTTCAATTAGGAAGGTTCCATGCATTTAGTGAACCCCGGATGCACCCAAAATGTTGAAGGAGGCACAAACTACGGCTCCACAATCATGAAAATGACGATGTTTCCGATTGGCTCTGTGGACGACAGCAGCTAAGCACGGAAATTCGCATAAATGAACCTGTTGGTGGCTTTATGAATAATGTGAATAATGTGTGTGTGTAGGCAGTGATATGTAGCCACAAAACATTTCAGATATAATGAAATATATCTGGCCAGATGTAGAAACAACATAATATCATAATATGATAATTTATCATAATTTACATAATATTTAATATTATGTACTTACAAATTGAATCGATAAATGAATCGATAATGTCACCAGTGCGAGTAAAGTATTGCATTTTTGATACTATTGTCTCTGGTTTTTGGTATTTAACTTGGGTTGAGTACAGACATTTCAAAGTGGTAGATTTTATAATCAAATTAGACACCCTTCAAACAATACTTTATATAGATATAGAATACAATATATGCCATATACTCTGATATATATAGTGGAGATTGTTGTGACTAGGAAACAGTAGATTGCGGGTAAGGATGACCAACACTAGTCGTTGTTATCATTCGGGTTTATTACGACGTTTCGATCGTGGAACACGATCCTAATCATGTATCATGATAATTGTCCGATTGTCCGATAGCGATTGTCCGATTGTCCGATAGCGTGTTCCACGATCGAAACGTCGTAATAAACCCGAATGATAACAACGACTAGTGTTGGTCATCCTTACCCGCAATCTCTGATATATATGTATACTATTATAATAGAATAGTATATATTATACTTAGTATTTTTGTTTCAAGACCGTAGTCAAAATTGAGCAGGGGCTATTGTTGGCTTCAGAATGGACACGGTTTCACGAGTCTAAACCTGTCTAAACACCACACGACGAAAATCGAGAAAAAAAGTTGATAGTGTTCCGCAACCCGTCAAAATATTGTGCTCCACCTGGTGCAAAACCCACTGGAATACCTATTTCAAATTCCGAATGCCGACAATTAGTATGTTGGAATGTATAGCGGCTTGTTCCCGGTTCAAAGCCATTAAAAACCCACTACAGTTCCAATGCTTTAAATTTCCGAAATGTAATGTGTACTGACTTATTTTGATCAACAGTGAATTGGCTGAATATTAGCCATATTCTTTGGTTTTTATATTATTAAAAAAATAAAATGATCTAAGATATAATGATAAATAACTTTCTATTTTGTCTGAATTACCATTTATTTGTTTTTCCTGGGTTTTTTTCAGACAAATTAAAGTTTCTCTTTTACGTAATACTTTACTACCACGAATTTCACTTTGAAAATTAGACAAGTAAATAAGCACTAAGCCATAAATATCATAATATTTAGTAGGTACTTGTTAACTAGACGTGATGAAAACTTACGCAATCTTGATATTCGCCAATTTCCGTTGCTAAGAAAGTGGCTTTGGCGACTGTAGAAAAAAAAGGAATAACGGTTAAAGGAGGAGACAGAGCGTGAAAACGATATTATGCTTAAAATTGCGAATTCTCGTTCTATCTTTTACAATGTCAGCAATTTCTCTTCTTATTTAAAATACAATTACCCCGCCTGCTCCGATGGGCGGCGCTCCGGGCAGACAGCTCCCGACTTGAAAGGACTTGAAGCGACGGGAGTTGGGGGTTGTGAGCGTTGAATAGCCTGAGAACCTGTTAAAATTGAAAATTCCGGAACGCCAGAAAGGTGGATTTAATGGGTGAAAAGTTGAGCGCTAACGTGTGGGAATGAACGTTCCCATGTGTTGAGTATGTTCATTAGCGGGGGGCGTTAAGGAAAACCACTTTCCAAGGCCCAGTTTCAAAGTTTTTTCTCATTCACGGTCACAGTAATTCAACTGCTTGTTAATGGGAGTTTGGAGACGAAACGTTTCTTCACATTTATTACAAGGACTCGTAATTCACTTGACCCCCATGATTTTTGTTTTATTATATTCGATAATGAATCCATTTCATCTTGTTTAACACTATGCGTGGTATACGGAATTCACATCGTGGGCAACTTTCAGGTCACAGGCACATTGTTCAGTTCAATAAGGCAATACTGAGAAAATAGTAAGGGGTGTCATTTTGTCCCAAACTCATATACCCCCCCCCCCCCCCGCCCCCATACACAAACACTTTCTAACCCACTCACCCCAAGAATGAAAAGTGACTCAGCGAGATTAACTTAATGTAATCTACAATGACTCTAGCTGTAGCACTTCTAAGATCACATTGGTTGTCAGGGGATGTCCCTTCAAAAATTGTTGCCATTTTCAAATGATCTTCCAGTGGCTGGTCGTTATCTTTCAGGAACTTTAATAACTCGAGGTAATTCCCATTATTGTGATCTGGCACATGCTAGAGCAAACGGCCAACTGTATCAAATTTTTCGCTTAAATTTCGCGAACTAACAACTGCTGAACTACTTAACAGTTGGTGCAGTAACTATTCATTTTAAGGGGATACAAACTAAACGAACCACTAATTTTCAAAAGCGCACAGGGCACTGTCTGAAGTGGAAACGAAGCTTTGTGCAAAATGTCAAGTCAATCGTTGAAGGTAGAGAGGCTGTAGCCTTGTTTAACTGAATACGACGAAAAACAAGTTAACGGGGTTTTTTAAGTTATGTAACTCGGCTCCCTTTAGACCTAGTGATTTGAAAGTTTCAGGGCTTTCTATTAAATAGGTACACCAAATTCCAAGTTGTTCGGTCAAAATATGGATACCGGAAAAGCTCGTTTCGTGACGCCTGGTACCGTTCGTTTTTAACATCTTGTTTGCTTGACGGGGCAGATCGCTACCGCGTTCCTAGGTATCGTGCAACGCTCTAAAATGGTCTCAATTGAATTTGATGGGTACACACGATCGAAATATTCTTAGATGTGTGGTTTTAATCATTTCCACATTTTTTACATCCTTTTCTATTGACACTGGGTTTGAAGGGGGTTAAGTTTTTTTTTTCACGATCGGTTCCAATGGTCGGTTCCATTATCGAATATAGTAAACTGATAGCCCTGCTTATCCTCAAAATTTTGATTACTGTTAATATTTTATTTTATATATTAATAATGCGCGTATAATAATGATCTACCTCCCCTGGATCCTCAGTATCAGTTTTCCGTAATTTCCGCGATTTCTCTTGGTATGGAGTTACAGCTTTTGGAAACTTATGGACGACTCATATAATATGTGAAAGACATATATTACTCACAGTTCGAACCCTGAAATTGTAGTTGAACATTTTCCATTTATCCATTTTCTTAATGAGTTGCGATTGTGATGAATAGTAATCATCCATTTCCTCTTCAGAAATGCAATATGATCGTCCGTCTAGTTCCGGCTATGGTGGCGTCTGTGGACACAAGAACGTAGCAACTCACCGAGGCAACCCCTGATTGTGTTCCACCTGCCCATTGATGGGGCTACAACTGCGCTCGAATCACCGGTGCGCGGTTTCGCCTTCGGTTGAACCGATCCTATTCCCACTCCTAATGACCAATACCGATCGGTGTCTATCTTCCGTGATAAGCTCGTTCCCATCCCCCTTTGTTCCCGACGTAACGACTGTCATTATGGCGAATCGATTAACACGGAATGAACGTACCTCGTTTGATTGTTCATTTTAGAATCGCAACGAAAATTGCGGGTAATTGGGGATCGCTTAGGAGTGTGGGAAGAGATCCCCCCCCCCCCCCCCCCTTGGACCGTTGTTCCTTTATTGGATTGTTTATCCCTAGTATGTGCTCTCATCTCCCGAAATCCTGAACAACTATTACTCGTACCTTCAACCAACCTAATCCTGATCGCGGTTAGGTTAATTGAGTAGATACTATAGGGTCGTCGACAGAAGAACCTCCAAATGTTTTCACATTATTTCTTTATTTTATGTAGGTATATTTTACAATTTTACTTGTGACTTCATCTGATCATGTGTATGCATCTACAGTGTATCCTCGAAACACCCGTGACTAATTACTGCCTCACTTAGGCGAAACGCCTCATCTCCTGAAAAGTTTTAGGGGAGTGAATCAAACTTTTTACTTTACCTAAAGTATTGACCTTTAAGAAAAGTTGAGATACCCAAGGTGGTTAACTCAAAGTAAAACTCGATGCAAAATTATCCTTGGCGAGGATGTTAAATCATTACTCCTAAGGTGTGGTTACCTAGACCGGAGAACCAGTTTACTTCTCTGTCTATGTTCATCTTGCTTCTTGAGTCAATTGATCATTGAACACCATTAAGCCATTACAGTAAAGGTGTTCAGTAAATTTCCTGTAAAATGAGATAGGAAGACGCCTCAGTCGCTAGTGGAGGACTAAGCCAATCACCCGTTGAACCATCAATTACCAATAAAATCCTACCGACAATAGTTGGGCGACAGAGAGATACAAGATTTACCGCTACATAGTCGCAAAGACTCGCGAAGGAAACATGTTGATTGCCCGCACTACTTGTTCCGGTTTATCTCGAAAAATGTCCGTATTGACTGTAGAAAAGTCCTCTTTCCCTTCAATGGCTAAACCCATTTATCACAAGCGTCGACTTTCTTTGCTACCTCTTCTACCCCCGTCTCCTCGGCCTTTTCAGTGCCGTCCTCCAGCCCGAACTGACAGATAAGGTCTCCTCGAAGAGGATCTATAGGAGTAGAAAGCCATTCACGAATTGCCTCTCTTAGCGGCTGATGATGCCTTTCCTTTTATATCCGCCAAGGACGTATGGTTGGTCACCCGCTCGAGTAACATTCATCGTCTCAAGGGTTCTTCTACCATAAGTTTACCTCTTCATCGTCGGTCTAAGGAAGCTTCGAGTCGACCCTCTAGGGACTGACCACTCAACTGTCACAGTTACACCAGGAAAATAAGAGAAGAGTAACCTTTTGTAATGATCAATGGGGAAAAATACGTTCCACATTAGGTGTACAATTTTGATTTTAATTGGTGGAGTCATGAATGAATTATGAAAAGTCGATTAGCAATCATTAGCATGATATTTTTGGTTTTTCGATGCGCTTATTGGAGAAATGCAATTAAAATGTTCACATACTTAAATTCAACTTGATCACCACGTTCGTAAATTAGTCTAGAGTGCGCAACTTCCGCCCCACGCTTGCTGTATCCACTAATAAAGTATTTATTTATTTGTTTACTGCACGGGTCGAGCCAAATACAAGGAGTTATAGATAAGTGGCGGTACAATTTGCGCGCAATGTGCAGTAAGTTAATGAATGGCAAAGACATATATGAGGCGCCGAAGGGAATGAATGAACGAAAATAGTCAGAGCTTTCGGAGGCTCTGTAGGAGGAGATCGCGCTGGCTGGACTTGACAGCATGGAGGAACAAGTGGAGGAACAAGCTGGTGGAACAAGTCAATGGCGGGGAAGTAGGTATGTTTTTCAAAAGAAAACATACCTGGTACTTAGGTATACTTACAGAATCTGGGTATTGCTGAATTTCCAATGTTTGGTTCGTCAAAAGTGAGTTTTTTTTTAAACAAATTTTTTCGACCTGTAGGTTCAAATTGCCCCGAAAAAAACCTTTCAGCAAATGCTCGAATTTACTAACAAGTACTGACTCCCCTCAACATGGGTTATGACACATTGTGTTTGCTATAACCAAGAAATTAATAACTAATTATAATTAATTATTAATTTCTTGGTTATAATTATTGATGCATTATTATGAATTATTAATAATTAATAATTATTATTATGAATTATTAATAATTATTGATGCATTATTATGAACACGAAATCTACATAAGAAATATAAAATCGAATGAGTAATGCACGAGCATTCATCATTATCTTTCAGAAGCTAATGAATAGTAAATAAACCTATAATTTCAACGCAGCACAACTTTTCTTTCTCCTCATAACTCAGTAACTTGGACAGATAATGATGATAGGGCGTGATACACGCGACGTGTTGTTTACACTTGTTTTCCTGTGCTCTTCCATCTAATCAAATAGAAACCTCATCGTTACAAATGTAGCCTATTCTTCTCTCATACTGGATGAAGTAATCACATGTCGAGTCCTGTTGCCGTTGAACATCAGATACAATCCTTAATGTACCATCGCGTGTGTCTAACAACGTATTAGTTTAGGTCGCATAATTATTTAACCAAGAGCGGTTACATGAAACATGATAACGACGTTGGAAAAACGCAGCAAATTGTTTCACGTCGGTTTCAGTATGCAGTGTACGTGCGAGTCCTATAATTATGTGTACAGGATGATCGGTGTAATGAGGACCGGTTGGTCCCTTCCAACTAAAAGAGTAGTCGGCAATTAGCTCAGTTGTGGGCAGCAACTCCTTGTTAGCAAACAGTTTGGAGATCGTAAGCAGAGCTGATGTAGCTCTACAGGAAGATCGTCACAGGCGGCCTTCTCATCATTTCCTTTTTTCCTACAAACCAAATCTTTCTCTTTCAAATGTTGTGAGTGTGCATCGTCTGTATCTTGTTCTGCGAGGGTCTTATTCGGAAACGCTGCACATTCTTCACACTCATCTTTCTTTGGAAGAAAGATTGAACTGTTGAGTTCCGTGTTGAAAATATGACGAAACGCTCTATATTGCTCCCCTTGTTGGGTCAAACTCCCCGCCACATTTTCCACATTGAAAAACTCTGCAAATTCTTGACACAACGGTTCATTATCTTCTTTGTACAGATCACCCTTCTGTCTAGATCACTAGGTCTAAATGTCTGGATCCTAAATGTTAGATTAATTATTATTATCAATTATCACTAATTATCAACAATTTTATCAAGTACCTAGTGAAAATTATTATAATTTATTGTTAGGTATTAATAATTTGTATTTATTATTAATAATAATTATTATTAATTATGATTAATTAATACGATATAATTCTGGGGAAGGGGTTCAAAACGAATTTTGAAATTTTGAAAATTTCATATCTCGAAAAATTCATATAGAACGGTATGTGTTTCATTTCATATTTAGATAGAGTTTGTTCCGTAGAATTTTTTAAGACCATCCGCAGCTTTGTACGACCAGCCGTTCGTTCACAATGACGGCTCAAAGATTGTGCCTCACAACACGATCATGAATCAAACTGTTGAAATACAGGTCCATTTTCATACTAACAAGCTCTTTGGAACATCATATGGCTTAAGTGATGTCGAGTTTGTTGTTCTGAGGTGCGTTTCGTGCTACGGAAATGAAGGTAATTTCGAATGTTTGTTGGTAGGTACTTCTTTTATAGAAAAATTATTACCGACGTAGTATCAAAAACCCCAGAATTATATCGTATTAATTAATCATAATTAATAATAATTATTATTAATAATAAATACCAATTATTAATACCTATCAATAAATTATAATAATTTTCACTAGGTACTTGATAAAATTGTTAATAATTAGTGATAATTGATAATAATAATTAATCTAACATTTAGGATCTAGACATTTAGACCTAGTGATCTAGACACAAGGGTGATCTGTACAAAGAAGATAATGAACCGTTGTGTCAAGAATTTGCAGAGTTTTTTTTTATTCGATTTTCTGAATCTACGTATTTTGAAACGTAAACCAACAAATTTTGAGGGGGGGTTAAAAAAATTTTTTCTTTGGGCGATTCCAATGGTTCATTATCGAAGATAATAAACCAAAAGCCCTAACCTGCTTTAACTAGAGCAGATGGAAATACGCCCGTTTGAGCTACACGAAGAGCTGGTCTTGGAGAACCACACACTTGACTTGTCTTAAAACCGTATTTTTGGAGATTCGTTATTAAATTATCCGAGCCAAAGGAGCCGATTATTTGCCAAGTACAGAGCACCAGCCAGAGACAAAACTTCGTAAAATAAGACTCCCTCCCCTCGTTTGACGTCAAACATCAAAGGAAACAATAACTATCAAACATTTTGCCTCTGTGCCAAAATTTGGGAATTATTCATCGATTTCTAATCAAACCACTTGGGCTCTTCTGTTTCTATTTGCCGTTTATACAACTGAATAATTAGCGATTTAGACATCTGAGATCTCTGGACACCTCCTTTGCTTTTTCTTGGTATTTCGATAGCAGGTGCACTGATTACGATGAAGCAGCAGCCGCGACGAATTCTTCATCCATTTTGGGATCTCACTCATGTTCGTCGTTCCCGAGACAAGCAGGGGCTCGACGAATGATTATTCGTCGAAACCCGATTATAATCGGTACTCGATGAATACAGGATCTGTACGCACGGCTTCAAATTGGCTTCGTTATGAGTCCAGTATTTTAGGTCAGGAATTACCGCTACTTGAATCTCACCACCGTCAAGAGCTACGGAGCGGGCTCGATGAAAATCTAAATAAAAAAACTCTGCAAATTCTTGACACAACGGTTTATTATCTTCCTTGTGCAGATCACCCTTCTGTCTATACCAGACTGTATTGCAAATCGGCACCATACCATATTCTCACCGTACTCATACCATACCATACGAATTTCTTTCCTATCATACCATACTGTATTATACCAAATCATACATACAATAATATACCATACCATACTCATACCATGTCATACAAACCGAGTGAATATTGAAATGTCATCCATTTCTGACCTATATTTAAAATTTCAAGTATCTAGCTCATCATCAAAATTTAATTTGTTTAAACAAATAGGTATTATTTAAACAATTTTACAGACAAGAAACCGAGTGAATATTGCATTGTTATCCAGTTCTGACCTATTTGTAAAATTTCAAGTCAATAGCTCATCATCAAAATTTAATTTGTATTATTACAAAAAGGTATTATTTAAACCATTTTACAGATGAGAAACCGAGTGAATATTGCAATGTGGTCTATCCCCGACTCACGGTTAAAATTTCTAGACTGTAGTTTACCGGGAAGATGAAAAAAGGTAGTTTTATTCTGGGCGTCTGGGGGTTGGGTCACATAACGGCCGTTTTCGACGCGAAAGTTTAGTGTTTTTCCTAAACCTTTGCGCGGTCACTGTGAACGAACGGCTGGTCGCACAAAAATCCAATTGGTCTTAAAAGATTCGTAATTTTTCAGGTCATTCAAAAGTGAACTAAAAATTACACCGTTTCATGAGAATTTTTAGAGATATGACATTGTCGAAATTTCAAAGTTCGTTTTGAACCCCTTCCCCTTGACCTAGGGTTATGAAAAGTTTCGAGGATCATTGTGGGGCTGGTCCAAACCCAGAAACCAAATTTTGTAATTTTAGCTCAACGCTAACTGGGCAAAGTGGCACGGACGGCGGACGGCGGACGGGGGACGGCGGACGGGGGACGGCGTACGGCGGACGGACGGATTTTTTTTAATTCGATTTTCTGACTCTACGTATCTTGAAACGTAAACCAACAAATTTTGAGGGGGGGTTAAAAAAATTTTTTCTTTGGGCGATTCCAATGGTTCATTATCGAAGATAATAAACCAAAAGCAAGGGTACATTGTCAAGTGAACTGACCTTAGATTGGCTTTAATGCTGATTATGTACAACAACTTGGCGCCGGTCCCTTCACCCGTAAGTATTATTTACGGTGACATGTTTAATTAGGTTAGTTGGGAAGAGCTTAGTTCCCTTCTCTCGACCTCACAGTGGGATAGGTGGACAAACAGCGCGAGACAAACAGAGTGACAAATAGCCCAGGACCGCCCGTTCCCTGTCCTCCCCTCAACGAACATGTGGGAGACTCATTGTTGGGTAATTTGCCATTCCCTGGGCCCTCTTTCCAAACACCGAAAATTCATGTTCACGTCAATAACCTAGTTAGTGCTCTCACTTAGGGAAGGTGAATATTTGCTTAGGAGACTGATGGTTCAACCATCCGTGAGAGTGGATATATTTTGATGTTCTTTTCGGTTAAATAACACCCAGTACCTTATTGTAAGCCAGTATTTCAGTAATAAATTCCTTACCTAGATTGGCAAGCTGTTTGGTCATTTCAGGATCATTGTTTTAACGTTTCAACATATCAAATATTGGCCTCTCAAATGTCTCTGGATCCTTGTTGCCCATTGGGCAACCACCTAGGAAAACTCCGCATTGTTCAGGGACCACTTAGCAGATACTCCACATTCCGCAGATTTTTCTACGACGGTTTAATATTTTCAGAATAGGTACCTAGATCCCTTTTCTGTTATTCTTTGTTGTGCAGATCCATAGTTGTATTGCGTTATTCAAATACATTCCACCTGACCAATATATCAAGATCGAGTTACTGGTATCGATGGAATCGTCAGGTCGATTAGAATCGATTATCGTCCACTAGAAACTTTGTGCAGTAACCAAATAAGCAATAACAGAAATTCCTCGGAACATCATGTAATTGCCTATCTCTTTTGTTGAAACAGCTGATCGTATATAATGACAACCTGCATGATTTTGGTTTATTATCTTCTACCAAAACTTGCGCTGGTTTTTTGAGAGGTTTTGTATGATCCAAAAGTGTTTTATGCAAATTAGCAGTCCCAAATGTTTTACATGCGCAAATTAGCAGTGTAGGTATAATTTAAACATTTTCGGTCTTACTGCGGATGTTTGATGGTTAATGTTACCTACGGAGTGACATTGAAAGACAAAGAGCGGCTACGTATAACAGATGAAGGCTGATAGAAATCCAGCCATTTCGTCCATCCGAATGATGTCAAGTTCCTGTCAGGACAAACCGAAATTCATTGACTGTAACAGAGCGCATTTCCCCATCTTGCACTCGTGTTAAAAATTGGCTCAGAGAATGACGATCAACCCCCAAAACTGATCGTCACTAATCGGGTTCACGATCCGCACAACCGTTTCATAGCGTTACTTCACCCCGTGGCACAACCGATACCCAAAAGTGAAAATGCGAAGTATCTTGGCGTTTTAACTTCTTGGGAAAACGTTTAACATACAACGATCACCTAGTAGTCGACTGCATTTTAGCACTAAGACATATGTTAGATAAAACCATAAAACCCTCATAAAAACCAATCTGGGCATATCCAGGTTATTTAGAGCTCAGTAGCTGCATCACGTGTAATTAAAATCCAGACCACCAAAGATCTCATTTCGTTATCAGGTGAACCGTGAAGAACATCTCAAGTAACAACCACGTTTCTTCATCTTCAAACGGAGCCAGTTTGAGAACGGAATAAGATACCGCAATTCTGACTTCACCATCGTCTTCAGCGTAAGAAAAATCTTTCAAATAAGGTGTCACTTGTTAGACTGTTTCATGTTTGGAATTTTTGGGTTGTCCCCTTCGACCCTAAAACTGCCCTAGCGAATAAATTTGGAGTGTCCGCCTTTTTTTGGCCTCAGATAAGAATTCAGCGTCAAACAAAAACATAAGAATAGGTACATCATTCTGGTCTGCAAAATTTGATTTTTTTTTTAAATGTTTGGGCCTGTGTTATCTGAATCTACGTATCTTGAAACGTAACCCCTCAAATTTTGATTTGGTGGTGGAGGGGAGGGGATATTTTTTCTTCTTTGGTCGAATAGTTTTCGTCCAGTTTCGATCATTCATTACATTCAGAAGAAAAGTGGTCCGTCAGTCGAAACATGAAAAGGGTTGATGAAAAATGTCAAGTAAAATGTTTCACTAATGAGTAAGCGACACTTTTTGAAGTATCTGTGAGGCATAAACCATTAGCCACGTGATACTCAATCTGAAAGAGAACCGAAATCCACATCTCTGCACCCATACATTTTTCAGCAACATCCTCGCGTTAGAAATTAGGTCAACATCATTCGAAAAAGTCTCGTTTTAAAACGTCGCGTTGATGTAGTCTCTAGATGGAATATCATGATGAAGAACGAGTACATTCATAGGTTCATAATTGAAATATGCAACGCGTTGAACCGGGGAAGAGGGTTTAAAACGCAGCATGAAAGGAAATTCCGTTATCATAATTTAAAAACGGGTCCGTAGCAAATAAATGAATAAAAATTAAAAATGGACAGCGACGCGAGCACAATTCCTAGGTAGATGAGGAGAGCATAATAGGTGCCAGGCTTTGTATTGGTGTCTCGAGGGAAATTCGAGCTCACGTTCTACCGCATGTCTTTCAAACAGGAGCTACAGGGCCAAGGTTCTCTGAGAGACGAGTGGCTTTACCTTCGTCTAACACATCCAGCATTTCACGTAGCGTCAGAGGGAATTCTCTCCTCTTGTTCCCTTAGATGTGTGCATTTTAATTGCATTCAGGAAGACTCAAGAGAAATTGAAGAACATTCAACAGGGTACTCATTGGTCCGGAAGGGACATTTTCAATCCTGCATTGCTGCAGGCGTGTCAATAACTAATCAAACGCAGTTGAGTGGTCATATTATGGTATTATTGAGATCACTTGTTTTATTGTATAATAATTATACAATAATTATAATTATTATAATCGTGGATGAAAAAGTATCCGATTTGAACCCTGGAAGAAGACCATACCGATATATTTGAAATGGCCGAAATGTGACAATAAGAAAAAGTGAAACTTGATATTTAACTTGTCTTTCATGTTGACATTTAAACCAACAAATTTTATGGAAGGGTTAGACAGGTTTCGAGATGTTTAAGTCTACTTTGGATAATACCACGAAAAGCGACCCCAAAACGCATGATTCGCCATTTCTGATGATTTTGGCGTAGAACCAATGCGTTGCTCCGGAAGTTCGCCAATTTTCATCGCACAAAAATCGTCCACCAGTTTCTAAAAAGCTCTTGATTGATGTGAAAAATGTACACATTTCATGCTGTTAATTTACCCCTACACACATTACTATCGACTTACGGTTATGAAAATAAGTTCAGAGCCCCAGGACAAGTCCAAATGGGCAATTACTGCTCCCATTACTATCGACGTACGGTTATGAAAATAAGTTCAGAGCCCCAGGACAAGTCCAAATGGGCAAAAACTAACGGATTTTCGGTTTATTATTTTCAACAATGAACCACTGGAATCGCCCCTCAATCAAAATTGGCCGGTTTACGTTCCAAGATACGAAGAACTAGACAAACGAATAAAATCAAAGCCGCGGCACTGCCCACTTTCACCCAACGAAAATTATTGTAGCGGTAGAATTCAAAACAGTTTTCATCTTCAAATAATGAAACATCCTAAATATAAAACGTACGAAAAAAAGCCAACAATCAGATGAATTGCGAGATAAACCAGTAAAAATGTTCAACTTAGATTCTCGTTATGAAGTTGGCTTGAAAGTGCCTATGTAGCGTTTCATATTACCCAGGAGATATCTTTCATCAAAACTTGACTTGAAGAGAGGATTCGGTGAGGCCAGTAAATAATGAGAAACAAAGTGTGCCTTATTGGTAGTCCAACTTCCGTAACAGGAAAGGGCTTTTCAAGTTTCACTTGGGCGAAAAGGTGAGCGGCCGTAAGAATGAAATTTTCCCCGTTGACAGGCTAACAAATTACGTTTGACTTTACCCAGTGAGCAGTACTCGGGCGTTTTCCAGGAGGTGAGTGATCCAGCCCTAATGTAACGTTGGAACAAATATTCTAACCTCCGCTTTTTAAAAACTTGTGGAATACTGCTGCTGCACGACGGGCTTAAACTACGAGTAAGATTGATGATTCTAATATATCTGTGCCCACAAGGTGAAATAATATTATGTCACTTTTTTGTTACCCTGAAATCGGGATTTCATTTCCTTTAGGTTGTTACGGTGTCATTGATCACCTGTACATAGATTGGCCGTCCACACCAAGCGGTTCCCTGAGATTATTCGTTGTCACTTCACCATTTTGTCCAAAAACTGTAAATTACAAATTGGCAAAACATTATAGTCACCGTTGTTTTTTTATCTGCAATCCTTCAACTTTAACATTTTACTGATATTCAGAGACTTTAAAAACGAGAAGTTGTGCGGGCATTTTCTGTCGGGCTGATTGAGGCCGATCTGATCGGATTTTAATAAGAAATATTTTCAACAGATCGCACCTTGGTACGTCCGCAATTCCACATTACATGCTTACCTGGACACCACTGAACTGCATTGCGTTTTACGATCCGCATGTTCCAACGTCCACTCATTAATGAGAGAACCTGCTAATTCGCTTCTCATTGATCATAGTAACTGCCCCGCACCTCAACGAAATTCGCGTTGTTTAAAACGCAAGAGACCTCAAAACTGTTTTTGATATTATCCTTTTATTATTTGCTTGTTATATTTATGTTAATTAAATATTATATGAGTGTACCAGAAACATAAAATGTAATATTATAATTCAGTAATGTTGAGCATTCACTGGATTGCTACCTCATACGATGCGTCAGTAGGTAATTAAAACTGTAACGTCAATTAGTCGACTAATGCCAATTAGTCATTAGTCGACTTATGTTATCGTATTAAAACAAATCTACATCTCCCGGTATAAGGTGTAAATATCTCCCGCAATCCTCGCGATACACAAGGACGGAGATAAATTGGATCCTGGTAATTATTTGTCTATGCTCAGTTGTGTTTCCAAAGTACTGAAAAATGAATCAAATGCCATTCAGGTTTGTTCTTGGGAACAAAGATAATCCATTGAGTGGAACAGTTTGGTTTTAGGTCCGGTATAGGTGTCGATGTGACTCTGTTAGTGTTCACGAGTCTAGGGATCATAAGCTAAAGGCTCCCGTCAATGACAGATGCTGATCTTCCTCTAATTTGGTTCATACCATAATACTGAACGAACCTGCTCCATACAATAACCCAGTGTGGACATATTTGCGGCGTTTTTTTTTTTTGTTTTTTTTTCGTATTATATTGATTTTTTAAGATTTAGAATGGCCCCAACCTCCGGCAGATGGATTTTCAATGCCGTAGTTTTATGTTCCATAATTGTCAATGCTAGTCGTCAAAATCTTTTTCTCCATCTTCTTCTTCTTCCTGACATTCCCACCAGCACTACTCATCAAATCTCTTTAGTTTCGGGCGAGAGTTTCAGTAGCTTCTTTCCTACCGTTCATTTACTCGAATATAAAGTAGAAATAAGAAAAATATCTGCAGGCCGC
The DNA here is from genome assembly GCA_963920205.1 of Stenodema calcarata. Taxonomy (NCBI): domain Eukaryota; kingdom Metazoa; phylum Arthropoda; class Insecta; order Hemiptera; family Miridae; genus Stenodema; species Stenodema calcarata. The sequence goes on from OY986050.1 coordinate 10,730,150, forward strand.
TTATTCCCTTTCGAATAAATTCTTTCGAACAGTATTTTCCGATGGTATCAATATTTAAAAACATTCCCCGGACTCTGTTTTCTCTATTTCGTCATTCATTTTTCGTCAAAGGTGTTCTTCACGTCTCCGTGCCGCGATATCCCAAGCCCTCGACCGCCAGTACGTATGAGCAGCTAGATACCAAAAGTATCAATCGAAATTCCAATGGAAATGCGATCACAGAAAGAGAAGTTGAAATTGATGTTCACGTCAAATAAAAACGGAGGAACAAGCGATGAAAAACATTTAGGGAACAATTGAACTGTCGGAAAGGGGAGGGGGAATTTCGTTAGAAAACAGCTCAAGAGGCTTAGGAAAAAACAAACAATAGTCACCATTACCAGTTTAGAATGGATCAGCTACACAGCTCGAGCCCATAAAAAGCATTTCGACAGCGGACAGCTTTTTCTCCACCCGTAAAAAATCCTTCTAAATTCCAAATGGTATCTTTCCATTCTGTTTGTTTTTTCGATTGTTTTTCATTGCCATAACATAAATCTGCGAAGAATATTTATTTTTTCTTTTATAGGTACCTAAATGAATCCTCTCTCCAGCCGTTCTCTTCCATTGTCCCACCCTCGTCTGGAGCGCATCGGCCTTTCGTTCCTCTAGATCGGTCAAAACACTTCAACTTTCTCTGATGATTAATTGTACAGAAGACGGCGGTGAGCGAGGGGCGAATTTCCCTTGTTGAAGTCCCTACGCCCCTGCGTTGCCCCATTCAATCATTTCTATATCCGCGTTATTCTTTTTGTTCCAGAACCCCTAAATTCATTACGTAAAAATGTCACTACCAACGCTCTTTCCATCGTCTATTGTCCTATTGACTTTATATTCCGAATAACCGTCCCTGTTTTTCCCTTGTTGGTTTGAATGCTAATTGTAGCCTTTTCAGCCGTTGAGTTGCGACTGCTTTCTTTATCCGAATTGAATTTCAACGAAACTCGAGCCATCGGGAGTTTCTTCAGCTTCCAAAGGTGCCTCAGTGGAGGGGACTCGAAAAAAATTTATGTAATTTTCGTCGTTCCAACGAACCTGCTACACTGAGAAAATGTATTCTCGATTTGATTACTCCCGTTTTATTACGGTGGTTTGTGTTTAGGAAAGATTACCCGCAACTTCAATAATAGCTTCCAACGGTCAGAACAACGTTTTCCCACGAATATAGGTAGCTGATTTGTCTCAATAATAATTTGCATTAGGGTCGTCTGAGTTCAAAAGCCAATAACTCGATTCCAAGAGAAATCGATAAAGACCATTATTTTTTTCTCAATTCAATCGACTCTCATTCTCATTGGTAATAACAACGTTGGCGAACGAAGTGTTCGAATAAGAGGATAAGACAAATAAGAGCTCTATTAACAAAAAACAGAAAATTCTCAGCTTCGTTCGCAGTGCGCGTTCTGACAGTTCCGGAATCCATCAGAACTGGGACGAAAAGTCCCGGAGAGGTCCGGAACTTGTAGAATCGCTTTCTGCACTGCGAACGATTTCAGAACTGGAAGTGGAATAACCCGACCTCCTGTTTGCAGCCTCACTCAACTCGTGTTACCTGTGCTGCTGGTTTGCCCTTGAAGCAAATATAAATCGCACATAACTCCAAGTTGAGGATCCTCAGGTCTCTGACAAGAATTGGTAGAGACCTGCAAAGTAATTTTACAGCCAGTGGGTCGCGGTAAAATGGCCGTGTTACAGTTAAAACAAGGAGAAAATTACTATTTTTTTTATTCAACTGCGTTAAGAAATGATGAGTTATCTCTTGAGTTCAGACAGCGTGAAGCCCGTAGCTGTTCAGATTTTTTTGGCTGCATGAAAAAGACGGGCTTTCGCCGTAAAAAATCCTTATTCAAATGTCTAAAAAGGTGGACCAGGAAAGGGACGAAAAATCCGTCAACATATCTCTGATTAAAATGCATTTTATTCAATTTTGGGGCTTTCTAAGCCTTATTCTGAAGAACGATCATACTCGAGCTTTCTGTTCGGTTTACCTCCAGGTTTATATTTATGTAAACCTAGAGGTAAACCTCTCACAAAAATCAGAAAATTCTGAATAGTTGCACAACTCTTCGCTGTCGAACCGTGGCACCATTTTGTTGAAAAAATTCTACTTTCGTGGATGTAGACGAAATCCTACTAGTTACCACTTCGATCTCGTCCTCATCGCCAACAAACCACACATTTCACAACCGTCATCAAAACTATCACTTACCGAACTGTCACTGGTAGTCGTTGACATTTCAATCTAGTTTACAATTCACCCGGAATGAATGTGAATAATAAGCAAAATGAATAAGTTCAACGGTAAGCAAATAAATTGAACGCAAGGCAACCAATGGAAGTTTGTTATTGTTTACTCCACAAGCTCTGAAAAAGTTGTGAAATTCACATGCGCTTTCGTTCTAGTTCTGTGAATTTTGAAAAAATTCGGACAGAACCGTTCGGAACTGCGTTCGCGTGCCACTGCGAACGCCGAACTCGGAGTTCTCGTAGATCTGGAACTGTCAGAACGCGCACTGCGAACGACCAAACCCGACTGCGCTAGCGCAGAACCGTTTGGAACGTTCTGAATGCCCACTGCGAACGAAGCTCTTGACACAACGGTTTATTCTTTTTATCTTTTTATCTTTATTATTAATTCTTTTATCTTTCTTCTTTCTAAATCACAAAATGATAGATGAAACGTTTATAGAGAAGATGAATGAATTACAAATAATTTGTACCAATATTATTCTGGGGTTTCTATTATCACCAATTTAATAATAATTATTTTTTCTTGAATTATTACCAATTATTATCAGTATCTAATAACACCAATGTGGCCAGTATGATCGCACAAATCTCGGGAAAAAGAAAAGGAATTTAATATTAATTAGCAGATAGAATTGTCAGGAAAACTGTGAAAGTTTCTTGTAAAAGGAACCTACCAGGTCCTTCTCAAGAATATAAACCTCAGGGACATCGGGGTACTGACAAACCCCAATCCGACTATTCGATTCGTTACAGTGAATTCAATCCATAACTTACTTAACAATTATTGTTAATTTTTCGCGTTATGCGTAGGTAAAATTTTTATGTGAGTGTTTTATACAAAATGCAGAAAATACTGAAATGAAAGATTTTGATCCTGAAATAGTATTTGGAGTTGGGTTTGAATAAACAATCTGACGCTGGGAAGACTGAATCCCCTGCGATTTGTTTATAAACTCAGATTCAGTCTTCCCAGCGTCAGATTGTTTATTCACACCCGCCTCCAAATACTATTTCAGGATTAAAATCGTACATTAATGTATTACGAGTGTTCCTGACATTTAGATGCCTCGTCAAGTTTACCATCGTACATTATTATCGCTACATTCATCAACGTAACACAAATGAACTGAAGTTATCCGAATGGAGGTAACTTATCTCGTTATTTAGCCTTCTCTCTATACGTTGAACCCACTGTTTGGGTTGTATCGCAACACATGAATTGCATCCCTCTGAACCTCCCCAACTCCCCGACTTTGACTGACGGTTCTATTAATGGTGCTCGTGTTTTCCAGGTGTCGGCGTCCAATGCGAGTCAGGTGGTTTTGAGCAAGGTCGGCTTCAATCTTTCTGGCAACCTCAGTTGTGAAGTTACCACTGACGCTCCGTCCTTCTCGACTGCCCTTGTTTCAAAAGAACTCATGGTGATAGGTGAGTGACATTTTCAATTGAGCCCCACCCATCCGTTGTTTTCATCCGTCGCGTTTGTGGTGAAAAATAACAGATGTCCTCATCCTGTAAAACCAGCATGAGACAGGTTCAGTATTATCCAACGTTCCACTACGTTCAGAAATAAATGAAATTGAAACATTCCCCTGGAAACATTCCCTTGGAATTTCACTACCTACTTATTACCACATGCAAGTCGGTTCGACATATATTGTGAAATGATTGCTGTACATCTGCTACCCGAATTTTTAAATTTACAGAGTGGTTATTTCAGCAGCCTCTTACCATTCACACTCTGTATCTCTAGTTGTAAATTAACTGGTATCAATCTTGAAGGAACAGTATAATTTTTTATTTCAATGTTATTGCACCAAGTTTACAAATTCTTTTTAATTCAGTTTTGACCGAATTTACTAAACTACAATGATGTCATCACAAAAATGAGGTACAAAACTTGTTGTCGCATGATTTTCATATACTAGCTAGTTTCGGCTTTTGTGCGGTTTTCTTCTCTTCAGCCTTCTCAGCAGATCGTCAAAATCGAGCCAATCTAGAGCTTCAAAGTAGGCATGACGCCTTACCCGTTTTTGATGGGCGATGCCCATTAAATTTTGCTTTATGGTTTCAACGACAGTATTACTGTATAACGAATGTAGGTACCATAGTCCATTCACTACGCTTCCGAGTGCACTATTTTGGATCCGTTGGATAATATTTCTATTGCTCTGGGGTGTGCACAGCTGCTCTCCATGAGTCCACAATTATTTATACAATTACAATAATTGTATTAATAATTGTGGACTATAATTATTATTATAACTGTTATTAGGGTTCACCATGAATTTTGAAATTTTAAAAACGTCATGTCTCAAAAATGTTAAATGGAACGGTGTGCTATTTTTAGTTACACATTTAAATAGAGTTTATTTCGGCGAACTTCTCAATTCTATACAGGGTGGTCCTTAACTAGTGAAATTTGTAAAAACTCTGCAAATTCTTGACACAACGGTTCATTATCTTCTTTGTACAGATCACCCTTCTGTCTAGATCACTAGGTCTAAATGTCTAGATCCTAAATGTTAGATTAATTATTATTGTCAATTATCACTAATTATTAACAATTTTATCAAGTACCTACTGAAAATTATTATAATTTACTGTTAGGTATTGATAATTCGTATTTATTATTAATAATAATTATTATTAATTATGATTAATTAATACGATATAATTCTGGGGTTTTTAATGCTACGTCGGTAATAATTTTTCTATAAAAGAAGTACCTACCAACAAACATTCGAAATTACCTTCATTTCCGTAGCACGAAACGCACCTCAGAACAACAAACTCGACATCACTTAAGCCATATGATGTTCCAAAGAACTTGTTAGTATGAAAATGGACCCGTATTTCAACAGTTTGATTCACGATCGGGTTGTGAGGCACAATCTTTGAGCCGTAATTGTGAACGAACCGCTGGTCGTACAAAGCTGCGGATGGTCTTAAAAAATTCTACGGAACAAACTCTATCTAAATATGAAATAAAAAACATACCGTTTGATGGGAATTTTTCGAGATATGGAATTTTCAAAATTTCAAAATTCGTTTTGAACCCCTTCCCCTTGACCTAGGGTTATGAAAAGTTTCGTGGATCATTGTGGGGCTGGTCCAAACCCAGAAACCAAATTTCGTAATTTTAACTCAACGCTAACTGGGCAAAGTGCCTCGGACGGCGGACGGCGGACGGCGGACGGCGTACGGCGTACGGCGTACGGCGTACGGCGGACGGACGGATTTTTTTTTATTCGATTTTCTGAATCTACGTATCTTGAAACGTAAACCAACAAATTTTGAGGGGGGGTTAAAATTTTTTTTTCTTTGGGCGATTCCAATGGTTCATTATCGAAGATAATAAACCAAAAGTGGTAGTTTTCAAGTCAGGCTTCTGCAGTAAATTCGGAAAATTGTGATTTATTTGCCACAATGCCCACCGTTTTATAGCAAATAGAGTCAGATCGAAAAACGGATAGCACCACGTCAATCTGTGTGAAAAATAATGAAATTCCATGTGCCACGCTTAGGGTTACCTACACAAAATTTGAACTTTGGCCCAATTTCGGCCGGCTCACAGCGTGGGTTGTGAGCGATCGAAGAAATCAGTTGAGGGGTCAACTATTCATGAAATGTCACGGAGAATCCAAATCTAAAATAAAAAAGTGGGTTCTCATTTGAAAAAACGAAGTTGGTGTGCATTGGGCCGATTCGGCCGAGTCGGAAAAAATTGAAAATAGCGCAGTTGAATGAAAGATAAAAAAATAGGAAACGCGGGTTTTTAAGTTTTTTCCTAAATCCTTCACAATACCTAACGAATTAAAATTCATAATATTATCCACTAGGTAAGGAGCACCCTGTATAGAGTTTTCTGCGACCAGCCGTTCGTTCACAGTGAGGGTGCTAGGAAACAATGTGTCACGCTAGGGAACAATCATGGTTTTAGGTCAAGTGTTGGTACTTTATCTTTCTTGTTCTGAGATACAGAGATAACGAAAATATAGTGGTACGTATTCCCTGCTATTAATTATTGCCAACGTCGCTAGGTAGAAGAGGTAATCACAGTAATATGGTACTTAACACAAATTAGCTCGAGATAGTGTTTCGTTAAATATGAATGTTTCATTTATCATATACATAATTTATAGACCATCACTGAACTAGTTAACGACACTCCCCTCCCCTTTACTGGAAATTACCAAATTTTAACCTGTTAGAACAATATTTTAGCGCATTATTTCAGTTGTTTTGTACAGTTATTGGACTCACAGGATATTTTGTGCAGAACATTGATATAATATATTGATATAATGTATAATGTATATTATACAGAAATGCGATCTTTTCAGAACGTACCTAAACCGTTGTGGAAGAATTGGCAGGGTTTTTATTTATTTGTTTTTCCTCAGGTGCTCGTTCCATCAGTTTTTTTGTCTGTATCCGCTTTTTGGTCACAATCAAACGTGGACGAGGATGAATTATGATTATTTTCATCATATTACGAGAGACAAGAAGATCCACTTGATTTAACAAGTCATTCAAAGGAATTCGAGCTTTTTCGTTCATATTTTCCGTGTTACCATTTTTTCTCAACTGCCCGGTGCGACTGTACAAGGCGGCTACTGACATGTTACACGCCTTGTTATTTCATTGCAACTATCAGTTCAGCCTGAGGTATTAATTATAGGCGGTGTCAGTAGCCGCCTTGCACAGTCGCACCGGGCAGTTGAGAAAAAATGGTTACACGGAAAATTTGAACGAAAAAGCTCGAATTCCTTCCAATAAATTCGGATTCCAATAAATCTTACGATGATTGTACAGATTTATTGGAATGACATTTTGAAAATACAAACGAGTGATCATGAAGCAATGAACCATGAACAAACATGTAAATCAATACGAGTGTCATTTATACCTGTGCTACATCTGCGTCTTGTCATGCCATAGCAAAACCACCACAAGTTTGAACAGCTGAAAAAAAAGGTTTTGAGATGACCCATATCAAAAAATTGGAATAAGTAGTTAAGTTTAACTACTACACGGTTTGAGTTGTTCCTAACCAAACGACTTATTTTTGCTTCAAATGGCTATGTTTCTTGAACTTTCAGTCGCAATTCATACCGTTTCCTTATTCTTCTCATGTACAATAATTCAATATTGTGATTCCGGATCGAGAAATGTAATCCATGGATTACACTGGATCAGCTGTTTCAATCGATGTTATCCCTCACGTCCCGCTGTCAGCAAGATCGCCAGTTTATGAATGCTCCTTGTGGGCCCTCGAGCAATGAAATGAGAGAAAAACTCTTTTACTTCTCGGCATTCAATTTACCAGAGGAAACGACGGATCGGAAGCTCAGCCTGATGGCCGAGTGCCGGGTAAATGAGCTGCTCGCGGTGGGCGGGTGAACTTGTTTCCTGATTTTCTCGGCTGTTTTCACGTAAGAACCCCACGGGCCGCACTTTAAGGCACTCTCCGTCTTATCAGAAACGTGTTCAAACTTAATTAAATAATAAATTTTAAGAGCCTCTCAGTGGGGTAATAACCGAGGTTGTATAAACCTGCAGTGTTATGCCTTTGTTTCGTTGGTTTCCTCCCTCATTTTACTGCGATCCTTTTTCTACAACAAACCGCGTGACGGATTTGATCGCTGCCTAACAAAACGCGATTCTCGCTCTTATTTACGAGACTGTTACGGAGCGTTGATAGCGCCTGTTGGTAGTACACTATATTTTATAGTCTTCTACCCAACAGCAGAGAAACCGATTCGTGGTATATCAGCAGTAACGATATCCGTTATATTGTTCGAGGACTCAAAATATACTTTGAAAATTCCGTGTCATGAGAAAAGTTTGAATGCTGCGGATGGAATAAATAACTCGAGTTGAATAGATTAAACCAACAAGAAAATGGTAAATCCCCATGACAAGCACTCCATGAACCTATGAAAGTGATCGAAATGAAAGAACATCTCCTCCGCTCCAACAAACAGCTAGATCATGCAACCGTACAGACCATAATACAACGGCTAGGTAATAGCGAAAACTAAAACCAGTGCAACTCAAAGTGGAGCACCAGTATCACAGCAGACCTTATTAAAAACGAAATATCCACTAACTAAGCTCCTCAAATAGACCAATAGAAATAGCGAAAATGGTAGGTACCCACTCGACGTATATAGGAGTTTCTAGAGTGGGGACTAGATACGTTTTGTAAACAAAATAACTGAATATAAATGAATGGAATGATAGGAACCAGATTTCCAAGGCCGATTTCAATGGGAACAATCGAGGTTTGACATATTATGGAAGACCGCGGCCAAAAAACCGTCCGTATAACTTTTTTTTCGAAAATGAGTTATTGGCATCAAACGATTCGATCTCCTCTATCAATTTTGAAGGCAAAACCCCGGATTTTCTTACATGTGGTGGACGACATGGTGACAAAAACAGCAAGAAACGAGGTCCACGATTAACAAGAAAAACAATCTGTGTTACCTGTGTGTAATCTATTTCCTGTGTGTAGTCGTTTTTTTTTTTTTTTAAATTCCGGATCTCTGTGCGCGGATTCGTGAAAAATGAATTGTGCGACCGTGCGAACTTTCTCCCCTATGCACTTCATTTCGATAGCAAAGAAGAATGACCTCAATACACTCATATTTCCTCCCACAATATAGAGAGTTTTATGACAAACTTCCAGCTTTGAACGAATTAATATCTATTAGTATAATATTTCCAACTTATTCGTTTTCACAAACATATTACGAGGACTTTATCAACACAGACTTATAAAACTTCGGACTTTTGCAAGCTTTATTACTCAGTCTGAAATTAAATTGGTTATGACCAGAAGTATTTTTCCCCAGGAGCTTCCTTTAAAGTTTTAAGCTAATATTTGCATTTTCGTACTAGGTACCTAATTAAAATCAATACCCATTTTCGCGTAATATTCCTCTTTTTATTATTATATTTTTTAATGGTATTTTTCTAGCTCAGCATTGGTGGAAATTGAATGATACAGTAACTGTATTATTCTCCGTTCACCAATGCTGAGCTAGAAAGACATATGCTAGGGAATACAGATAGAAAATACAGTTAGAAAAGTTACTAATACATTCAGAAAAGAATACATACCTATAACAACTATTCTTATGCAGCAAGGCTTAGTATAATAAGCCGTTGTGCAATAATGTGCAGCACAGATATCCATAAGCCATTGTGAAATAATATCTAATATGGTTACTATCAAGAACAGCTCTGTAGTAATTCCTGAATAGTTCACCGTTTTGGTTGGATTGGAATTTAATTGGCGAAAAGAAGTCTATTTTACATGAGAATCCAATGATTCTCTGATCGAAAGGTGTTTTTTAGGTCTCCTGTAAAATTTCAAAAATTTAAAATAGACGGTTTCAATTTGCGAAGTAAACCAACTTTCAAGAATTCACAAAAAAAAAAAAAATTGACCGCAAGTGGATTTATGAAGTTTTTTGTATGTAACATTTACATGAATACATGATTAGCATTGGATTATACGAACTAATCTACCAGCGTTCAATCTCGAATTATATCTGAGCTCAAAATTGGATTGATCGTGCAGTTAGGTGTAGGTATTTGTCCTGTTGTTGATCCGTAGAGCGGGCCGCGACGGCTCACTCAATTATTCAAACGGGACACACTCGTAATAATCAATTGATGGAATTATTCATGTTGCACAACAGCTTCCGAGAACGTCGTTATTCAGAATGTGTAGTCAACATACGCTCCTACCGTTACTATTGAATGTTTATTACAACATACTTAAATGTTTCTCATCTCCAGATGAAATTTGGACATTTGTCATTATTGATGTTGACTATAACGTTGAATATATAGAACATTCTTGAAAAGCGCCTGAAAAGCAGAATTGTTGAGTTTTGGACTTCAACAGTATTTTATCCAATAACCAGTATGGGTTTCGAAAGGGTTTAAGGGAAACATGCTGCGATAAACTTGAATAATTTAATAGGCCAAAAATGTGATGAGGGTTTTTCAGAGTCTTGGTGTTTTTCTTGACATGAAAAAGGCATTTGATTGTGTGCAACACAAATGTTTATTGGAGAAATTAAATTATTGTGGGTTTCGAGGAATTCCATTAAAATTAATTGAAAGTTATTTGTCAAACCACCTTAAACTACGAGAGTTGATGATGCTCATAGTGTGTCAATTATTTCAAGTGTGGAAATCCTCAAAGTACGGTTCTCGGATCAATCCTTTTGGTTTATTATCTTCGATAATGAACCATTGGAATCGACCAAAGAAAAATCTATTTTCATTTTATATTTTATTTTCATGATCTTATGAGTATTGATATTAATGGTAAAGTTTTTGGTGATGCTGATGACACTGTGGTTGTGTTCTGGCACAAAAGTTATGATGATTTAGCAAGTTCTGAGTTATTATTAGTTGTTAGGTGGTTTGATCTAGATTCTTGAGACTTGATGTTGCAAAAACTTCGGTTTTGCGTCTATCAGTCTCTGGTAAATCCTACACCTCAAATGGTAAAGTGCGTAAGTATCATTAATTTTGCCCTATAGCGTTCGTATGTAACTATAAATCACTGTTTTTCGTTAAGAATAATAAATCACTGTTTTTCGTTACAATAATTTACAATTATTGTAAATACCTGGGAATTATGTTTGGTAAAAATCGGAAATTTAAAAATCATATTTCATTCCAGGTTAAGAAGTTACGTAAGTTATTCTTCGTCTTTAAAACTGCTAGAAACTTCTTAAAGAATATGCAGTTACGAGCTGTATATTTAAGAACGAAGTAGCCCATTATCTCAACCCAAGAAAATTTTAGAAACAAAAACACGGAAATTTGGGCTAATTTCGGCCAATTTGACGGGTCAACAGCCGATCAAATTGAAACTTAGTGTGGATCTTCTTGGTGGGGATAATAGAGAGGTTTCAAGTCTCTAGGCCTAAAGGGAGCCGAGTTATATAACTTCAAAGCCCGATTCTTCGCCCTTACCATGTTCTTCTTCTTATTCAGTTATCAAGAGACCTTTTTATGACATAGATGTGTAGTAATAAAATCACAATGGAGCCAAGGATTTCGAAACGGGTACGGCGGTTGTGAGGAGGTTAGGACATCTCTTTAATTGGAAGGAAAAGGGCAGTCTGGGAAAGTGAATATCATAACGTTTTCCGGCTGCTGTAGAATGATATTTGCAAGAATGATATTCTTACTCGGAGTGTTCTTCAAGGGGTTACGGTCCTGCTTTCTCCTTAATTAAATGAGGCATCACCGTTTGGCGTGGGAAATGCAAAAGACACAGATATGATGGTGAAATCTGAATCGCGATATCTTATTCCGTGTTCAAACTGGAGCACTTTTAAGATGAAGAAACGTGGTTGTTTCTTGAGATATTCTACACGGTTCATACGCTCTAGTCTGATAACAGAATGAGATGTCGCCATTCTGACTTCACCAACGTGTTCAGCGTTGAAGAATATATGAAGAATAAGAACTGAGGCGTTACTCGGCAAAAAAAGGAGACAACATTTGTTATAAAACCAGTAAAAGAGAGACATTTTACATTAAACCAGTTAGTTCTTCGAAAATTCGCTCCTATAGCATCCTAGACTTGAGTTTTTTTTAAATATTTATTTATTCTATTTTTTTCAATTTCTTGTTCGCATTGGGATCAAATATAACATGTGGCGGTTGAACCCACGTGTCGGAAATGGATTTCCAACGTTGGTTTTGGCGACCTACAGTGGCAATTTCGCACTGCTATCTCAATACGTCGTGGGGTAATATTTGAATGATGAAACCTTATTTTTTTATCCATCCAGAACGTCGACGATGTGATATAAAATTCATTGCGTCCAATATTGGTACCAGAGGGCCAACCCTCCGTATGTTTTTTTTCCCTCACTCTGAGAGATTATTCAGCGGAGGGAAGAGAAGGTCTGAGTTAGTACTGACGGTCGGTGTCCGTGAAACAGGTCATGTGGAAGACCCTGTGAAAACTTATTGGGATTCCCTGAGCGCTGGCTGCCACCACTTGTGTCCAACAGCCCCTCCGGTGATCCTTTCTGCATTTACCTCAACCTCTTGCTCACCTCTCATACTTTCGAAGCCTTCTGCTCCCCCCTCTCCCAATCCTTAGCTCATCCTCTACACTTGTCCTCGTACGTTGGGCGGGAAAGGTTTTTTTTCCCCAATACAGAGTTTACGGAGACCTCCCCCAAGTTCCGATTGAAAATTGATAGCGACGATTTATCACCTGCTCGGCGTCATAAAAGCGACGTTTTTTCTTCGGGAATCCTCACCGTTGATCATTCAACGGGTTTCATGTTAGCTTCACTCGAACGATCGTCTCAACAACGCCCGCGAGTTTGGCTTACACTCTCATGCAATTGGCTTAGGGTAAAAGCACCAATGGCGGATATGTTAAGGAAAATCCACCCCTTTCTGTTTCCTATATTAAAGTATTTTATTTAAAACTCTTGGTTTTTCGCATTATTCTGTACTACCAGTTACCCTCAACAGTTCTGTAGGTGGCCCTCAACAGTTCCTACCTAGAAAATACTTGTTTACCTACACCTAGTTAACCCAGTAATGCTCAACGTAACATATTTCGCGTTGAAGTAGCGGATAGTAGACGATCCACAAGCGGAAAGGCAGTTTTATCATCCACAAATATATTTATTTTTAATTTGTTTTCCATAAAAATCCAACATTTTATTCAGTCAATCGAATCAAATAAGTAATTTATCTGAATAGTCAAGAGTAGTTGAGCAACATTAAAAGTAGTGAGGAAGTTGGGGTTACAAATACTCTAAACATACATCAGCATACATAATGCTCATTCTTAAGTGAGTAGGTAGCTTAATTTTGTACAAAAATAGTATGAAGAGTGTCAAGTCTACAAATTATTACACTTGTGTTTCATAAAGTAGGGTTTCACTTACGAGATAAACTAGGTATGTATGAGAGTGTCATTGAAATAGTTTTTAGTAGGTAGTTGAGGTACTTGAGCACTAAGCAATATGAACATAATATTAACTTACCTATTGTTGGATTTAAACACAGCTTAAAAAGCGTCAATTACAAATTAGGTCATAAAAGTAAAAATCAAATCAAGCTGAAATAGCTTATTTGAACATTTTTGAAATTTTTTAATTAAAATGAACTTTGGAACCAAACATACGAGGGGTGGATAAATGTTACACAATCTGATCAGAACTGATCTTGCTTACATCCCTCAGATTTCTCTACCCCGACCTCATTATAACAACCATCAAACAGTCATCATGTGACGACTGTCGATAATATTTCGAATATTTGAGCTCAATGTGACCGAATATCGTCAATTTCAAGCTTTTGATTCCATTTAATTTTATTTGAACTAAATTTCAAATATTTGATCATTTTTTATAGGACCTTCGAAGGGCCAGGGTGGTTTGATGGAGATTTGAGAAAAACGTCCAGTAATTTGCTTCTCAGTCAAATTCATGCACAGTGCTGGGTAGTTTGGACAACGCATCAACATGATGTGATGATATTTCGACTAAAATTAGGCAAATGAAATTAAGCAAATTTCACCAAATAACGTCAATTTCAGGCTTTTGATTCACGGTCATTTAAAATTTTTAATCAATTTTGAACACTCAAACAGCTGAATTGTCAAAAAGGAAGAAGAATATTTTAATGAACATTTGAGAAATTTACGTCCCAGTAAAATTAACTACAGAGTGTACGAATTTTAACCAAAGTTTGGTGAGGAGGTAGACGTCGAAGGTTTTTAATTGGAGAAACTCCTTTGACGCATAACATGCGGTTAGGACATAGAAACCAATGAACCACGAACAAGTGTCCGCCGAGGCTATATAACAAATCCAGGGCATATAGGAGGGCCTTATCGCAGATAAGGGGTGTCCAACGGTTCTTAGGGTGGTTTACTGGTGAGTCATGTAGGGCCGCCTTTACATAACCGAGGTCTTCTCAGAAGTCCATTTCATACTAAATGACACGAAAAGTATCTCAGAACAAAGAAACTCAAAAACATGTGTTAATAAATTCAGCTGTTCCCCAGAATGAAGAGTGACCCGAATTGCCACCGTTTGAATTGTGTACAGACGGTTTGGTGTACTTAGCTCCAGGGGGTCTTCAAAATATCTCCGAGCTCCATTCAAAATTGTATAAAAAACTTGACCGTTCAGTTTGAAAATTTTGAGATGCAGAGTTGTCAAAATTCCTTCTAACCTCTTCCTGTTGACCTGGGTTTATGAAAAATTTCAAGGATCATCCTTGGGCTGGTCCCAACCCGTAACACGAATTTCATAATTTTAGCACAACGCGTGGCGCGGCATAAAGCGGACGGACGGATTTTTTGGGTTTATTTGGAATTTTTATTTCGATTTTCTTTCTCTGCGTATCTTGAAACGTTTACGTTCAATACGTCTTTGTCGATTTTAATGGTTCATCCTTGAAGATAATAAATAAAAAACTCTGCAAATTCTTGACACAACGGTTCATTATCTTCTTTGTACAGATCACCCTTCTGTCTAGATCACTAGGTCTAAATGTCTAGATCCTAAATGTTAGATTAATTATTATTATCAATTATCACTAATTATTAACAATTTTATCAAGTACCTACGTAGTGAAAATTATTATAATTTATTGTTAGGTATTAATAATTCGTATTTATTATTAATAATAATAATAATTATTAATTATGATTAATTAATACGATATAATTCTGGGGTTTTTAATACTACGTCGGTAATAATTTTTCTATAAAAGAAGTACCTACCAACAAACATTCGAAATTACCTTCATTTCCGTAGCACGAAACGCACCTCAGAACAACAAACTCGACATCACTTAAGCCATATGATGTTCCAAAGAGCTTGTTAGTATGAAAATGGACCTGTATTTCAACAGTTTGATTCACGATCGGGTTGTGAGGCACAATCTTTGAGCCGTCATTGTGAACGAACGGCTGGTCGTACAAAGTTGCGGATGGTCTTAAAAAATTCTACGGAACAAACTCTATCTAAATATGAAATAAAAAACATACCGTTCTATATGAATTTTTCGAGATATTAGATTTTCAAATTTTCAAAATTCGTTTTGAACCCCTTCCCCTTGACCTAGGGTTATGAAAAGTTTCGAGGACCATTGTGGGGTTGGTCTAAACCCATAAAAAAAATTTCGTAATTTTAACTCAACGCTAACTGGGCAAAGTGGCGCGGACGGCGTACGGCGGACGGACGGATTTTTTTTTATTCGATTTTCTGAATCTACGTATCTTGAAACGTAAACCAACAAATTTTGAGGGGGGGTTAAAAAAATTTTTTCTTTGGGCGATTCCAATGGTTCATTATCGAAGATAATAAACCAAAAGGAATTTCCGATTGAAACCTTTGCTTCAACTCCAATCAGATTGTCTGAGGTGATGCTAATAAGACTCAATGCAAATAGAAGGGCTCAGTGGAATCTTAGGCGACGTTGAAGGGCGGTGGATCAGCAATTCGCAAGCATAGTAATGAGCCAACAATCCGGAGCCAAGGTCTCGGGAGAACTCTCACACACATCACTTCCACCAAGTCCTATTGTCTCATGAATCAACATCGCGAAACGTGACGGCGGAGCTCAAGTCAAACCGCTCACTCAAGCTAACGGGGTTCAATACTTCAATTTAAATACAATACTTGAACGGAACAAATGTAGGAACTATCAGTTCGTGGGAGTCACAGTAACTGAATCGATCACTTTGACGGCCGACAAGTATTGATAGACGAGCCTTCAAATGTCCGATCGGTATTCGGTATTAAATACCAAATTTTGGAGACCTGTGTGAGATCAACACTTGAGTGAAAGTATTGACTCGACAATTGACTAAGCCCGTATTGATAGAAGAAATTTAAGACCGATTTCGAGTGAGACTCACACTTGACAGCAGCCCAATCCCAAGTATCCCCGGCAGGAATGTCTGTTCATCAGTTCGTTCGTTTGATAACTAGCTGTAATCGCTATCGAACTAATTCCGTCTAAACATAATCTCGTCAATCTCGTTAATCATAGTCTCACCGATTTTTGTAAGATTGTTTATTACTACTTGTTGAGATGGAGTTTGGTGCGTACGACGACTATATATATATATATATATTTTTTTTTTTTTTTTTTTTAAACTTTATTGTACAAAGGTACATTACAGTTGAGCGCATAATATGTATATATAAATAACAAGGAACGTGTGAAGTTGCTTCCACCCATTGGAACTAGATTGATCTAGAGTGCGTACTAGATTGATCGTCAGGATTCCAAAAATGTGAGATAAATCCAAGTTCTTTATTTGTATTTTCGGGAGTCTCCTGGCTCTATTAATTCTAATCTCGAGAGAGTTCTCAACTTGACGGGCATTTTTATAGTTCGTGGGTTTTTATAGTTGATAATATTTGAAGTTCCAACCTTCTTCCAGTGCAGTTGGTCACCTTGCAGACGCACTTGACTTACAACGGATTCTGAAGATGAATGTCAAAAATGGAAATTATGACCATGACAAAGGATGAATACGTTCTCCAAGAACCGTTGATTGCTGGTGGTCAAGCAATTGAAATAGCTAAATCCTTTAAGTAAATTGGTTCCCTCCTCAGTCCTCCGTGTTAGAATAGAGATGGCTACATGCGCAGTCCACAAGAGGAGAAATGTTTGGTGATCCGTGAGCCTTGCCATTAGGGTCGGAAACCCTGTACAGATGTGCTCATTCATCCGAAATGAGGGTTTACCGACGTATTTTCAAGATCTCCTCATTGGATAGGGCTACCGACGTGCCCCGCAGAATGAATAAGGATATGGAGGTTCTTAACTCCATCGAAAGGCGGAAGTTACCTTGGACACAATGTCATGATGAGGAACGCAAGTAATATCTTCTGCTGTTTGACATTCGAGGGAAAATTGGTCAGCAGCGAGGTGTGGGCTGAGAACGTTCGAAATTACAAATTTTTTAAGATCAATAGGATATTTGTACGACCAGCCGTTCATTCACAGGGAGCGCGCAAAGGTTTAGGAGAACCACTAAACTTCGCGTCTAAAACGGCCGTTAGGTCGGTCAACCCCCCAGCCACCCAACAAAAAACTACCTTTTTTTCATCTTCCCGGTGAACTAGAGATTGGAAATTTAAGCGGGGATTGACCACATTGCAATATTCACTCGGTTTCTTATCTGTGAAATTGTGTAAATTATACAAATTAAATTTTGATGATGAGCTATTGACTTGAAAAGTTAAATATAGGTCACAACTGGATCACAATGCAATATTCACTCGGTTTTAGTTCGTATTTAGATAGAGTTTATTTTTTAGAATTTTTTAAGACCATCCACCGCTTTGTACGACCAGCCGTTCGTTCACAGTGACGGCTCAAAGTTGGAGCAGATCAAAAATCGTCAACATAACGGTGAATCGCGGGGCCGCCGGTTGGTTCAATATTCATAATGGCCTAGCTAACAATAATAACAATAATTATTAATAATTTTCACTAGGTACTTGATGAACTTGTAAATAATTAATGATAATTCGTTATAATAATTAATCTATCATTTAATTTTCTGTATTGTTCATTATCTCCTTTGGTTGAAAAACCTTTGTCTGTTTGGAGGGTTGTAGGAGGCGGTAAGAAAAGAAGAAGTTTTTCCGAGCTTTCGGCTTTAATA
The DNA here is from genome assembly GCA_963920205.1 of Stenodema calcarata. Classification (NCBI taxonomy): domain Eukaryota; kingdom Metazoa; phylum Arthropoda; class Insecta; order Hemiptera; family Miridae; genus Stenodema; species Stenodema calcarata. The sequence continues at coordinate 10,748,148 of OY986050.1, forward strand.
AGCCATCTTCAGGGGTAGGTAGGTATTGTTTCCTCAACTCGGTCTCTTTCGTTCAGAATAAACTACATGTCAGGTTGCCTTACCGCCTCCTACAACCCTCCAAACAGACAAAGATCTATCATTTAGTGATCTAGACAGAAGGCTGATCTGCATAAAGAAGATAATAAACCGTTGTGTTAAGAATTTGTAGTTTTGACAATTTATGTCTTTGCTATGGCACACAAACAAAAAAATCGTCACGAAAACTGTTGACGAAAAGTAACTTTCTCATTTTCCAACCCATGAAAATCGTTCACCACTCGTTGGAAAGCCCTCAATTTATCGAATATTTCCATGCCCTGCACACGACCGTGGATGTACGGAAAGCTGAGTTAAACAGAAGACAATGATACTACAACCGAAACAGTTGTAGTATCACAACATGTGTGTTTAATGTACCATGGTTTATTAGGGTGTATATATAGGAATGCTACGTGAAATTGTAGTTGGGTGTTAGAGGTGTTTTCGAGTTCATTTTGAAGTGGATTTTGAAAGTAAACGTTAATTCACAGGATAACCGAAACAGTTGTAGTATCACAACATGTGTGTTTAATGTACCATGGTTTATTAGGGTGTATATTAGGGTAATGAGGGAGGAAATGGGGGGGGTGATGGTGGTGGGGACTAAAGACATAAAATGTCCCAATGTGTTGCAGACTCGTATGCAAGCGTTTATCTTAGATAGTACTATTTTTTTTTTTTTTTTTTTTTAATTCGATTTTCTGAATCTACGTATCTTGAAACGAAAACCCTAAAATTTCGTTGGGTTGAGGGGGGTTAAAAAGTTTTTCTTTGGTCGATTCCAATGGTTTATTATCGAAGATACTAAACCAAAATTAATATTCTCAGTCAGTTAGTACATTCAGAGAATTGCCTGGTAGGCTAGTGTGAGGAGGGAGTGGTGTTTGCGTCAGTTATATGTTGCTTGGATTGAAAATTAATATTACGATCGTTGGAATGATGTTTGGACAATGACCGACGATGTGCAACCTTTTTTTGATTGTTTAATTCATGGTACGAGTAATATTGATGATTTCTTTTCGGCTCTGGACGTCTGGTGGTATTGCGATCACCGCGACCTTCTCTGAATCAAAATCTATTACAAATATCAACTTCCATTTTGCACCCCTCTTTATTGAAAGGTTTGTATTTACCAGGATTCACGCTCACCGCCTCCGTAAACCGAGTTTACCGTGGTTTAGCGACAAAAGAAAATTTTCGTCCTTTTCCAACCTTCGGTGATTCCCTATAGTGTACGCAAGATGAGGTATTGATCGGCAGTTCTTCAAATATTTTCTCATCAAAAAGCCATTATCTCCTGATTTAACTCAAACTCGAGGAGTGAGCGGGAAGAAGAAGTGCCGGAGACTCTCGTACTTTAGATTCTTATTAACGAATACCTTGTTAGCCAAACACTACAATATTTTCAGTTCTCTGGTACGGAGCTTGACAAAAACAATGTTCTAAAGAACTGAGGAAAATTGTTTTAGGAATCACTCAGCTGATCGGGGGCCTGGGCAGCGTCAAGTTAAAGTCCTAAGGAGGCTACGTACTTAAGTTCTAGGTGTTAATATTTAACGCCTACCTACACAATGTTGGGTTACATAGCACAGATATGAAGGTTGAAAAAAAATTTAAAAAAAAAAAAAAAAAAAAGGTTCAATTGAAACCGCAAAGACTTGCAGAACGCTGCTAAATTTTCCGTGACGGTTTTCTGTATACATCAACGGAGACTGTAGTACGTAGACATTAAACTATGAAGCTTCTCAATTCGCAAACCTTGTTTGTCTAAAAATCACGAGAATCGTCCCACTTACCACTTACGTAAGAGTATATTCAAATATTTTTAAAAATACCTGTAATTTTGTCTGACCGACCGTTAGTTCTTCTCCACGACGTAGCTATGCGATTCCAGATTTCGCGATCCAATAATATTATATTATTTTCTGTTAATAGAATATTATTATGTCCTGTTACGGTATGGAATAGTGGCTTTTACCAAACTTTTACATATTACTTTATAGGAATGTGGATCATTCCTGAAGTGACCTTAGTATTAGTAATTTGGAGGAAATCGATTTGCGTACGGTATGAACCTAATGATGGATTTTCCTGACATGGAAAAATCCCTTTAAGAAACTCATACATCTGGTTTGAAGACTTTAAGACGTTATTCATTAAAATATGCTAATGTAAAATATTATTCCTTCCTTTTATTCAAGTTTTTACAATTCCCTTAAGTAATTTTTCATTTCCTACTACTGTACGTCTTGCTTTTCATTTGATTTTATCATGTAATTTTGATCTTCTTTACGGTTCGTTCTGACCCCTGTGTTTTTTTTTTTTTTTTTTTTTTTTTTTTTTTTTTTTTTTTTTTTTTTTTGGGCCTGTTTTGGCAAAACAAAACATTATGGGAGAAAAATTTAGATGATTAGTATTGACATGAAATTAATTTTCTCAGTTGAGTTATTGGGAAGTTATGATGAGGTCTTTCAAAAATTATATTATTGGACTGGGAAAGAGAGATTGCCTACCTTATGTGAGGGATCCGGAGAGTAATCACCAGAGAATCCACAATATATCACAAAATCTGAAGGGTCGACAATAATCGAGGGATTGAAATTTATAAGACCGTGAAAAAGCACTTAATTTACCGTATGTTAATCAAAAATTTGGGGAAAAGGGGTGACATAGACAATCCATCACGGCTCAGTTCAATAATCAAGAATTGGAAACGACCAAGAAAAGAGACACAAATTGATTGACGAAGTATTCAGGGTAGCCAGCAGCACCGCGTGAGGCACGCCCGAACACGGTCTAAATTTTGGTATCTGAAATAATGTGTGCTGTCCGGCACACACAGCTGCAGAGCACTCGGAGGAGTTATTTTCTGTGTATAGACCGTCATTTTAAGGAGGCGTCGGTTAAGTAGTAAATAATTTGAATGGAGCTCCTTACATGTATTTTCTTATCTTTTACAGTATGCCTAAAATCGCACTATAGGTCTAGTTTTATAGTTATAGTTATAGTAGGTTTCGTTTTCTGGATTATCAGGTAGGTATGTTAAATGATTGAATACTCCACTCCGGTGCAATCCTAAATCGAAAGGTAACACATCAGACCAATTTTATGATACGAGAACAGCTGTAGGTACTTTTTGTTATAAATTGTATTGTAATGCACCCTCAACATTCAATCCAATACCAAGAGGGTACCTTTTTTTGGGTAATTCCGAGCTGAACATGACTTAATAATATTATCGTTGGAGTGAGAAAATAGCATCCTCTCTGAAACCCGGTGTCTTTCCCATTACGCCATAAAACAAGGCCGTTGGAGCCGCGAGATAAATGATTTAGTGACTGATATTGCCGGTAATTGAGTTTCAAATTTCATCCGACTCACCTCGGCTAATGGCGCGAAAAGACGTGGCTCCGCCGTTAGAGCACGTGTGCGCGACTCGGCCATAACTTTACTTGTTAAAAATGCGTTAAACGTAGCTCGGATTCACTGCTTCCCACGGCCACCGTTAGTGCTGTTACATTCACTTTGTCGGCTCCTGGGTTTTCTGTTGATTACAAATTACTCTGCAGTGGGAAACGAAATGTGTTTTCGCATAATAACATTTATTTATACCGAGTTACAGTACACGAAACTAATTGAGTCCATTGAATTATTCTCTTGAAGGTAAGCTGAGGGGTGATAGTACAATTGAGTTGTGCTACACTCTTACACATATGTAACACTCTTAATTCCGGAGTATGATTATTCAATTTGATAGGTACATAAGTTGAGAGAGTCCAATTAGACTTGAGGGTTTGAATTTATAAATAATAAACTATTAGAATCGACCAAGATCAAAAGTTAAAAAACAAGATTTTAACGCTCCTTCAGAATTGGTGTGTTCATGTTTGCTTCGCTCATTTATAATTGCCCTGGAAATCTGAAATTGTGGAAGTAGACTCTAAACGGGTGAGGAAACTTGAAACTTTTCATGTCCCTAGGACAATAGAAAGCGGTGCAAAATAAGGATTGAAATGTTCAAAACGTCATCCGTCGAAACGGTTTAGTTTTTGTAAAAATTTGAATTGATTCAGATTCAGAGAATTTCGGAAAACCATCTGGAGCAGGTTGTTGCTAGATACCCACGACATGCTATCAACATACTGAAAGCTAATTAGAAGGGTCTCCAGGACAAAACATAACGCAAAACAAACTAAGTCCCGCATAGTAATGAGCTCAATATTTTGACGGGCTTTGGAAACGTATCACATTCTCTTTCCAGGTTTTCTTGGTTTTTCTCGGTCCTTGAACAGGTTAGGACTCGTGAAGTACGGCCAGAAATGAAGCGGACACCATTCCGAATCCAGCGGTACCCCTAAATCAATGTTGTCAAAAAACTAACGGTCATTGAAAATCAGTTACTCCACTGAAAGGGGTGAGGCAACAACGAGCCATTAGCGAAGAAATGATAACAACCAGCTAAAGCTGATGCCTGAAAGTTTATTTGACTTTACTTTCTTTTCAATTCGTAGATGGCTATTTTGATGTTTTTCTTCGAATCACTCGTACATTGGTGAGTAAATATTGATACAAAGTATCTATGAGCGAAGTATTGGCTGTTCATTGAGTAACGCCTTTTTCACAAATTTGGTAAGATTTACAGTTGAATTCATTAAACAGATGAAAGTAGTTTTAAAGGACGGTGTAAACATGCAACCGCTCCACAGGTAAATTGAATAGATGAAAAAGAGCTCGATTGGTATAGGGCCAACTCAAGACCCCTTGCTTGTGTATGCTGCCGTCCTAAGCAAAAAGGGCGTAGGAATCTCAATTTTTTGTGATTTTCGGGTTTGTGCAGTTGTAGAATCTTTAGGAGCGCTTATCTATCTTATGGTTATGCAAAACCCACCCTTACTCACTGCTAGAGCATCAAAAAACGTTAAGGAAGAGGGGGGTATCTCAAAAATGGTGTGAAATCCTAAGCCAATTGGGCGTATCTCAAACATTTTGTCAAATCACAGAATTTTAGTAAACTTAACTTTAAATGGAGTTTGAATGTATTATAACTATTTATTTTTATTTTGGGATAGTTTTTTCATGGAAAAAAGTAATATATTGTTATTTAAGTAAGTACGAATATTTATTAATTAGGTGAATCTACTAAACTCACATTGATTGAATGTGAGGAAAATTTGGTAAGGTTTGAATCATGAGTTTTGGGATTAATGGGGTAATGAATATAAAGCAGGAAGGTATTTTTATTAATAAGTAGTTGGATCATTAGAATAATTCGAATAGTACCTGGGCATCGTGCACACAGTATGGATTAGGATTCCCTAGTGAATTCAAATGCAAGTGTAATTTTCATACTCACCGTTTCCCGAATGTAGATTCAGTGTACACAAAACTCGATTGAATAAGAACGACGCTGCTGTATCATCAATAGTGTTTCACCAAAGCGAGCCTGTGAATGCCTCAATTCATGGGGGACTGAAAGTGTTCCAGGAAAAAGTCCTACATTCGTGAAGGTAGAAAAGTGCCCCTCCCGCTTTCCTTACCATCGTTAAACCGTTGAAGACAGCAATGAGGGCGGGAGGGGGGTCTTCTTTAAATCTGAAAGGAAGTTTCAAGGGTTCTCGCTGGAGCCTTAGGGTTCATCATTTAATATTTACCAAATCCCTTTAGGATGAAGCAACACTTTGAGAAGAGCAACACTTGATGCCCTTTGACCCACTAACAGGGTCAACACCTCTGCCCTATACGACTGTCTTATGCCATTGGTAAGCTTCCATAAATGGAGGACTATTCATACACTCCATCTTTATTGTATAGCAACACTACTATCTACCAGCCTGCACTGAAAGCCAGAGAAAATGGTGTGCTACTACTATAATTAGGGGATTCGTAGGTTTTGGCATATTTTTCCTTCCTACAAAATTTGAAAATAGTCAAATGGGTTCCCAGCCTAAACCCTCAGCTCCTACTATAAGCAGCCATCATTGAAACGTTGTTCACCAACAACCCCAAAATCTATCTTTATATTAGGTAACGCTAACTTAAAAACCTAACGAGCTCGTACCCACCAGGTTTCCATTTACAGTGAAATTGTGAGCTTTGTCGCGAATCATGTAGATCAATCAAGTTCGTTCGGACGGCGCTATCAACAAGCGTCACAGTCAAAAGGAGGTTTTACCATCGACGATGTTGGTTCTCGAATGAAGGCCGGCATTGCGAAACACCAGGCACCAACCACATCAATAACCAAATTACAAATGCGACGGGCCGAAATGATTTCGATGAGTTCGATGAGGTGAAAAGTCCGAGGGTGTATTTAATGGAGGTAAATGAAGCCATTTACAGGGCGGAAAATGGAATAACAGGTTTCAAACAGGGCGAAAATTGCGTACAAGTAGAAGTCAACTTAACGTTCACAAAATAACATGTAGATAGAATTTTATTAGTGTGCGATGTGTACAAGTTGGAGTGAAACATTCACGTGGCCAGTTTATTAGGTTATTATTCACATCCAAACGGTTTCGGTTTTTCGATAGTGAAGAGAGCAAATGAGAAAAACTGGATTTGCAAAAGATCTTTCAAATCTTATGGATATTACCGGTAGAGACTTGATCCGAAATTCTCCCAAGTGTTATTCTCGAATGAGGGATGTCGATGATCATCCTTGGCTGGGTCGAGCTACATAATTTTCGGTCAATATTACGACTCGTAGACTCAGGATGGCGAGATATCGTTAGCTTTGTTCCAATGAACATTGACTGAAATTGATTGAAATTGGATATTATCAAATTTTCGGAAAAAACTAGTTTTTTTCGAATTTTCTGTTCCTTTAGATGGGCTTGATTGAACCCCCCCCCCCAGCCTCTAGCACTATAAATGGAACAAATCCTAGTTCATTTTAAACATAAAATCTTGCTTTTCAATCAAAAGGTGACATATATGTCACTTACATGATATATCCATTCCCTATAATTTTTTCTGGAAACGTTAATTAAAAGGGAACATAATGGGAACATAATAACATCCCGGTTAAATCTGTCGAATGAAATTTTAGCATGGAACATGCTTTAGCCTTGGACTAACTAACCGAAAAACGTTACGCGGAATGGGTGACGCGGGATGGGTGACGAAATTTTCTAATGATTTCCGCTTACAACGGAGCCGTTGCTGGGGAAATGAAACTTATTTAGTTTTCATTGGACAGAAATCGTTCACCACTCGTTGGAAAGCTCTCGATTTATCACGCATTTATGTCGCAGTTTTATATTTATCTACGAGATATTAATCCAACAATGCGATGTTATAAATGGTTAGTAAACAATCTTATGTGCGAGGGTCGAAGCTTCATTACCAGGGAAGCTAATTAGAAGCATGTTCCATGTTTCTCGATTTTTAGCCGCAGGCTCCAAACGGTAAGCATCCGGGGGGTCCAGGGGGGCTTGCCCCACTGGCGAGGCGCGAAGCGCCGAGTTTTTAGAGGGCATATATCCAAAACTATTGAGATGCCACCTGGCGGTTGAGTTTTGTGTTCAGAGATTGACTGCAGGTCCGCTAGGTGCGCATACTTGGATTTGGTGATATGGGGTAAAATAAAAAAGACTCATCAGCTAGTCTCCACACAGTCCCGCTCTTTGGCCACGCCCCCACTTCCTTGTCTTTCCCAACCTCTCTCCAGATCTAAATACGAAACGTAATCATCCCTTGAGAGCACTCATGTGTACTACGATAAACAAATGTTCTACAATAAATGAACACAAACCACACCCCCAATTTGAACCCACACTTACTCTCAATATTTTGCCTTATTTGGACTACTATCTGTAATAGTTGATAGGCAGTTCCTACAGAACAATGATATGGGCTGGTGGTGGTTTTTTTCGATTTTCTGAATCTACGTACCTATTTTGAAACAAAAACCCTCAAATTTCTAGGGGGATTAATTTTTTTTTCCTTGGTCGATTCCAATGGTTTATTATTGAAGATAATGAACCAAAATTGGAATTCAAGCTTTTATAATGGAGCTGTTGCCATAAGTGTACATCAAATTTTTATCGAATCCCTATCAAATGTAACGATCAAGTAAACATTTGCTCATAAACGGTAGGTAAGCCTCTACATGCTTGTTTATTACAGGGCTCACGTGAAAATCGCACTTATCAAAACGAGCTGATAACGTGAAGGCAATGCCTACGTAGATTTGGCAGAGTTGCCATCTCTTACATACCTACCGAATAATTCAGTTCGAATTGTTCATTTAATACGTCATCGTCCCTTTCTCACCCTACCAAACGAAGTCACTCCTCCCCAACCATATGTCGTAAATGTGCCTATATGTTTTTTTGTTTTATTTATTTTGTGTTACTTATTTTACCTAATGTTTTGCTATTTGTTGCTTATGGACTTTTTAATTGTACACGCTCAGTATTTTGGAATGCTGGATAAATTTTAGACATTTACAGCAAACATCTAGATGACTATGGCGCCACTATTGCAGGGTAATTACATAAATTCTGAAACAGGACCTAAAGAAAGTTGATAATATAAACTTTCTTTATTATCCCCTGTTATTCAATATTATTACCGACTGAATAAATTCATGAAAGATTGAAGTTGTGAGATAATTATAACTTCGTGTTATTGAAAACATTAACTGAAGTCAACAATGATCAAACTCGTTAACGCCACAACTCAGCTTTCTCTTCTACCTGAGTACAACGAAGCATTACAATTAGGAACGAGAAAAATCGTCACAGTATCCATTTCTGCTCGGTCTTCAAATTGTATTTTTCCAGGGGTCCTCAACGAAGTTACGAATAGAGAAAGAACCTTTGGGAGTAATGTTTGTTTGCAATTTTCTTTCGTGCTTCCTTTGCTTTTCTTTCCAGAAGGAGATTTCCTTTTTCTTCTTTCTCCTCCACTCTTTCCGGCTATACAACCGGGGTTTTCTTTTTTTCATTCCTTTTCTCCTCGTTATTCTTCTAGTTGTGGATTTTTTTTCGGGCTCTGTACTCCCTTTTCTACGGGTTCCCCGTCCTCTTCTATCTTATCACGTCCATTTCCTGAGTAAATAGCTGTTGATTCATTAGACAGCGACACAATAGGCTTGGGAGGGATGCCCACCATGAGCGATGGACAGGCGGCGAGGCAGGTCGACCTGGCGGTTGGTGGGCGGTTGAGAGGTGCTCTGCTACGGTCCTGGATCGCTAGGTTGGTGCGAAGAGGGCGAAAGTTCCCGTAGAGCTCTTGGGAAGGAAACCAACCTCCTTCCTTTTCCTTCCTACAAACTCTACCTCGTCATTTTCATTATACCGACCGCAAAAAAATACGCGTTAAATTGAACACACTACTATTTTCAACCGTGGTGAGATTAATTATTATTTTTTTTTAAATAATTTATTTATTTCTTTTACATATTACATAAAAAATGAAATATATCTTCAAATAGAATCAGGAAACATATAGAAAACATTAGGTACCACTTCAGTTTACAGAAACTAATCCCTATGTGGGCATAGCCCGTGGTAGGGAGATGAGTCACGTCTTCGGTCGTACATTGCGTTGTGAAAAGTCCATCAAATCAAATCATTTTTCTGAGCCTCGTGGTAACCAAGGTTACTTGTGACCCCAATTTGAGACGACTACCAAAAACAACTTCCAAATATTTCACCTCACATGATTTTAATATTCCAGGACAGGCCCTACAAATCAATGTATCACAATCAGCGCTGTGCAAAAATATCTGAAAGTAGTATGTAATATGGCATATTACAAAACCCTATTTCATTCATGTATGCAATAAAAAATAACGGACCCAGTACCGTTCCTTGTAGCTTGTTGTATTCTGAAAGTCGCCTTTGATGTCATTAATGTCACTAAATTTTAGTTTAGAAAGATAATTTGCTATCCACTCAAGTTCCATTCCAAATTTAACAAGTAGGGTAAAACTCCGGTAAATGAAAGGACAGTTTTATTTGCAGCAGACCGAAGTTAATAGACACACAGGCGAACCGATACCGAACCTTTAACACACTGCCAATACACACGAAAACTTGACCGGGGGGGGGGGGGGGGGGGGAGCACAAAAGCGAGGGGTGAGTTCTAAAAGAGAACTTTTACATGAGACCTTGTCTTATCACTGAGCAGCCTCTAAATCAAATTCTAATTGGGCACTTGACAGAACATAATATGTGATCACGTCACACGTGGCAATGCAAACAATAATTCACTTAAATAATCACTCAGTAATGAATTTTATATTAAATATAATTAATATAGTAAATATAATTTATATTAAATATAATATATTAATTGCCGAATTACTAAATTTTAGTAATTCGGAAGATCATAATATGATCTATATGAGTTTGCGAATAAGAAATGAGGTTTGAAATTCGCGCTTGACAAGGTTGCCATGGGAGCCATAAGTATTTGGAGCTCGCGCATTTTGTTCTCGAGAGCAGCTGAGTAATGGCGGTGCGTATGAACGGAAGTGGTCCGGGCGTGAAACGAATCGAGTAGATATGCGCGTTGTTCTAAAGAAAAAAACTCTGCAAATTCTTGACACAACGGTTCATTATCTTCTTTGTACAGATCACCCTTCTGTCTAGATCACTAGGTCTAAATGTCTAGATCGTAAATGTTAGATTAATTATTATTATTAATTATCACTAATTATTAACAATTTTATCAAGTACCTAGTGAAAATTATTATAATTTATTGTTAGGTATCAATAATTTGTATTTATTATTAATAATAATTATTATTAATTATGATTAATTAATACGATATAATTCTGGGGTTTTTAATACTACGTCGGTAATAATTTTTCTATAAAAGAAGTACCTACCAACAAACATTCGAAATTACCTTCATTTCCGTAGCACGAAACGCACCTCAGAACAACAAACTCGACATCACTTAAGCCATATGATGTTCCAAAGAGCTTGTTAGTATGAAAATGGACCTGTATTTCAACAGTTTGGTTCACGATCCTGTAGTGAGGCACAATCTTTGAGCCGTCATTGTGAACGAACGGCTGGTCGTACAAAGCTGCGGATGGTCTTAAAAAATTCTACGGAACAAACTCTATCTAAATATGAAATAAAAAACATACCGTTCTATATGAATTTTTCGAGATATGAAATTTTCAAAATTTCAAAATTCGTTTTGAACCCCTTCCCCTTGACCTAGGGTTATGAAAAGTTTCGAGGACCATTGTGGGGCTGGTCCGAACCCAGAAACCAAATTTCGTAATTTTAGCTCAACGTTAACTGGGCAAAGTGGCGCGGACGGCGTACGGCGGACGGCGTACGGCGTACGGCGGACGGACGGATTTTTTTTTATTCGATTTTCTGAATCTACGTATCTTGAAACGTAAACCAACAAATTTTGAGGGGGGGTTAAAAAATTTTTTTCTTTGGGCGATTCCAATGGTTCATTATCGAAGATAATAAACCAAAATACTTTCTAGTTTTCCCGGGGTGAATTATTTAAGTTCAGAATTGGGGTTACGAATTCGCGTCACACATTTTCGTGATGGACCAGTTTGGAAAACGAGGGGATCGCTCAAAAGAACGAATGAAGAAATCAGCCGAGCTGCGTCGACCGACTCCTCTTAACATAGGTGAGATCGTTTCATTATTGAGAGATAGTGCCGATTTTGAAGCTCCGTTGTCACCTAGGCGACTGATCGTAGAACGAAAATTTTCCAAATTAAAAAATGGGGCTTCGAACAAATCCTGCGACTTTCATAACGAATCGGATAGCTCCGCAAGTTCGGAGATCGTCATTCAGAACGTAGAGGCAGTAATGCCAGAAGCGACGATTCTGACTGTGTATCAGGCTTGCGGTGTAGCCAGGGGCAGTAATGCCAGAGCGACGGTTCTTTGTTTACAGGTGGCAGATAAGGCCAGAAGCGACGATTTTGACTGTGTATCAGGCTGGCGGTGTAGCCAGGAGCAGTAATGCCAGTTAAGGCCAGAGGCGACGATTTTGACTGTGTATCAGGCTGGCAGTGTTGCAGTTAGGCCTTGTGGGAGTAGGATGGACAGAAGCGACGGTTCTTTGTTTACAGGACCTTATAGGGGCAATAAGCACAGAAACGACGGTTCTTAACAACAACAATCGCCGATATAAACTAGATTGCATTCCGCAACGTCATCAAATGAAGCCTATTTCAACGCATAACAGATGCGAAAGTTATTGGCTTGTATGATTTACTGACTGAACGGCCGGATGAGCATTAGTTTGTCTCGATTGATTGGAAATTGACTACAGCCAATTCGGTTTCAAATGTCTCTCAGTATTCAGCCCGTTTCCGAAGGGGCGGTTAAAGCCTAATTAGGGGCAGAGGCAAATGAACATCGCCCTGTTGACCAATGGTTGAGAATTCAAAATTTATAGTCAGGAACGGAATGCCGTTTACATAATGATGTGTTGTGATCGAATCCACTGTTGTAGAATCCCGCGTCGGTAAATAGCTCTGTGATGGTCTACAAATTACCTATTTATATCTATGATGGTCTATAAAATTTTATGAAACAATTTTTAGAATTAACTTTTATTTGTATAATACCTACTTGGTGGGATTTTTACTTGTGTCTACCGACATTGGCAATAAATAACCACAGGACATACCTACCACAAAATTTTTGAAATAGTATTTCGAATAATATTATTCTTCAGAAATGAGATTCTGAGAACAACGAACTCAATGTGACAAAACAGCGTTGTTGGAATCAGCTGTTGCCCAGTAAAACCGTAGAACTGACTTGCCGCCGTTTGATAAACGCTGAAATCGTTGTGCTGATGGCTTTGTTGCGGACGCGATGTAGACGCGAATTGACGAACGGCAAAACTCGAACGAAATTTGCCCGCGAAATATCCATTGTATGAAGATGTTATTTTCGAAATCGTTATTACGAAAAAGCTCAGCTGCTAAACTCTATTATTTTAACTCGCAGTCTCGCTCTCGCAGACGAATCATCAACACAGGACAGGATCAGGGTAGCCAACATACGTCCAATGAGGAACGAAATTTCTCCCAAACCATTCCAACAAAATATGACGCTAATTGATTCCTTAAAATAAGGTGTTAAAATAAACGTGTAATCCAAGTCAAATGTAAGTTTGAGAAACACGAAGTTTATTGGTCCAAGTCAAAAAAATTTCAATCTTTGATGGAATTTCCCAAATACATACCTACTTTAATTTCAATTCATTCTAAAACATATTTTTCTTGTATCACTTATATCCCAACTCGTGGCAAGGAAATTTCCAACTTTCTCTTACCCAAATTCTGGGGGGAGGGGCTCCTCTAACCCCCCCCCCCTCGCCTCAAGGCAACGCCCCTTACTATTATGCCCGATATCCGCTAGAGCACAGACGTTGAGTGGTACTGAGTCATGAATTACTGCTTTGACAACTGAGAGAACTCAAGGATGGTGTAATTTATCGTTGGAGCAGAGTAAGGGGCGGAATCTTGGTGTCCTTGCGGCATTTCCACTATAGTTGCCCTAACCGTATTAGGTGTTGATATACGTGATGATCGTGTTAACATATCGTTGTCTCTGTAATCATAACGCACGGCATCTTCTATCGCCTAACTGAATAACGGTGCAGCGTTACTCGGCTTGATTCATCTCCTATTATTAATCTCGTGCCCTCTGCAGTTTCCATCGCGCATCTTGCCTCCTAATTACGCAGAGCAGGTGGTTACTCCAGCCGCTATTCACATGTAATTAACACCGGCGGTATCGTTACAACGTTTCTCTATGGTTAATACCGCCTTCAACACGGAGACACAACGCTCGAAAAACATTGTTGAGCCAAGAATGTTAGGTTCACACAATATCAGATACTATCCTTCCCGTTGGACTGAACCATAGCTCATATATTATTATGTCGCATTTATAAGAAGGGAAATATACTAACTGTATGTTATAACTCTCTAACCCTTGTTAAAGCTTACTTTTATAATTTGAATACTAATTTTAATCAACGAGCTAATCCCAACTCCTCTATTTTCTGCGGTATAATGCAAGAGGGGATCATATGGTCCGAACAGTCTGTCAGTATAACTTGGTTTCTAAACAACCCATGAGTTAATACCCAACCCTAAGCATATGCCCCACTTTCCAACTTTTTGGACCGAACTTATGATATTAATAATGGAGCATTTGTTACGGCGGCAATATATGAATTGGCAATTTATGGATTGGAATAAGTTCAAAACCCTGCAGTTGAGGACCCCGCGATGAATCCAGTATCCACCTCTGCCGTAAACCAACCTGGGCGGTGCATAAATGAGATTCATGAGGAGCCGCGGGGGTTCTACTCTCCCTCCGATATGGCCATATTTTTCAATCACTTTCCCTCCTCCTCCGGCCTGCTCTTCCTCACCCTTTCGTACCCGGTCACTTTTTCAACTAGACGAACAGCTTTACTTCCCTTTTGTGGCTGTTCAGGAGTTTTTCCACCCTCCGAGGCCGATTTATTGCCTATCAGGCTAAATGATGCCACTTTGATTGCAAGTGGGGTCTTTCGACAGCACGAATAAATTTGTATCAAAACTAATTTGAGAATCCTTCTGCATGCCTAAATTTATGCGGGTCTTCGTCTTTTTTTATGGGCTTCCTCGGGGTTTGAAAGTGTGGATGTTTTACACACCATCGGATGTAGTACCTCCTATTAATTACCGTAACATAGGGATTAAGTAGAAATGATAGGACAACAAATTAAAATGACCAAGATTGGCGTTTCTGACACCAAAGCTCGCCAAACCACCCTTTCCGTCTTCATCATCACGACGCACTGTTTATTTTGTCCTAAAAACTTTGTCTGTTTCAACGTTTCGACGCTTCATTCCGTCTTTTCCAATTAAATATAGGTACAAAAAAAATTAAATTATGACATCCTCATGATTGTCCTTATTGTCCTCATTATCAAGTTAAACCGTCTGTGAAACGCGCACGGTACACATTGCCGAACTAACGTTTTTTTTTTTTTTTTTTTTTTACAATTTTACTATTCTATTTGTTTGAAGAAAATGGTGTCGACGCAAAAATTATCCTTAATAATTTTTCCGTTTGGCAAGAATAATGTTTTTAATAGGCTCATTAAAAATAACCATATGATAAATTATCGGTTTTTGGTCCATTAGGATGTTTTTTACTTGAAACTACCCAACAGTCCCTAAATTACTCTTTATTTATAACAGCTAGATTAAATTGACTGACTTCTATTTCTATCTTATAAACGAAAGGTTATGTTTCAATTTATAATAAAAGCCACCAATTTTGTACTTATTTATTATTGTCATTATTGTAGACGTTATGGGAAAAATTGAATGATTGACTGTGAATCGACTTGCAATGTTGCACAGATCTTCTTTATAACAATGTTATTATTCATGTTATAAATCATGATATTCACTTTCCCCACCCAACGAGATATCCCAACCACTTCACATGCACAGTACCCGTTTCGAAATCTCCCCATGGCGCCACAGCGAGACGTTTTTATTACTACTCTTGTATGTAGGTATTATTTTATTAGTTGCTTGTGAAAGTAACTAACTCAATAAAATAATAAGATGTGTAATAATAAAAACGTCCCGCAGTTGCGCCAAACGGATACGGTGCTTGTGAAGCGCTTAGGAAATTTTTTCGGGCCTCTCTTTAAGACGAGTGGGGGAACAGGGTAATTTTCACCCGGAGTTTTATCAAGTCATGAAGTATCTTTCCGGAATAACGTGTACCGTTGCCGAAATTGTTATTCAATATAACAATGTTGGATTACCCCCCAAAATAAGACCATCCCATAGAGGCCGTAAACTTTTCCTTCGATGGTTAGTTGTTAGTCTGATCGACTTGAAATTTTTACCAGGGTTTTGGAAAAGTTTAATAAAGTTCCAGTAAAACTGTATCGGAGGTTTAGGAGCTTTTGTTATCCCTGAACCCTGGAAAAGGAAATTCTGGCTGAGCTCTCAAATTGGAAACTTTAAGTGAAATAGAACAGACACATGAAGTTGGGAAAAGCTGTGGCCGATTGGAATATTGAAGGCCTGTGACAATCATTCATTAACCAGGGAAGAGGGAAACGGTCGAGTGTGGTAATGGTGGAGAATAGGTTACACAGTTACATACTGACGCCGCTGTAATTATTGTGATCAGCACACCAGCACTGACAATCGTCTGTCGAAGATGTTCTTTCCTTTCCTTTCCTTTTCCAAAATTGGCAGAAGGAATCTTCCGTGTGATTTTGGAGATTTCAGAGTCCGTTCAAACCTCCCTTTTGGTTTTCATTATTAACTGATCCTTAGGGGTGGTATTTACGAACAGTAGTAAGTGGAAAACGGTATGATGCTTAAGGAAGTGAAGGAGTGCCTCAAGTAATTGATATTTTTAGAAGAAGTGAGATAGAAACTTACTTGAATAAGTCAGTTATTCAATCAAGCCGAAATCTCGCTCTAGTCCCTTATCGAGTGTACGGCGTTATAGTCGATACCTAGGTTTCTTTTTAATCAGAAACATTGTTTATTCTTCAGTTGTCTTTTATCATTAATGATGTAATGATGAGGTTCGAGAGGCATGCTCCCGTCGATGAACCTTGACTCCTGAATAAATACTCCAATAATTGTTTCATGTAGTTATGGGAGTTATAAGGATATTGTTAACAGAACAGTGATCTAGAATGAAAATAATAAACTGTTGTGGAAACCTTTGCAGTGTTTTTCGCTCAAGACACCCACGTGTTCATTACTCATTGCTGTTGAACTGGTTTGAATTCCTATAGTTCATTGAACATAAAAACCAAAATCAATTCAACCTTCCAATTGGATTTGTCGGGTTTTTAAAATATCCAGCGACCATATTGAATTTTGAAGTGGACTATAGTGATCAAGAGGACCATAATAATTATGGTCCTCTTGATCACTATAGTCCACTTCAAAATTCAATATGGTCGCTGGATATTTTAAAAACCCGACAAATCCAATCAATCAATCAATCAATTATTGATTGAATCATAATTGGCCAATCGGCCCAAACATACTCATTTAATCATAATTTAACCATACATGAATCAAATCTTGATAACTACAGTTGAGCATAAAAAACTCTGCAAATTCTTGACACAACGGTTCATTATCTTCTTTGTACAGATCACCCTTCTGTCTAGATCACTAGGTCTAAATGTCTAGATCCTAAATGTTAGATTAATTATTATTGTCAATTATCACTAATTATTAACAATTTTATCAAGTACCTACTGAAAATTATTATAATTTATTGTTAGGTATTGATAATTCGTATTTATTATTAATAATAATTATTATTAATTATGATTAATTAATACGATATAATTCTGGGGTTTTTAATGCTACGTCGGTAATAATTTTTCTATAAAAGAAGTACCTACCAACAAACATTCGAAATTACCTTCATTTCCGTAGCACGAAACGCACCTCAGAACAACAAACTCGACATCACTTAAGCCATATGATGTTCCAAAGAGCTTGTTAGTATGAAAATGGACCCGTATTTCAACAGTTTGATTCACGATCGGGTTGTGAGGCACAATCTTTGAGCCGTCATTGTGAACGAACGGCTGGTCGTACAAAGCTGCGGATGGTCTTAAAAAATTCTACGGAACAAACTCTATCTAAATATGAAATAAAAAACATACCGTTTGATGGGAATTTTTCGAGATATGGAATTTTCAAAATTTCAAAATTCGTTTCGAACCCCTTCCCCTTGACCTAGGGTTATGAAAAGTTTCGTGGATCATTGTGGGGCTGGTCCAAACCCAGAAACCAAATTTCGTAATTTTAACTCAACGCTAACTGGGCAAAGTGCCTCGGACGGCGGACGGCGGACGGCGGACGGCGGACGGCGTACGGCGTACGGCGTACGGCGTACGGCGGACGGACGGATTTTTTTTTATTCGATTTTCTGAATCTACGTATCTTGAAACGTAAACCAACAAATTTTGAGGGGGGGTTAAAATTTTTTTTTCTTTGGGCGATTCCAATGGTTCATTATCGAAGATAATAAACCAAAAGGACATTCATGAGATGGTTCTAGTTATTTTGATTGTACGTTCTCTCACTGCGATCGACAATAAAATTCTTATTCACCACTGGTATCGAAGTTAAAATATCGCTTCATTCATAGCAAAGCTACTTGTTACATGAGAACCTACGCTAATATCGTTAATAGAAGAGGCCAGAGGTGACAGTAGATCCGATATTATTATAGGTACTAATTTCCATTTCCAACGTTGACAGTATGGGAGGTTGCGGTTATCGATCTTGCTAACGTACTGGCGCAATTCAAGGAACCCGTTCAACATTTCCATCGAGTGGTAACTTCCTGAATCAGAGTTAAGTTGGAAAGTTTTCTCAACTCGTTACAAGCTACACTTGAATGATGAAACCCAACAATGGCTTTGACTAGTGAGGATTTCACCAACTTCGCTGTTTCTGATACCCATGGTAGCGAGACGATATCGACCCCTGAAAAGCAGAATATCGTAAGCGCCATTTATCAAATTGTACAGGACAGACGAAAGCCTGTGAGAGGATTTTTTTATTGCCTAAACATGACATTCTGGGTTATGTTGGACAGATTTCTGTCGAATCATGAGAAAAAAATTGCAAAAAAGGCATGGGAAATGATATTTTTTCAAGAAAAGGGGGCTTACGCTATTGTTGCTATTTGAAGAACCTGGAGAAAAGATACGATACACTTTTCAGCACTTAGATATTCTTACCGTGTTGCCGAAATGGATTTTTTTGGAAGCGTATCTTCACTGTTCTCATGAGAATTGCACACCATTTACCGCTTACGATAATTTGCCTGCATTCAGTTGGTGCATGCAATACAGTTCTTCCTGATGCTTTAAATTCTTCTCCTCGGTATTTATTTTTGTTTCGTGGCGCTTACGTTCTGAATGAATGATGGATAAGTACGATATTTTACCAATAATTATTAGCGATTACGATTCGAGAACTTTGAGGCTGTTTTTGAAAGCCTTGGAGACTTGTGTCGCTCACGATAGATGCGCATTTTCAAGACGAATCCAACTATACTCTAAACTCAGAATCGAAAAAAAAAAAAAAAAAAAAAAAAATGGTGCTGCCTTTCAGTGGGCGATATTGAGTATGGGCAAAACTGGTAATGATGTGATTGGCCTTGCCATACACATTTTCCACAGGTTTAGTGGTATTTGCAGCATTACCAGTGATTAGTGCCAATGTTTTGACAGTATCTAGATCCCAATTGGAAAGAATTATGTTAAATTCGGGGGCAATGTTCACATCACTTGTTAAAATAATAATATTCAACACCTGATGAAATCACCCGTACCAGTATCAACGCAAGCACTTGTTTACAAATAAGCTTAGAAGGTTACAAGAGGTACCTCCTTGTTGTTTTCTACAAATATAGATTATAATTTAAACCAAAATGGAAAGGAAGAATCGTAGCCACAAGCAAGTCTTTATTCTACCACTTTCATTTTATATTCACTTGTCTTGGACGTACGGTCATGGACGTATGCAGGTGCTTTTACCTAGTAGATTTTATTCCTGCTAAGTGTATGAATAATTATTTCAGCATAATATTATGGAATGAATTATTGGTACGTGTACGCGAGAAAAATATCAACATAATCGATATTGTATATCTCTGATATCGAAGAACTCATCGGGATATCAAAGACGTTATACATCAATATGAAAATAGCGATGAATATTGGGATGAATATCGATATATTTGATACATTGATACCCATTCCTACTGGCTAGTTCTAACTTTGTACGGAAACTGTAAAACCGGTATGTGTAGTTGAGGCCTGAGACGGCGTTCCGCATGTAAAGGTACGTTTTGCTAGGTACGACTCTTGCTTACCGTCCATCGATAGTTGTTGAGCACCATTTCTATGTTGTTCTTATGGAGCCATTTTGCTCGAACGACTGCCGCTTGGACGATTCGATAGTCGTTGGAGAAGGGGTAGTGATCGTCACCTCACCCACGATTATTGTGCGGAGAAGGAACCTGTTGCCTAATCGCACTGAGTGACGGAAAAACGAAATATTCTGAGAACCTTTCGCGTTCTTCACAAATATGGTTTTAGATCAATTTTGGATAAAGCCCGTCTTCATTTTGAGAGCAACTATGTGATGAAATTCAGCTCGTTTGATACCTTACTGGAGTATCTATCACTTCTCTACATGCACTCAACTTCTTTTTTAGATGAATTCATTTTTGAGAAGTGAAAATCGTCGCTCCGAGCAAAATGGTAACGAACGATTATCGTTCAACGATGAATCGTACACCGTTGATCGTCGAACTATAGTTCTTGCTGTGATAATTCATACCAAGAGCCGTCCGTACCAAAACGTACCGTTCGATGGGGTGAGACTTCACGAAGGGACGGGACTGAGTCGTTGTACCTACAACTCCCGTTAGTGAACGAGAATTTCACAATGACTGCATCGCTGGTCACGTATCACCTCAAAATTCGGTCTCAAACTGTTTGTTACCGTTCGAACAATAGACTGAACGCAGTAGAAACAATAGAGAGTTTCGAGACCTCAGGATCCAACGGGATGACGAGGGGGCGGCTATGAAATAATAGCCGTTAGGCGATGAAAAGGCCTTTTGCCCCCGCGAGACAGGCCGAACTCCGAAGGTAGTGAAAGGGTGGGGAAGAACGTTCTGCCTTTCTTTCTCACGAGCCTTTCACCGCTCTAAACAGCCGCCACCCCTGTTGTATACCTCGCATCCGACGTCCAACGTCCTGACCTTCTGCACTGATGAACTTCGACCTAACACGCACTCCCCGTCCCTCGTCGTCCACTCGACATGCCGTGTGCTGGGGCGAAAAAGGATTTTTGCCTGACATGGCGGTGTAATGAGCTATTCATATAGGCAATTTCCACCGATTCCAAGTACACCCCACGCTACTAATAATAATAATAATAATAAAAACCTTTATTGTGCAAAGACAAAAACATGACAGTCTGTTGTCCATACAATACACACACAAACGACTAAAATATAAATCTTGGGTCATACAAAGGCCTCGCAAGGTTAAAAGAAAGTAACATAAGAAGAAGATAATTAAAAGGGGAGTTTACAATCATGTGAGGGGCGATGGGGAGAGGGAATGTGCTTACCAATTCAAGTAACAGTATAATGCTCCGCAATGGCTGACATGAACCGTCCAAGAGTGGGCAGAGCGCGCACCGAAACAGGCAACGCGTTCCAGAGCCTAGCCCCCGCAACCTCAAACGACCTCGAGAAGGCCATACTCCAATGAGAGCGGACAAGCAACGCACCTGATCTGGCAGACACCACTCTATTTGCAAGGGACCGCAAGTATGGTGCCAGTCCTCCATGTAAGATGGTGAACAAGGTCTTGAGGATGCGAAGTTTCTAGACATCGAGGATTGGATGGGAGAGCAGTTGGAGACCAGTGGTCGAATGGCGAGGCTTGATCCCATATACTACTATACCTATAAGAGCTCCTCAATATGTTTTACCTCAAAAAACACGGTTTTTGATATATTTGTCCATTTCACCCTCATACAGTTGTTGCAAATATTTGGCCAATCCGGACACAACAGTTGTTAACAATCTGGACACAACACTAGAGATTGAGCACTAACGAATCTGCATGCACCAACGAATCTGCTTTCATCAAATTACATCACAAACATCAGCACACACACCAAGTCTACACCACAACGGACACCAATTTGCCATCCTGCAACTCTGTCATGTACCTCAGGGTACACCTGGAACAACTTCTGACTTGGGTGGTCACATAGAATACCTGGTAGGCAAAGTGTGGCACAGAACCAGAACCCTCAGACACCTCTCGACCACAGATCCACTCCACCTTTATCGTACAAACGACATATTTACCTGACACTCATTCGACCAATATGGGCCTATGCTTGCGGAATCTGGGGGGCAGCTATGACATATCACACAAATCTACTCATAACCCGCCTAGTCAACAATCAAAACGGAACCAAGCCTCAGAAGACGACTCAAGAGACGGAGACTTCAAGATTCCTAACCACTCAGCGTTACATGACCATGTTAGCACACACTTCTTTCGATTTGACACCATCTCAACCCACACTCCACTGAGAGGCCAGTTGATGGACTGTAACCCATCATCACGTCACACGCCAATTACTCCTCTACTATATTATTGGCTCGGGTGGTTGTTGGGGAGTTGATCAGCTCAGATGCCGATGGCTCAAACAGCGACCCTAGATGTAATTGGATCACAAACATGAAGACCTTCCCCGTAACTATTGGATCAGCAGATATGTTATCCAACCTCGAAAGTCTGTCGAAGAACTATGGGAATAGGGATGGGTCGAGAAACGAGAAACTAGTTTAAAAAACTAGTTTGAAAAAAATAACCGTTATAACCGTTTCTCAATTTGAAAGAAACTAGTTACAAAAAAACGGCAAAAGTAGGTAGGTGTTAGTTTTTGAATTGAACTATCGAAAACTTTGTCATCACATTCGTTATTCGTGGTTTGTTCCGAAGCATAAGTAGTTGATTATTAGGTAAATATGACTCGGAACAAACCACGAACAAATGCGCCGACAAAGTTTTCGTTTTTCCTATTACAGTTGAAAAATACAGTTTTTCGTTTTCTTTGTAACTACTAACAACATATTAGAACACCTGCTGTTTCACCCGTTTTTCATTAAGAAGAAATGAAACTAGTTTTTTCGACAGTTTGTTTTATATAACGAACGTTATTTTACGTTTTTCGAAAGTAACCGTTAATAACGGGTCAAGAAACAAGAAAAGAAACGGGTCAAGTAACCGTTAATAATAGGGACGGGTCAAGAAACAAGAAACTAGTTTTTTTTTGGGATGGGAGAAGAAACGAGAAACTAGTTTAAAGTAACTAGTTTGAAAAAAACGTCATAAGTTTGAAAAAAACTAGTTGAAAAAACGGCACACGTTATTTTTGAGAAACGTAAAAACTAGTTTTTTCGACAGTTATTATAACGAACGTTATTAAATAACTGTCGAAAAAACTAGTTTTTTTGACAGTTATTATAACGAACGTTATTAAATAACTGTTTCACCTGCTGTTCCACCCGTTTTTCATTCAGAAGAAAAGAAACTAGTTTTTTTGACAGTTATTGTAATATAACGAACGTTATTTTACGTTTCTCGAAAATAACCGTTTTGCCCATCCCTATATGGGATTCTAGTCGAAAAATTTAATAATTACTGTTGGTGCCAAGATATCCAGCGAACATACAACTCATCGTAAACCATCTCTTCAGGCAAACATTTGACTTTGGGGAAAGACAAGTTTACCTGAGCAATAATAAAAACGTCAACATTGAATGGCTGCTAGCCCAGATACGGATGCCCTCAATAGGAGTAATACGATTTTATTACGAAAGAAGTGAAAGAGGATTTGGTCCATTTTATTTTTATGGGCCCACTGTATTCGCCCTACCGGAATTTCCATCTCACCCCCACAACACAAATGCGCCACTAAGCTCACTGGGAACGGACGATGTTGAATCGCTTTTGTCCTCATTGTTGAAATTTCTAGATAACACGCAGAAAATGCTAGCTTATGCTTCTTGCCTTCTCGGCCAATAAATGAAATGAGGGACTTCGGGACCGAGCCTCCAGTGTCAAGTGCACGACAAGCTGTATGCACGAGTCAGTTCCCAAACATTTTGGTGAAGGGAACAAAACTAAGAAAAAGGGAGAGTGAGAGAAATTACTATGGCACATAACTCGAAAAGTGTGACATTGTGACGGTGACGGTGTGACGAAGAAAGCGTTATGACAAATTTATAATGATCTTCACGTACAACCGATTCGTTGCTACGGAACTTCAACTTCGCCAGTTATTATCGTACAAAAATCGTTCACCACTCGTTGGATAGCTCTCGATTTACCTAACCACTGCGGAGTGCGTGGCCAACAAGCTGCGGTATGAGCATGATTGTTTGAATAATTGTTTACACACAGGTACGATTTCTACAACATTGAAGTACGAGGTACGTGGTACGTGGTGTGGGTGTGGGAGGGGGCGCAAAGACATAAAATTTCCGTCGTGGTTGCGTACTCGTACGAAAGCTGTACCCACTTTATGGTTGCTTTGAATCACGAATCCAATGGCTATGACTGGCATGTCTGAAGCCAAATCATCTAAGAAGAAGAATTCAAATAAACACCTCGAATCGATAAGAAGTCTATTTTGTCTCCTTAATTCACCTCATCCACGGGCCTCTCAGATAATATGACGTCGCAACACAAGCGACCAACTACGTCAAAAGATATGACGTCAAACAGGTGCCGCCAAGAACACCTCACAGGATATGACGTACGTGGACCGGCAGGGGGTGGATGACGTCAGACAAGTGGCTGGTAAGAACACCTCACAGGATATGATGTACGTAGACCGGCAGGGGGTGGATGACGTCAGACAAGTGGCTGGTAAGAACTCCTCACAGGATATGACGTACGTAGACCGGCAGGGGGGGGGGGGTGGATGACGTCAGACAAGTGGACGGCAAGACCGCCTCACAGGATATGACGTACGTGGACCGGCAGGGAGTGGATGACGTCAGACAAGTGGCCAGCAAGAACACCTCACAGGATATGACGTACGTGGACCGGCAGGAATGGATGACGTACGTGGACCGGCAGGAATGGATGACGTCAGAGGGGTCAAGGGGAGCCAAATATTTTAAACCTCCATTTCTTCCTTACTAATATTAATAAGCATTATGTAAATTTACATACGGATCGTAATATTGAATCTACTTGTACTCTCAACAGTTCCATTATATAAAATATTAAATTACCGTCGAGTTAAGTATTTTTTAACAATTCCTATTTCCATCATAAAAAAATTGTTTCTTCATACAAAAGTTGCTTAACTCAACACTTCCTTCGTTAAATACATTTAAAAATAAATTTTGTCTTCCTTAAACATAACAGTTTTAAAATCTTTGTACAGATCACTCTTCTGTCTAGATCACTAGGTCTAAATGTCTAGATCCTAAATGTTAGATTAATTATTATTATGAATTATCACTAATTATTAATAATTTTATTAAGGAGGTACCTAGTGAAAATGATTATAATTTATTGTTAGGTATTAATAATTTGTATTTATTATTAATAATAATTATTATTAATTATAATTAATTAATACGATATCCGGCTGTTGGAATCGCCTGGGTTGCTTTGTGCAGAACCTGAATGATAGAGATGATGAATTAATTACAAATAAAATGTACCGATATAATTCTGGGGTTTTTAATACTAAGTCGGTAATAATTATTCTATAAGCCTCGATTCGATATGAAGTCTACTTTTTACGTTATGTTCTACATGTTTTGGAAGTTATACATGTTTTACATGGAACTGCTCTACTAATAAGCATAAAACACAAACGGTGGGTACAGCTTTCGTACAAGTACGCAACCACGAGGGACATTTTATGTCTTTGCGCCCCCTCCCATCAGAAACTTATATGAAGCTTGCATTCGTGTTGACAATATAAATTATTGAGAATGATCACCTGTGTGTAAACAATTATTTAAACAATCACGCTCATACCGCACCTTGTCGGCCACGCACTCCGCAGTGGTTAACGTAATATCTATCTAGTACTGGATAGCACAGATAAAGTATTTTGTTATCTGTGTTCAATAAAGTGTTTTTAGTTACTGAACAAACTTGACAAAAAACTAAATGTTTACAAAAATAAAATTTAAATTATCCACTTAATTCAAAAAAGCTCGTAGAATGAAGTAACATAACATAAAGTAACGTAGTCACCACCATTCCGGAAAAAATAAAGATAGCTAATAGCTAATAGACCAACGTTACTAAGTAACCTGCGTTGCGTTCGAAGTTGCTAGAACTGTGATGCCGCCCCATATATGCCCATGTTGCTGTACTAACTTGTGCTACATTAATCCCACCAACCCCGTCTTAAGGACACGTCGCACAGTCCCTAACAACAGGGACCACAGCAAGGGCAAATCTACTGAAAAGCGGGAAAAATTACATAAAGTTGAACTGTTTTTATCATTATTTCCATGAAAGAGGAATTCTTAAGGAGCATTTAGAAAAACATTTATGTTCATGACATCTGACGATTTGAAATCGCCAGAAAAAGGCAAAAAGCTATTTAAAGCCGGAAGAGTTAATTTAATGTTCTCTTCATCAAGTTCAGAATAGAGACGTCAAAGGAAAACTTCCAACTAAGCCGTATCATTCCTCAAGCACTCACACAAATCACTATAAATATTATTTGGTTTTCTAGACGTTCATGAATGATGAACGATTGCAATGAAACTGATTTCGAAACCCGATTGTTGTGAGTGAGATTGTTAAATAAACAAATTGTGTTGTCTAATCATGCCTAATTTTTTTTCTAAATTTTATTCTAATCATGACTTTAGAATGTCTAGTTAGTGAAAAGACCTTCCCTTCCCGGAATAAACCGGAGTTTTTTTTTAGCAATACCTTTTCAAAAAGTTTTGCGATTCCTAATTATTTAGGCCAATTAATCTAATGTTCAGAATAATATTATCTTGACATCCTAAAAACGGAATAAAACATTAAAATTATTTTACTTTTTTCCCAGTCATGTGCCAAACTCGGAACGTTTGTTGTAAATTAACCAAAACTTCCACTATCTTGATTTTAAGACTCAATAGACAGGCCTAAACATAAGTGAAAGTTTTTAAAATGAAATAAACATTAAACATTTCGGAAAATCGAAATTTGTCGTGGTCATTTCTATTAGTATTACGGGAGTTGACCCTACAAGTTTATCAAGAATTCTTGGGATTCGCTTCAACGACGTTTATTGTTCAATGGCCTCATTTTGTCCTGTTCCGCCCCACAGCTCTTTGGGAAACCAGATCGAGATAAGGCTTCAACGAAGAATCGCCATTTGAGATTTCTACCCGGTGCTTCTTGGACCATCCCTTTTTCTACACTTCAGTTTCTTACTTCTTCATCGATCCCGTAGGGTTTCCGAACCCGTGCGGGAGCCCGCGGGGTCACTACCATCCCGCGGGGTCCCGCAATTTCCTCAATCAGCAGAAAATTTTTAAAAAAAATTTTAAAAAAGTATTTTTAAAAAAGTGTTTCCTGATCTCAAGGTAGGTTTCCTATGAATGAAAATATGAAATTTAAAAGAACAAACAAGGCTCGCAGAAAGCACAGAAAATCGTGTACTCCGTTCATTCCGAAGGTACCCCACCGACGAGAATGCCCTATCGGATACCATGGTGCACACTTGTAGGAGGTATGATTTTAAGGGAGTTGTACGCTATAGTCAGGAATTTCTTATGTTTTCTGAACAGTTTTTTACCATCAATCGAATTGTATTCGGAGATTTTGGAAAACGCACCACCCTTTTGACATAAAAAGATGTCTCAAATGAACAAAATATACCAAACTATAGACCATCTTTGGATCCATTATTGAAACCGTTATTTCCATTGAATTAACGTTATCAAGTGAATAGTAATGGGTTGGTTTTTTTCCGAGGGCACTGTAATTTAGTCTTTTTCAAAGCGTCCTTATTGTGTAAAAATCAGCAGAAGGAGAGGAGGAAGAGGGCAAGGGGAGAGCAACAGGCTCTTTTGATTTCAGTTGTCTGGGTACCACTTCCTTTCTTTTGATCAAGTTGATGTGATGGAAACTTTTCAAATGTGTTTCAGTCTTCAAAGAATTTTAACGAAACGAAAACTCAGGTTCACATGTTTTCGCTGAGTCTTCGCTAACTTGCCCATTTCCTTCTCTACCTTGATAAAATAATCCCGAACCGACGACACCTCCTCTTCCTCAACATTTCCCTCTTCATCATCCGACATTTCTTCTGCTTCTACTTCAACTCACATCACAAAATAACCATAAAAAACTAAACCAAAAATAAACTAAATCAAAATCGTGTGAATTAAACAATAGAAAGAATATTAGAAAAAATAATCGTGAGGGTCACAGGATTTGAAGTTTGGAGTTTGCAGTGTGAAGGCGCACGGAACTCCACCAACGTCAAGTTTTGTGATTCGCATTTTCTTCCGTGGAGAATAACTAGCTACCAATTATTTTTCAGGTTCCGAGAATGTTGTTAACGATTGTGTGGGGAGAAAAAGGCTGACTATTTTTTGGTTAAAAGAAACTGCGGCAATTTCGGATTTTTGAGGGGTTGACATTGAATCCTGCAGGGATGATTCCCTAATCTGTAGCCCTGCCATAAGAAGTTATCTGGAGTGGCTAATTTCTGGCTGACCTCGTGTGTACCGCATGAATTCGTTTTGCGCCAAATGTCGAATTCCTAGACAATTTCACCAGAAACTGTTATTTTGTTAATACAAATGTGGTTAGGAACTGACATTTTGTTAATATAATGTATTTATTACCCATACAATAATTGTATTAACAATATTATTATATTTTTGATAATATCATAACATTATAATAATATTGTAAATAATATAATAATATTGTAAATACAATATTATTGGTTAGGAACTGACATTTTGTTAATATATTATAATATAATATATTATATTATATTATAATATATTAACAAAATGTCAGTTCCTAACCAATAATATTGTATTTACAATATTATTATATTATTTACAATATTATTATAATGTCTGCAGGGATTACAATATTATTATAATGTCTGCAGGGATTACAATATTATTATAATGTCTGCAGGGATTACTACATTATTAAAGTTCGCAGATTAAGGTGGTGAAAGACTCGAACACAAAATCAGTCAAAAAGCCAAAAGCTCTAATCAAATAATTTGACAATTATTGTCAAAGTTGTTCGTCACAGAAAAACATGTGTTATTCGTCCCTGGTAACGTTTATCCAGGTGTGATGCTGTATGTGGTGACTTCCATGTACTGGTGTTACACAACATTACAGTCACGTCAACCTTGGTAAATTAGCGACAAGATGGAGGATTTTTCAACGTGAAGATGGAAATGAATGCAAAATGAAGGCGCGGAATTCCAGAGGCTTATTAAAACCCGATCACCTAGCCAGCCAGCCCTCTGACGTCATAGGCTCTTACGGCATAGGCTGTGACGTACTAGATGGCGTCCGGCCAGCCGTCTGACGTCATACGTTCGTGCGTCATAGGCTCTGACGTACTAGTTGGCCTCCGGCCAGCCGTCTGACGTCATAGGCTCTTACGGCATAGGCTTTGACGTACTAGTTTGCCTCCTGCCAGCCGTCTGACGTCATACGCTCGTGCGTCATAGGTGCGTCTGACGTAGTGGCCCGCCTGTCGCTTGTGTTCTGACGTGATCTGAGGGAAAGGGTGAATCAAGGAAACAAATTTTTCCCGTTTCAGTTTATGTGCCAAAGCAAAGACATGAAAATGTCAAAAGAATGTCAACTCCATCCTGTTGTTGATACAGTCGAGAATTAAATGCTTGCATACGACTCTGCAACACATTGGGACATTTTATGTATTTAAAGAAGTGATTCAAGAACCTTCGAACAATGCTACATCACCTACCCCAGTAGCGTAGTTGTTATACTTAATTGTAGGGTTCATCATAAATTATGAAGCTTGCATTCGTATAGACAATAATATTTATATTATTTATTTATATTATAAATTATTGAGAATGATCACCTGTGTGTAAACAATTATTTAAACAATCACGCTCATACCGCAGCTTGTCGGCCACGCACTCCGCAGTGGTTAACGTAATATGGTTAGGTAAATCGAGAGCTATCCAACGAGTGGTGAACGATTTTTGTACGATGATAACTGGCGAAGATAAAGTTCCGTAGCACCGAATCGGTTGTAAGCGAAAATCATCAGAAATTTTCGTGACGATTTCGTGTGACGCTTTTGTGTAACGTTTTTCGAGTTATGTGCCAGAGTAAAGACATAAAATGTCAAAATTGGGACATGTTTTTAGCGTGTCGTATCATACTATAATAGTCCCTCTATAACGGTCAAAATTACAACATTCACCTCGTGAATGATTCGCACGGTGGTCAAATCAATCAGAACGCTTCGAGTTTATATAAGTGCGCATATACCTATTTCTGAATTTCGAATTTTGAACTACTTCTGAATTCTTTGTTTTTAGACGGCAGTAGATGAGAATGATCTCGGTGCTGATTATAGAACCAGATTGGCTGTGTTGCTGAAGGTGTCATATTATATAAGTATAGGTATCATAATATGACACCTTCAGCAACAAAGCAAATCTGGTTCTAGAATCAGCACCGAGATCAAACATTTTTCTTCGATTTTTTTTATATGAAAAGAAGATGGATTTCATTTCATTTGCAAAAATTTTTTTCTTTGGGCGATTCCAATGGTTCATTATTGAAGATAATGAACCAAAAAATTATCAAATTGCAGTGAATTGGGAAATGACTCGAGTTGAGTCGAGAAGTATTTTTACTTTTATTTTTGTATAGGTAATTGCTAAGTACCTACTCCAGAAATAAAGCTTTATATTTAGCACATCACTTTGAATATCAATAGCGGTAAGCGAATGACTGATTTATCCAATGTGTGCGATAAACTCCACAAGTTCTACATGAACTCATTCTCGTGGACAAATTTGCAGCATTTTTATAGTAATTTTATATTGTATCTGCTGGTTAAGTTCTCCCGAAGAAAAAAGATAATGAAGGAAACAATCCTCCTTCATTATCGGCCATTATAACTTATGAGTTGCCAGAAAAAGTTATGACGAAAAATGAGAGCAAGCGTGTTCAAAGGCTATTTCCAGAGGTGCTGGGAAGGGTTGAATACCGTCAATATCTTAATGAACTCAATGACCCTTTTGATGTAGCTTCACCTTAGACCAATTTGCCCGTATTTAGTTTGTTGGGTAATAGGGTAGCGCGAAAGAAACAAGATACAAAAAATGTAATCTCTGGTTATGACACTGCTCTTTATTTTTCAA
Organism: Stenodema calcarata; assembly: GCA_963920205.1. Classification (NCBI taxonomy): domain Eukaryota; kingdom Metazoa; phylum Arthropoda; class Insecta; order Hemiptera; family Miridae; genus Stenodema; species Stenodema calcarata. The sequence goes on from OY986050.1 coordinate 10,779,203, forward strand.
TCTTAATTGGCAATGGGGAGATATAACAACTTTCAATCTTATACCACTTCCATCATCCTAAGAGAAAGCCATTACGAAAAGAAGGAACTAACTTGATTAGTTAGAAGGAAGAGGTGGAAAAAAATAGGATCAAGAAAAAAGAGATGGGTGGTGGGAGAAAATGTAAGGTACAATTAAGATGTTCCCGTTATGTGATGATTAACGAGTGAGGGCTTTTGGAAATCGGTCCGGCACATCTGATCTACGTTAAGTCCTTTGGCCCATTACTCAAAAGCCCGGGGTACGACGCTTCCCACCTACTCCTGGCGGCCTCCATCTTCCTGGTTCTAATCCGATAGGAACCGACCCCCGGAAAACCGCCGCGCCCCTCCCTATTATAGAACCGATGTCATTTATTATAAAGATATCGAGGGAAAAGGATTTAGCCCATCTCATTCCTTTCCAGAACTTTCTCCCCATACGAACCCATTCCTCTCTCTAAAACCACATTCATAACTCCCAGACGGCTTTTTACCAGTTTTCGGAGTGGGACGGAGGGGTCTTTCTGAGCTAATGTTTGGCTTCAATACCCACTGCTCCTGGTTTGGGGGCCGGCTCCAAGCTTGAAATCCTTCTAGCGTTGAATCATCCCCACCAATCACTGATCAATCCTTTATCTCTCCCCTCAACTTTTTCCCCAGGGAAAACTTCCCTTTTTTTGTAGAGCGGTTTTTCGTCCATATTCATGAGCGGGCTTGAAAGGCTGTTGGATTCCGTTAAACTTCTATTCTGAACTGTATTTGTTGCAAAGGACGATCCTGTTGGAAGGATGGATTTGCGTGGTGCGAGGAACCAATCGAAATCAGTTTTCACGATCTGAGTGAAACATGATGAATTGCTGCCAACGGGATCTGTCTTTAGAAAATATGCTTTAATACTACGCATCAAGAAATTTCACTGGACACCTGTGAAGACTTAATTCACGAAAGCGTTTAGTGTGTGGGTGTCTAAATGTCTCTACAGTTAGTTCAACGGGAACCCAATGGCACTAGCAGGTTGGTTAAATTGGTCAAATCCATCCAACAGATTTTGCTGAAATGCTTAGGAATGATGTGTGTTTACATTTGTCCAACGGACATTCCCACAAAGCCAACACGTTCGTATAATTTTTCCAACATGCTTTGCACAGTTTAGTTTGTACACGTCGATCGTTGCGCATTGGCGCAAGCAAAAGTTTAGTTTGAGTAAAATTTGCCACCGACAGAAAATCGGCTTGAGGCAGCGATGTGGTTTCAAGCCTTGAAGCCGTTTACGCCTCGACTACAATCTTACCACTTTTTAACCAGTCGTTTGACCTTTTGTTGTCGGTTCAGTTGATTGTCACAATGCCGAATGAAAAAAGTGAATTAGTAGAATAATTCTAATTCATTATTTAATAGTAGAATAACATTATTTATTAAACAATATCAATTGTCTCCGTGTTTGTGGAAGGTGAAGAGCCGAGAATATTCAGACCGCTATGTCAAAGCTCAAGCGTACCAAGTTTTAGGTGAAAAAATGCAAGTTTCGGAATTATTTCATTGAGAGATTACTGCGAAATGCACGCGGAAAATTTTAATGCTCCTTAAGTTGCTCCTGTCACCGAAAATCTCATTACAGAGTTGGTTCTTGAAATAATGGGTGTTAAGTACAACTTCGTAAATTCGACGATAGTTTTTCGAATTGGTGTGGGAAATCAGTTCTGCTCAGCAACCATACTAAGCTCCAATGGAAAGCGGTCTTTTTCCACTCTTAGCTTGCGACTATTTTTTTATTTTTTCAATTTCGATAAATTCAAATCAGCAAAGTTCAGCAAAAACCAACTTCGCGATCACTCACCCAACGCTCTCAACTGCACAAACACAGCTGAACGTTTGGAAGGCAACCACTTCTTCAGTTCAGTTTGCTCAAATTGAACTGTGCGAACCAGTTTGCGTGGTTTTTTTTTTTTTTTTCAACCGATATTTTAGTAAATTTACTAAATTATCGGTTGAAAAAAAAAACATTCAATTAAAAAACTATGTAAATAAGTACCTAAGCCCAACTGTAATGTCAATTTTCTGGCAACGAGTTTTCGACTATAGTTTTCATACCTATTTAAACATAAGAGCTATGTTTTTTGGCTTTTGGAAATGAATTTAATAAATCTGTTAGTTTTATTACTCCTCCCATTATTAGTCTAATTGTACTCGTGCTTCATTCGCTCTATTGCAGTTGAATCATTAATTTTCGGAAGGAGCATTTATGCAATTAGTGAAAGACCCGTTCAAAGTTAAGTGAGGAAAACAAATGTAAAAGAGCTCCCAAAGGGTACAGTAGGGTCCTATTTATGCAACACAGCCCCCCCCCCTTCTTAGCCCACTAAACCCCCTGAAAGGAGAATAACACTTGGAAATGGGCGGTAGTCGGAGGGAGGGTCTTTACAGAGTATTTTCCCCCTCCGTTTTTTCCCCTGTGTGGAAAAGTAAAAGAAGAAAATACACACAACAGGACCCTGTGGGGGTTGGAAAAGCCTTTGGACCAGGGCCATGAGGCAGGCGGGGCGTTTCTTTTGACCGGCCTTTGCTTGCTGCATCATTGCCCCCCCCCCCCCCCCCCCCCGGATAGTGCCTGAGGACTTCCCGTCTCATCCACTTCTCATCTCGTTGAAATGAGCGTAGGAGCCCCTTTGGAAAAGAGGTAGAGTTAGACAGATACGACGGCGGACGGGGGCATTTTTGAACCCTGTTCCTCGAGGAGATTGCCCTCGAGAGCCTTCCCTTAAACACTGAGTCAACATCTTGTTCGCTAGTCAATTTTAAAGGTGAACGGGGTGGTGAGGGAGTAGAAACAAGTTTCGATTTTCTCACGTGGTAATAATATGTTTAAGGCCCAACAGGTTGTGCTCAGGTGGAATTCAAGTGGAAGAAATCCGAATTCTACAAATGTCAAAGTAGTTATGAACTGGTTTCCTTCCAACCTTTTCATTTTATTAAATTATATATACTAATAAAAATGTCGTCCATTAATTCTCCGCAGTTCGAAAAATGTTCCAGTCAAGCAGCATGATCGTATGATCCGAATTTTGAAGCAGTAGGTATTCGTACGAATAAGTCAAAAATTACCCATAAATTCCTGAAATGAACCTTTCTGACGAGTGACACCTCTGACTAGGCTCTAAATTACAATTACCGGGAAGATGTAAAAAGGTAGTTTTATTCTGGGCGTCTGGGGGTTGGGTCACATAACGGCCGTTTTCGACGCGAAAGTTTAGTGTTTTTCCTAAAACTTTGCGCGGTCACTGTGAACGAACGGCTGGTTGCACAAACATCCAATTGGTCTTAAAAGATTCGTGATTTTTCAGGTCATTCGAAGGTGAACTAAAATTTACACGGTTCAGTTAAATATTTGGAGATAAGACATCGTCGAAATTTTAAATTTCGTTTTGAACCCCTTCCCCTTGACCTAGGGTTATGAAAAGTTTCGAGGATCATTGTGGGGCTGGTCCAAACCCAGAAACCAAATTTCGTAATTTTAGCTCAACGCTAACTGGGCAAAGTGGCGCGGACGGCGTACGGCGGACGGACGGATTTTGGTTTATTATCTTCGATAATGAACCATTGGAATCGCCCAAAGAAAAAAATTTTTTAACCCCCCCCTCAAAATTTGTTGGTTTACGTTTCAAGATACGTAGATTCAGAAAATCGAATAAAAAAAAATCCGTCCGTCACCCGTACGCCGTACGCCGTCCCCCGTACGCCGTACGCCGTCCGTGGCACTTTGACCAGTTAGCGTTGAGCTAAAATTACAAAATTTGGTTTCTGGGTTTGGACCAGCCCCACAATGATCCTCAAAACTTTTCATAATCCTAGGTCAAGGAGAAGGGGTTCAAAACAAACTTTGAAATTTCGACAATGTCATATCTCTAAAAATTCTCATGAAACGGTGTAATTTTTAGTTCACCTTTGAATGACCTAAAAAATTACGAATCTTTTAAGACCAATTGGATTTTTGTGCGACCAGCCGTTCGTCCACAGTGACCGCGCAAAGGTTTAGGAAAAACACTAAACTTTCGCGTCGAAAACGGCCGTTATGTGACCCAACTTCCAGACGCCCAGAATAAAACTACCTTTTTTCATCTTCCCGGTAAACTACAGTCTAGAAATTTTAACCGTGAGTCGGGGATAGACCACATTGCAATATTCACTCGGTTTCTCATCTGTAAAATTGTTTAAATAATACCTTTTTGTAATAATACAAATTACATTTTGATGATGAGCTATTGACTTGAAATTTTACAAATAGGTCAGAACTGGATAACAATGCAATATTCACTCGGTTTCTTGTCTGTAAAATTGTTTAAATAATACCTATTTGTTTAAACAAATTAAATTTTGATGATGAGCTAGATACTTGAAATTTTAAATATAGGTCAGAAATGGATGACATTTCAATATTCACTCGGTTTGTATGACATGGTATGAGTATGGTATGGTATATTATTGTATGTATGATTTGGTATAATACAGTATGGTATGATAGGAAAGAAATTCGTATGGTATGGTATGAGTACGGTGAGAATATGGTATGGTGCCGATTTGCAATACAGTCTGGTATAGACAGAAGGGTGATCTGCACAAGGAAGATAATAAACCGTTGTGTCAAGAATTTGCAGAGTATTTTCATCTTCCAGGTAAACTACAGTCTAGAAATTTTAACCGTCAGTCGGGGATAGACCACATTGCAATATTCACTCGGTTTCTCATCTGTAAAATTGTTTACATAATACCTTTTTGTAATAATACAAATTAAATTTGGATGCTGAGCTATTGACTTGAAATTTTAAAAATAGGTCAGAACTGGATCACAATGCAATATTCACTCGGTTTCTTGTCTGTAGAATTGTTTAAATAATACCTATTTGTTTAAACAAATTAAATTTTGATGATGAGCTAGATACTTGAAATTTTAAATATAGGTCAGAAATGGATGACATTTCAATATTCACTCGGTTTTTTTCTAATTGCAAACCTGTTCATTGTGTACCCAAGATCCTTCCCTAAAAGACCTGGCAGCGGGAAATATTATTCAACACGGTTTGAAAAGGGAAAAACAAGTTTTGTAAAAAATCCCAATGCTCTAGGTAGTAGTCGATACCAGTGACCAACATTTTCTTCAGTAGTCGACATGGTTTTGCACTAGTAGTCGACCTACATGTGTTAGAAGTCGACAGTATCACTTGAGTCAGTAGTCGACTGGTTTCGTCATTCCATCGTTTTCGAATTTTACGACATCTAAATAAAATACAATCGGAACTTGAAAATAGATTAATAAGATGTAATAAAGTAGTTATCAGACTTTTTATTTGCAAACAGCTCATTATCAGTCTCAAATTGCAATAAGTACTTAAGTAAAAAGGTATGAAAACTATAGTCGAAAACTCATTGTCAGAAAATTGACATTACAGTTGGTTTTAGGTACCTATTTACATATTTTTTTGACATTTTCATGTCCTTGCTTTGGCACATAAACTGAAACGGGAGAAATTTGTTCCCTTGATTCACCCTTTCCCTCAGATCACGTCAGAACGCAAGCGACCGGCGGGCCATTACGTCAGAGCCTATGACGCACGAGCGTATGACGTAAGACGGCTGGCAGGAGGCTAACTAGTACGTCAGAGCCTATGACGCACGAGCGTATGACGTAAGACGGCTGGCAGGAGGCCAACAAGTACGTCAGAGCCTATGACGCACGAGCGTATGACGTAAGACGGCTGGCAGGAGGCCAACAAGTACGTCAGAGCCTATGACGCACGAGCATATGACGTAAGACGACTGGCAGGAGGCCAACAAGTACGTCAGAGCCTATGACGCACGAGCGTATGACGTAAGACGGCTGGCAGGAGGCTAACAAGTACGTCAGAGCCTATGACGCACGAGCTTATGACGTAAGACGGCTGACAGGAGGCAAACTAGTGCGTCAGAGCCTATGACGCACGAGCGTATGACGTAAGACGGCTGACAGGAGGCTAACTAGTGCGTCAGAGCCTATGACGCACGAGCGTATGACGTAAGACGGCTGCCAGGTGGCCAACAAGTACGTCAGAGCCTATGACGCACGAGCGTATGACGTAAGACGGCTGAGAGGAGGCTAACTAGTGCGTCAGAGCCTATGACGCACGAGCGTATGACGTAGGACGGCTGGCAGGAGGCCAACAAGTACGTCAGAGCCTGTTTCTATTTTTCACTAATTCAATCTGTACTGACATACGGGATAATAGGATGGGGAAGCTGTTCAAAGAGTCTAATGGAAATGGTGTTTATTTGTCAAAAACTTCTTATCAAGATATTGCTAAAGAAACCTAGATCCTTTTCGACTGTGAAACTCTTCGAAATATTTAAAGTTATGACGGTACAAAATCTGATAACCTATCAAACAGTTACTAAAGTCTACAAAGAATGGAGTGAAAAGAAAATAGACAGAGTTGAACACGGAAGAACAAGATTTAGTAACGATATAAACTTAAAACTTCCACTCAAATTAACTACGGTAGGTCAGAACCAATAATATTGTATACATATTATGTATACAAAGGAGTTAAAATGTTCAATGCACTGCCAAACGAAATTAAAAATATGGAAACTGTCAGTAAATTTAAGTTACACCTAAAGAAGCTACTATGGAATCAATCCATGACATTATGAAGAATTAACCCTACAAATTGTCTACAACATTTAACTAATAATATTTTGAATATAAAAATAAATTATTAATAACATAATAATACCATCGAAGCAGGAATACAGGATGGAGATACTCCTCCCCTCAGCACGAGGTTATCACCTCAAAGAGGGGAGAAGCATTTAATTTAAGAGAAGTTGTTTTATTTTGTACAAGTTATCATTTATTGTAATTATGAAAATTGGCTTCATGTGAGATTATGATTAATAAATGCATTTTTTTAAATAAATAAAAATAAATATGACGCACGAGCGTATGACGTAATACGGCTGGCAGGAGGCCAACTAGTGCGTCATACGACGAGACATTTTATGTCTCTGCGCCCCCTCCCACACCCACACCGCGTACCTCGTACTTCATTTTGGTTTATTATCTTCGATAATGAACCATTGGAATCGCCCAAAGAAAAAAAAATTTAACCCCCCCACAAAATTTGTTGGTTTACGTTTCAACATACGTAGATTCAGAAAATCGAATAAAAAAAAATCCGTCCGTCCGCCGTACACCGTTCGCGGCACTTTGCCCAGTTAGCGTTGAGTTAAAATTACGAAATTTTTTTTATGGGTTTCGACCAACCCCACAATGGTCCTCGAAACTTTTCATAACCCTAGGTCAAGGGGAAGGGGTTCAAAACGAGTTTTGAAAAAGTTGAAAATCTCATATCTCGAAAAATTCATATAGAACGGTATGTTTTTTTATTTCATATTTAGATAGAGTTTGTTCCGTAGAATTTTTTAAGACCATCCGCAGCTATGTACGACCAGCCGTTCGTTTACAATGACGGCTCAAAGATTGTGCCTCACAACACGATCGTGAATCAAACTGTTGAAATACAGGTCCATTTTCATACTAACAAGCTCTTTGGAACATCATATGGCTTAAGTGATGTCGAGTTTGTTGTTCTGAGGTGCGTTTCGTGCTACGGAAATGAAGGTAATTTCGAATGTTTGTTGGTAGGTACTTCTTTTATAGAAAAATTATTACCGACGTAGTATTAAAAACCCCAGAATTATATCGTATTAATTAATCATAATTAATAATAATTATTATTAATAGTAAATACGAATTATTAATACCTAACAATAAATTATAGTTTTCACTAGGTACTTGATAAAATTGTTAATAATTAGTGATAATTGATAATAATAATTAATCTAACATTTAGGATCTAGACATTTAGACCTAGTGATATAGACAGAAGGGTGATCTGTACAAAGAAGATAATGAACCGTTGTGTCAAGAATTTGCAGAGTTTTTTTAATTCGATTTTCTGAATCTACGTATCTTGAAACGTAAACCAACAAATTTTGAGGGGGGGTTAAAAAATTTTTTTCTTTGGGCGATTCCAATGGTTCATTATTGAAGATAATAAACCAATAATCTCTAATGAACTGCGAATTCTTGAGCCCCCCCCCGTCTGACTATGGTGAATGAACCGAAATTAATGTCGAATTAATGTTTGGTCGGATTGAAAATAACATTTATTTTCAATATTTAGTATTAGTTTGACGAACTGATGAATTAAGGATTTTGAAACGAACTGACCAGGGATGATGTCACTCGATGTGAAGAGTCCCACGTTGCAGCGTTTTTGAAGCCACAAATGTCAACAGGGGAGTCCCCACTTTGCGATATGGACATTGAAAGTTTCAGTAAAAACAAATTATACAATCTTGTATCAACTGAAAATTGAGATTTTTGTAAACGGAAGAGGAGCTCGGTGATAGCTCGGTAGTAGGTGATCAAATAGACTTCTCTTTGGATGGGGAGTAGTTGTTAAGCCCAACCAGGACCGGGTGATTGATAACCCTGATAATATCTTATTGATTGCTCTGATAATCTCGCTTATGTATACATATGTCATGGTAACTGGTGAATTGTTTTATCAGTGTGGTTTAGGGATGGGCATAACGGTTATTTTCGAGAAACGTAAAATAACGTTCGTTATATTAAAATAACTGTAAAAAAAACTAGTTACAAAAAAACTAGTTTCTTTTCTTCTGAATGAAAAACGGGTGGAACAGCAGGTGAAACAGTTATTTAATAACGTTCGTTATAATAACTGTCAAAAAAACTAGTTTTTTCGACAGTTATTTAATAACGTTCGTTATAATATCTGTCGAAAAAACTAGTTTTTTTTGCCGTTTTTTCAACTAGTTTTTTTGCCGTTTTTTCAACTAGTTTTTTTGCCGTTTTTTCAACTAGTTTTTTTTGCCGTTTTTTCAACTAGTTTTTTTTGCCGTTTTTTCAACTAGTTTTTTTTCAAACTAAGAAACAGTTATGACGTTTTTTTCAAACTAGTTACTTTAAACTAGTTTCTCGTTTCTTCTCCCATCCCAAAAAAAACTAGTTTCTTGTTTCTTGACCCGTCACTATTATTAACGGTTACTTGACCCGTTTCTTTTCTTGTTTCTTGACCCGTTATTAACGGTTACTTTCGAAAAACGTAAAATAACGTTCGTTATATAAAACAAACTGTCGAAAAAACTAGTTTCATTTCTTCTTAATGAAAAACGGGTGAAACAGCAGGTGTTCTAATATGTTGTTAGTAGTTAGTAACTACTAGTTACAAAGAAAACGAAAAACTGTATTTTTCAACTGTAATAGGAAAAACGAAAACTTTGTCGGCGCATTTGTTCGTGGTTTGTTCCGAGTCATATTTACCTAATAATCAACTACTTATGCTTCGGAACAAACCACGAATAACGAATGTGATGACAAAGTTTTCGATAGTTCAATTCAAAAACTAACACCTACCTACTTTTGCCGTTTTTTTGTAACTAGTTTCTTTCAAATTGAGAAACGGTCATAACGGTTATTTTTTTCAAACTAGTTTTTTAAACTAGTTTCTCGTTTCTCGACCCATCCCTAGTGTGGTTGAGGTTCTGAGTTGTACTACCTTGAGCTGTGCTCAAATTGTTCAATAGTTATGGTGATTCTCAACCATGAATGTTTAAGCTATCAAATTGCATCTGCATAGTAAGTACGACATCTTACTGAGTGTGTGGAGTTTTGTGCTGCCTTACAAATTCTACTGGAAGAAATTATAGTGAAAACACTTAAGTTTATTTTGGTTGAGCCTCTAGTGCTGGAAGAGGCGAAGGAGATGCCGCCAAGTCTCAGAAGCACCTGGTTGAAGCTCAGTAACTTGATAGCCCTGGGGGTGGCGGAATGGGATGAAAACAGCCGAACGGAGAAAATGAGACACAACTTGAGGATGCGGCGGGAAGGGCAATGCGAGGGATCAAGGAGAAGTGAACCCCGTCGAAAAAAAGAAAAAGCTGCAAAAGTTTCCATAACTGTTTATTCTCTGCTGTATTATCACCCTTCTGTCTAGATCACTGTACTGTATGCAATATCATAGTAGTTGTAGCCAAAGTCTATTATGTGATAATATTTTATAGCAAGTTCAATGGCCGTTGGGCATGGTCTTGTTGAATATCAATATTTGAATCAAGTATTTATTTACTCAACTCTGGAGTGATGTATGGAGCTGTACCATAATATCTCCGCTAAAGACTACTTTAGAGCACCACTCATAATTATAACACTCAACTTTATACTCAACGTCAATATAGCTACTGGACAAGTTGCACGCTCAAAAAGAATAATAATTATTCTTTTGTAATAATTATTGTTTTGTAATCTCAAAATTGGTTACAGTGATGAATGGGACGCTGCAAACACGCTCTAGAGGAGCTTAAAGGAACTATGGTACAGCTCCGGTGAGCCTCTAGTTACATTTATGATGACCCATCTCTTGATTGCATAAAGGCCAATTCTTGGCCTCTAGTAGGAGCAGGAACCAGGTACTTATATCACCGGACGATCAGGCAGTAATGGGCAGTGGCCCAAACCAAGTCAAGATTGGTAAAGGAAGGCTGGGAGGCGCTGAACTGCCTGTGAGCGGAGAAAAGTCACCCAGATATGGGTACCAGGACACAGCAGGTCCTCCATAGAGCCAGTTTTGGGCATTGCCAAGTGCTACGTTAAATTCTCGTAGAGAGAATACACATGATGGTTACACATGATGGCAAAAAGACTAGGGGAGGTGACAATCAATGGCAGCTTTTGTAGGGGAATGAGCTAAAAGCACTAGAACTGCCAGGAGGAAAAATGAGGCTCCTGATGGACATGTTGACTGGAAAATACACGGGATATCCATCATGCTGACTCTGTGGAGAGGAGGTCAAAACGACACATCTCCTCATTGACTGCACAGTAGGTACGTTAAGCTCGACGACACAGAATCTAGTATAATAAAAAACCGCTATGACAAGAAAAAAACGCTTCGGTAATCAATCTCGTATGGAGTATCATCGGTGTAGTAGGTAAAGGAAGGAGACTGGACCCAGGGTTTAGAAGCTGGCTTAAAGGCTCCGCACAATATGCCCAAGATTCAGTACGCCGGGAGGGGACCAACCACCAGTCCCATCCTGAGTCCCTGCTACAATCTAATTTGATCTCTCATCTAACTTGGTTTGGGGCCGTTGGCGTTGGATTCCAGGCATCAAGTTCTTTCCTGCAGCGTTGAACATGATGATTAATAATGAATTTCTTAGCCGGATTTAAAAAATTTAGGCCCTTAGGCTCCACTTGTGGTGCGGGCCCTGGGCTCGTGGTTTAGGGGTCCAGGGTGCAAATGGTGATTTTTAAGGAAATTTATGGGAGTCTTGTATAAAGTATGTACGGACGACGTACTATCCAGAACAATAAAACGTGACAAGTGAAATTGTTTTGTAATTTTAATTCTATGTCGCCAACGCTTATATCCTGCCCTGGTTATCCACCAAACAAAACTTCCAGTCTTATAATGATGATTAACGAGATTAAAATCGCTGTTTTACAGAGTTGCCGAAAGGAGAAATAAGTCTTCACGCGGAAAAAGAAAGATACGACGTGGGGGACGTCCTGCGGGGCAACTGCACGTCAGCACCATCCAAACCTGCAGCAGCTCTAAGCGCTTTCATGAATAGTATACCGGTAAGACGATTGTACAGAATTCCAAAGGCTAAATATATTTAATATTTAAAAGGGACGTATTCAGAGTTGTGTATGTTGAAGGAGTCATTCTGACCCCCAGAGTATCAACTCCAGTAACCGCTGTATTAGTGATCCTCCAGTTAATAAATCCTTCCTCTCTCTCTTCTCTATATGTATTATAATTACAGTTTGACCAACCTTGGTCAGTTACCCCAATCTCGGTCAGTTACCCCAAGTTTCAATGAAATCATTCAGGTACATGTTGATTGGTACCGCAACATACCACTAATAGATAGCAGTAGTCCAGAAGCTTGTTTCAACACTGATGTACTGTTTAACACTCCTCGTACATTGTCGATCTCAAAACAAAGTGATGAATTCAAAAAATGTTTTTTATTATACCATGTTTTTAAAGAGTATTAAAAAGTATAAAATATTTTTTCATGGCCCGTGTACTATTTTCAGGGACGGAAGTTTCGAGCCCATCATCCAAATTAAATTTTTTCAAACAAATAGGTATTGTTTACACAATTTTACAATCCTTGCTCATTGGGAAGTTAGTTTAAACTCGATTGCAAAATACCACCTGGACAGAATGACACGGATCGGAACTAATAATTAAAAACGTGGTAAAAAAATATCCGACATGGAGCTTGGATGGCAGATATAGACGCCGATATCTTACCTCATTATGACTTTCCGTATTTGATTCCTGTTGCGGATGTTTCAAAGATAATGCGTGCAGAATAGTGATCGAGAAATCGCCAATATTTTCGCCAGATAGACAGATGCTCAAGAGATTGAAGAAAACGTAGCGTTGGAACGGTTTTTGATGCAGTCGTAATAGTATTGGTACTTTCTGATGGATTTCACCGCGCAATGGAAATTGAAGTCAGTAACCGTCTTTGAAATCGTTGAAATAAGTCTTGCGTGACTCCGAACTGATCAGTATATTCCTCGGATCCCAAATAGAACCAAGTTATTTGATCGACCGGGACCTCTGAAAATACTCTTCGATCATTTGTTGGACAAGGGCAGTCAAGAGGCACGAACCATTACCTGCCCCAGTCTTCAGTATTCCGTTGGAGTAAATGCGAATCTCCTGCCACTTCCACGGTCCAGCCCGATCTTTCCGACCGGCTCTTTCTATCGTTTACCCCGGAGCATTTCCCAGCCCTAACTCAAGTCGCCTTTACCTTTCCATCCAATCCTTATAGCAATCATCAATCCACACCCCTTCGACGGAGGCGTCTCTTTTCAGACCGCGTCCTATTACTCTTTTCACGAGAATCACGGGCGGTGTCTTTGGGACTTCGATCCCTTTCTGAGGTCTAAGGCAATAAATATGCAAATCCTGAAGTGATATGAAATAACCCACCACCTTGGCAGCCTACCGTGCAAAGTGAAATTAGTTAATCCAATACTCCATAGAAGACAAACTCATCAATCTTCAACTTCACGGTGTGGGCGTGCCACTTATAACAGGTGATTTTTTTTTTTTTTTTTTTGAAGATAAATAAATAAACCGGTAGAGTAACATTATGTTATAATGTCACTCACCGTTTTATAATTATCTATCTGAGAGCAAGTATATCTGTAGAGCAGCAGTGTATATCAGTTCTCGTCATGTAAAGGTGAATATTCGAAAGCCTAATACTCGTAGCAATTTATGAGAAAATTTTCTTGTGCAGGCCTGGGGACAACTGACCAAAATGCCAAAGTGAATAATTGGAGAAATATTTCTCCGTAATAATATTATAATTAAAATTAAACTTATTTCCTTAAAGAACCCCACGAATCGCGTGAGTCCAAGTGCCTGAGCATTAACTTTAATTGTATCGTGTACTAGTCACTAGATGGCCAAGGATTATCCAAGATCACCGATTGATGTTCCCACGTATTCCTAGTAATTACACGTTTTTTGAAATATCGATGTTTTTGTAGACATAATTATCGGCTTATTAAAATCAGTCGAAATACATATTATGTTTTTGTTGGTATCAATCTATCGAAATCAGTGTGCAGGTTAGGGATGGTTAGGATACGATTACGATATTTCATTGCTATTCGCGGAACTGCATTGATAGCTATGTAAATACAGTGAAAATTGCAGGAATAATATCATCGTACAATATCATAGATAAGGAACTCTAATCGTAAGACTATCACAAGTGAACATGTTGACCTTATTAAGGATTTAAAGGCCACTTATTATATTATAACGAAACTACTGCTCACCTTTACAACGATAAACGTTTTAAAGGAGGCTCACTCAATTCATTTCCATGTTGGTCATCGGTTTGGGTGGTACACGCAATGTTCCTCGGAATTGTCGATTGGGTTCCACCCAAAGCCGCGTTGATCCTTGTAAACAAGGGAATGGACCGCGGAGAACAAGCCTCGAGAATGTCCTAATTGGTTTTTGCCGAATTGGTACATACCCCGCTCTTGTTAACCATATAGTGTACCTACAATGGGGTCTCCATTGAATACGTCCTATCGTGCGAAGGCCTAGGTAAATCACATTTCCCTGGGTACACATGGAAATGACAATAAATTACACAATGCTGCATGAATTTCTATGTATGGTTTTAACAATTCATTTCTAAATGGATTTTTAGTGATGAATTCAAATTTGTTTGAACCAGTTTTATCATTGTTCTACTACGCACAGTTTCGGTACCCCACTCAACTCGTGCCAACTGGGAAGGATAGAGCTGATTTTTCTTCGTATAATGATGAACTCTTCTCGTCGATCCTGTGTTCACATATTACTTGGGATTGACAAAATTATACAAATGCCCAATATACACATCCCAGTTCTAATCTACCTAAGTTGTGACTGACTTCCTTTGTTCAAATTCGCCTACTAGAACCAACTTCAACTTTTAGAGAGAGGTTTGTGAAAAAATATTCATGATAGAGAAAATCTGATTGAAGATTTGAATTCAACAAGAAAAAATACGTGACATCATTTAGATTTCAGAGATCGTTCAAATAAAATTAAAATGCAGCATTGTGTTATCGCTCAGAGATTGAATAAGACTAGGTTAATAGTAATTATGCATGTGTTAGATTAGGGAGATGTTCATAATATGTATGATATCATGTTCATAATATGTATTATATTATATTATAATGTACAAATCGTTGAGAAATACGGGTTTTGGACTGTTTTGAATAATTCTGAAGATTATCGCTTCTTCACGTCTCATTGACTTATCTGCGTTACTATTTTCATGCATCGAAAGCACTCTTTTGGCTCTAAACGACGTCTGTCTCTAAAACAAAACTCATCTATATCAGTGCTCTCATGTATATGTGGTGAATAGTTATTCACACCTGTAGACTATTCACTCCTTCCCCAAATTGAATGCCCTTTTCCCTCCTGAATTCCACGGGTTGGGTTCACCGCAACACTACCCGTTCACCCGGTAACTGTTTTCAATGCCCACAAACGGCGAATTGTTGGAAACGTCGGTTTATAATCGTCAGAGCGTTGGCTCTCGTTCCACCTCTATATGAATAGTCCATTAATTGCTTTGCAAATGCGAAGAGTAAATGGGCCCAGCGGTCGTCACCTGGATTAGTCCCAAGCGGATCGAATTTAACCAGGTAGTCTCGAATTAGTTGCAATCAGTGTTCGGCCACAAAAAACTCGCCTGGGCATTTTGCGCTTCGTACATTACAGACGTTAAGTACGGGTTAAGTAGGAGAAATGGAAAGATTTAGTCAATCAAAGGGATAGCTATAGGAGCTATAGGAGGGAGGGCAGGGAACGTTACAGCGAAATAAACTCTGGACATTAGGTTCTAATGAAATTGAGTGTTTATGTCATTCAGATTGATTATTATATTATTCAAGTCATTCAGATTGATATTATCATTATTCAAAAAATATCGAAGACACAATATGAGAATTCCCTAGAGTTCTATTTGGAAATCTAGATAAATGATGGTCATTGATTCCTGTCTTAAAAATTAGTGTACAATATTCCATTACAAGAATGTTGTTACAAAACTTGAACTCAGGACAGAGTTTAGCTGTATGAAACCTGAAGAGCTTGTTCAACATCATCTTGATCAAGGCATTTTGCTCTGTCTGTAGAGGAATAACTAATAAGAGCGCGGCTGTTTCGTATTTCAAAAAACTTTTCTATTTATAAAACTAAACACCATTTACTCAGCTTATTTTTTACTGGAGCTTCAATACGTGTTTTAAATTTTACATGGCCTTCAAAGATGATACCTAATTATTTGCAGCGGTCTTTATGTGGCAAGTACTCACAATTGCATTGAAATGGTCGCGTAGTGCAGTGTTTAACTCCACTCTTTAGCTGCCATCGACTTAACTAAATATAACCTTTTACTACATATAATAATTCCAATTCCATTCTATTTTTCATGTTGATGAATTAAAACAATATACCGAATGTCAAATCCTTCTCCATTACAAGTTCTGCCCAGTAAGCAGTTTGTTAAGAGAGCAGAATGCGATGCAGATTCTGAAGTGGGAGATCCGTTTCGGATTACCTACCATCCAATTATTTGCAAAGTACCGACCTGTACTTAACATTTCAAGTCTCTAGCTCATCATCCAAATTTAATTTGTTTAAACTAACAGGTATTGTTTAAACAAGTTTACAGACAAGAAACCGAGTAAATATTGCATTGTCATCCGTCCTTGACCTTTGTTTAAAATTTCAAAGTACCGACCTGTACTTAACATTTCAAGTCTCTAGCTCACCACCCGAATTTAATTTGTTTAAAAAAATATGAATTGTTTAAACAATTTGACAGATTAGAAATATTGCATATTGCATAATCATCCATTCTCGATCCAAGTAAAAGTCACTATCTCTGTGGCCAATTTTAATTTGTTTCTTATCAAACCTCCTCCGAGAAGCTTCTCCCAGAGCTGACGTCAGCATGACACCCATATTGCGTGATACCTACGATTTCTCTGGTTTAAATTTGATTGAGTTCACAGGGATATCACAGATAACAAGGTTGCTGTTATAGAAAATTAAAATTCAAGGCTTCCCAAACTATCGGGTTTGATAATGAAGCTCAGCACCTTGTTGCCGTAAAGGCACTTCAGAAACTTTTCTCCTCTCGCTACAACGAGAACTGCAGTCCTGTAAATTCCCTTGGAGTTTTTAGAGGTTTGAGTGTGGAAGTTTCATTTATCTTATAAATTAATCTGACAGCTTTGCGGTTTTATTTCCCATCATTAAGATATAGCGGTTGTTCAAACTAACCTGGCGAGGGTGAGATGGCGTTTGGAAGAAACCCAGGTGGGTGGGTGCCCTCCCAAAGTTTTCCAATTTACCGCAAATAAATAAATATGAGTTGCTGTCGTCGTTAAATTACTTTTTATCACACTGCAATTTTGCCAACTGCTCGCAGTGCTTGATTACTTGGATATTCCCTCACCTCAATTATTTGTATCCACACTGAGTTTTCCTGCCATTTCCATCAGTTGCCAAATGAAGATTTTATTTTTTATTTTTATATGGATTCCATTTGAATAACAAACTTTGAGATCAAAACAATCAAAACCCTTCCTCCCACCTGGTTACTTATAAACCCGTCTGTATACGTTTCAAGGTATCTACGTAGAACCCAATAGGTAATCGATCTGAGAAAAAAAAGGTTCTTCACACATCATAACATGGTCTTAATTACAATAAAAATAATATATCCATGCTTTTTAACGTTATCCGATCAAAAAACGAAAGATTACATATAGCATATGATAGGTACATGATATTGTACAGCGGTTTATACGATTTAACATTCGCGCATCTTCGTAGTTGTGCTTAGGAAAAGGATTTGTCCATAGAATTATCGTAGAACGTTATGTGACATACCAAAACTTTTAACATACGAGTTCAATGTTTAGTGGATTATTGAAACGTGCGCAGGAAGTGGAAAATAAGGATTCACATTGGATTGAGGATTAGAGGCTATGCATACGAGATCCATAGATAGTCGAGTCCTGGGATCTATTTCATAACACAACAAATCAGAATTTAACAAGTAAAAGGACCCACTTACAATACACAGCGTGAATGTGTTTCTCTTAGGGAAAAATCACCAGGGTAGAAAGAAGTTATACCTAGTTAGAAGTTAGAAGTAACAATTTTACTGTGAAAATATCAAGTGGGGTGGCCTTAAATGGATTAATGAGCCTTTGTTAATGAAATAATAATTATTAATGCTTTTATGAGGTGTTGACGAGACCAACCATCCGAGTATGAGTACCCACACAACTCTGGACATAAAGTTATACAAGACTAAAGTTAACAGCTCGATTTTACGTAACTCATGTGCACTCTGGAAGAATATTGAGGGGACGTGCTCAATCGACATCTAACGTGAAATATGCCACCGCCCCTAGTAAGTATTACGGCCAGCGAGAGCACCCAATCTCCCAGAATAATCTTCCCAGACTTCACTGAGTACTAAAGTGAGAAACCCTTAATCTACTTTATCACGAGGTCCAACGTTAGGTTTGCTTCTGTAAACGATAGTTGAAACAGAGCTCATTTCGAATGGCCCATCATGGGCGTTCATAGTTTCATCTATTTTATCTTCCGTCTCCGCATAATGTTCCATCGCTGTATTTAATAACTGCAATCCTGTTCTACCATTTATAGGTTGGCGAGAGAAAAAGCGCAAATATCTTCGAGCATTAAGGTTTCATTTATTAATTTAGGTATATGAACGGTTCAAGAGTTCAGTACTGATTGAGGGCATAACAACTTCCTAGTATCGATATTTAGGGTGCACGTTCGTTTCGGTATTGGTTGGGGCCATTTATCCCTGATAAATTCTTTTTGTACAAAATCACGGATCATCACAAAATCATCGAAGGATACGTTTTGAGCTCGAACAGAATATAAATACGTGGGCAGATGTTGGCATTTCTCTTAATGATGCAACAATACCATTGGTCAACCTTTTCTTAAAATTTCAGTTTTTTTAATTAGCCTTCCATTGCAGTGAAGATTTATGATAATTACAGCAACTAATAACAGCCAGAAATAGGACACATCCCTATTCGTCTGAAAGGAAAAATAGGATCGGCATGATGCGAAAAAAATATATAAGGCATTAATGGCAGCTAGTCTGTGTATAAAAAAAAATCCCTAGGAGGTTGGTGAGGACGGTTGTACGAGTACATAGGATATCCATCCCAGGATTGAGAGTTGTGGAGTCCGTCAGCAAATTTAACTACTTGTGTTCCATTATGGAAGCATCTGGTAGCTGCTAGGCGTATCCAGTAGGCTCGGAGCGCGATTCAATCTTTGAGGGTAAGAATTTTGTGTTTAGACACAAAATTTGAAGGTGAGATTGAGTGTTTTTAAAGCCAGTTCAACGCCAGTTCTAAACACAAACTTCTACACAAAACGATGTTTGACCCTTTTTTATTGCGGTTTCGAATTCTGCGCGAAACTTATGTACATTTGACCCCTCACTCGATTGTTTTTGTAGCGTGCAACCCTTTCAGCGATAGCGCAAACTTGCTAAGTCACTTGCTAAGTAATTAAGCAACTAAGCAACTTGCTAAGTAATTTATTGGGATTATTGTAACCCCAAGTGTGGCAAATGAATTTTCATTGTTTTTCAACGCTGATTCACGTGGTGACATCTATCTTCGAGTATATTCTTGAGGCACGGAGTGGCTAGGAAAGTTGAACATGGAAAAGAAAAACTCACGAATTTGAATGATTGTACAGGAGGATGAAAATGATAGAAAACACTTACAGAAATTCAGAAAAACGTGATAATAAAGGGAATTTTCGCGTTATTATCAAGTTTTTCTGAATTTCTGTAAGTAAGTGTTTTGTATAATTTTCATCCTCCTGTACAACCATTCACATTCATGTTTCACGCGAGTGTCTTTAGTTTCACCAATCCATCGTATATAGATATGTATATATAAAATTTATTGGGTTTCTTCAAACCGGATGTCCAATTATGTATCAAACAAGACGAATCGCCGACGATCGAGTTGAGCGTGACGAATGGGCCGTGAATGCTTCAACGATAATCTTTACCTCGCTCCAAAGCTCAATTTCTTTTCACGGGATCTCAAACGACTTTCTTTTATAAAAGTGGAAGTCCTCACTGTTTACACTCCGTCTCCGACTCTTTACGGTTCTTGTATACTTCGAGTGCCTCAGGGATATAAATTACTCGAGGGCTTAAACTCAAACCCCTGAAAGGCGTTCCTATTCCTATTTTTTGTTCTCTCGACTCCTCCTCAGACTCCCAAACGGTTTCTATTCGGTTGTTAGTAAAACCTTTTTACCCGGGTGTTCGTCGTCAGCTTGTGTTTACGTCGTCATGTTCGAGTGTTGGGACGTCACGGGTTTCAAGACGAAAGTGGCAGTTGCGTCCAGCTGGACTTATTGACTCGGTTGCTAACAGTTTTTTTCTTTCCCCTCTGTTTTATTGTTTCTGCTATTTATTTCTGTACGACCCTCGGAGTTGTCGACATTGACCGAGATTTTTGGATCTTGCTTGCCGACGGATGTTCTTCCGTTTGGAGGACATTTGAGTTTAAATTCGTGTAAAGTACACCTACTTCGCCTCAACGTAACTCGAGACATAACAAATATAGACTATTGTCCCGCCCGACTAGCTACTCCGACTCTAACTAGTGTCTTGTCCACCACTTTTTGTTCTCTTCGTCTATTCTGGATTTGATTATACCGGAAAGTTGACTGAAGTTTTTTGTGCTGGAAAAGGAATGATAAATTACTAGCTGGATGAATGTGTGGCACTAGATAGTACTAATTGTTCCAGAGTTTTCTTGTTAGACTTTTCACCAGGTTATGGTTTGTTTAACAAGATTGATACAATAAAATTTATTTAAATATTCAAATATTTATTTGAATTTTTATAAATATTTATTATAGCACGAAATTGTACCTACCAATGAACATTCGAAACTGCCTGCTAGGGATGGATATCGAAGCAAAATTTATCGATATTCAGGATATCGATATAGTTTTTGCCTTCATATCGATATGCCGATATACCTGTCGGCTGTCAAAATATCGATATATTGATAAATGACAAAAATGTCTTAAAAACCGTAGTTCATGCGACATTGACCCAAAAATCCTTCAAATTTATATAAATAGCTCGGTATTGAGAAAAGAAGGCGCATGGCATATTTATGATACATTTAGTTGTTGGGTTTATGTAGATACCTACTAAAAAAATATATAACAGAAGAAAGTTGTGATTTATTGACAAATAGGTAAAGGATTATACATTATAATGGAATTAAGTTTTTTAAACAAGTGACATTGTTAGATACATTGTCAATACTTGAATATTGATAGAAAATATAGATAACTTAATAAATTTGAAATTAAATTGCAAGAATTATAATAAAATCATGGTTATATAATTACACAGTCCTATATAATTATAATTATTCGAATTTAATTCACCGAAGTCAATCATCAGTATCCTTGAGGATAACCAGCTTATTGACCATCTCCGGTTCCTTTGGTCCCTGCGAATAGAGCCGGCCAACAAACCTTCTTTTCCGTTTTTCCAATCTCCAATTATTGTGAGCAGGTGTGTGTGTGTGCTTTTTTCACATTTGCCTTCCGCCTTCAACAATATTGTCACAGTAGGCAGTGCGACCATGGAAGAAGTTGACCATAATTATTAATTACACAGTCCTTCTTCTTGCATGGTTAAGTATAGTATAACTATCCATTTTCAATCCTTGAGTCATTTACGACGGTATAGTCATTGTTGGCAACATGAACATTCAGTTCTTATTATTAGTGTATTATTATGATTTGAAAATTTACGGTGACAAAGCTGATAGTCAAAAGCTTTGAAAAACCGATATATCGTAGGGATAAAATCGATATCCGATATATCGGACTCGTTCAATATCGATGAAAAAATATATTTTTGAGGGAAAATATCGTTAATATCGATATTTGATAAATTGATAACCATCCCTTTTGCCTTCTATCCATATACGTGTATACACGAATATGTGTATACACGAAATGACTCTCAGAAAAAGTAACGAGAATATTTTATAAATAGGGTTCAAAAAGGGTGGCGATTTCAGCTATACAAGCAAAGAAGGACATCCTTTATTCATCCTCGGAATTTCAACCATTTTTCAGCTCTCAAAGGTCGAATTGTCGCCTCTACCACCTTATTTACGCTAGGTATTTCTTCATCTAATATGAACATTGGCTGGGAGTTCTACCGTTTGATTGACGCTCATATTGACGATTTACTATTGGTTCTACCTTTGAGCCCGCATTGTGAAGATTGTCTAGTAGTAAAACTCGCTGGGGCCATGAACTATTCAAATTTTCAGACATTGTTTACTGTTCTAATTGAAACATCCAAGATGTACCTATTTCGTTTTGGCAATTCTGAATCGTATTGTGCCCCTCTTTCTGTTTATTGAATTGGGGTTATGAAAAGTTTCAGGGATCATCCTCGGTCCGCATCCAGAACGTAACGTGAAACCACAAATGTTGTGGGTGGGGGGGCGAGGTTAACATTTTTGGTTTACTAGGTATCTGTGATAATCCTAGGTTATCTTGGAATCTTCATGTTTCAATTCCAATGGTTCATTCTTGGAAATAATTAATCGATATTTACAGTTTTTCATGACGTAGGGAATTGGGTGAATTTCTCTTTGAATAATATAATTCAGAAGTATAGTATATAATATCATCTATAAACAGAAGTTCCCCGATTTGGAGATACAGAGGCAAATACGGACCGTTTACGGAATTTCTAAATCTCTTCTGGAAATCCCTCCGGTACGTTCGCGTTTCCCAAGCGTCATTCATCGGATAATTTCAACAAACCCACAACATCTCCCTTCCACCCCTTTTAAACTCTAAGCAGATCTGGCTGTTTGGCATTACCATCTAAACAACTCAACTCGAATCTCCAGGCTCAAGACAACGGCAGGGTCGGATTTAACCCTCGGGGCATTTCTAACCAGACTTTAATTGAAATAACCGGAGAACGCCCCATTCCGCGCCCCAGCTTCGCCAGATCTCCTCGCCGGCTGCTAATCTTCTCAGAAATAAGGAGTGACGACTCCCAGACCCGAGAATGGCAACCTAAACGCGATGGGGAAATGTAATGACGAGTCAGGTCATGATGAAATCAGAAGAAGAGGAGGAGGTTGATTTGAATTCTACAGTGAATCGATTAAAGATGCGCTTGTGACAGTCTTGACAGCATTTATTGGCTTGATTGTCTCTGAATGAGAAGAGTATTTTAGAATGTCGATTTGAATCTACAGAACCGTAAATCTTCCTCACTGAAAAAGAACCCTCGTGGAGTTGTACCTCCCAATAACTTTCCGTTTGGAATCTACGCATCTAGAAACGTAAACCTACCAATTTTGTTGGGTTAATGAAGAAAATCTTTTGATTCTCATGGTTCATTTTCGAAACTAATCAGGCCTACTCCCTTTGGAGAACCTCAGTAGATATAGTATGGTGGGGATTGTGTCGTTTCCACGCCGTTTATTATGAACACGGCGTAAGTAAAACGGAAAATAAATTCCTTTATTCCAATCAATGAACCAACATAAATAATAATGATACAAGAACAAGTCAATTGTTGAGGATACTGTTAGGATTATTTACAACCTTTTACTGAATAATTTTGATAAATTCAACATCTTAGTCTTTGTTGAACAATTTCTGAAGTAGTTCTTTTCCATTTACCTACTGAGTCATTCTAAAAGCTCGGAATCCTCCAAGTAGTTTTGTTTTTTTTTATCTTGGAAAGGAAGAGATAAAAAAAAAAATTCCAAAGACTGACTCTCTCAAGTGATTCTTAACATCGTTGTTTTGAATGTTGCACCCATAAATTTATTATCAGCGGAATTTGAAACTTCTTCGCCAAAACCGGTTGAAAAGGACAAGATGTCAAGCGGGCGTAAGCGTAAGCGGTTTCTTAGTAACCCGCTTTTACAGGCATCCTCCGCTCATTATCGTTGGTCTTCCTTTTGTCTCCCCAACTTCCACGGTATCCACGAAATTTCTTTCTTTGTGAATGAAAACATTGAATCCCCTTCTCTTCAGGGTTTCGTAATGGAAAAAATGTCTACATGAATTTTTTCACCTCCAACTTCGCCATAGTTTCAATCCAAATTATATAGGTGTTCGCAGGTTTGTCAATAATACGTACAATCGTTTTGACTTTTTTTTTGTAGAGAATCGTACACGTCTGTCGTGTTTTACTACGATTTGGTGCATTCCCTTGTCTTTACCAATGAAATACCCTGTATTTTTATTCCAATAAGATTTTTTGCGAAGTCTGCAAAATTCGAGTACTCTCAATTTCTGAACAACCCTCGTACGTTATCCATAATATTCCAGACATTGCAAAAAAATTTATTGACAACAAAAATACAGGGTATTACACACATACATTTCAGTTATATTCCCACGTAATCGGCTTCTTGATTCAGTCGGGTGAGTGAGAGGGGTGGTCTCAAACTCGTACGTTGCACTGTATATTGTACAGATGAGGCCGAAATATAGTTGAATGAGCCAGTTGCCGACTAACCTTCACCCCTTGGAGGGTGTAATTCGCCCCTAGCGGATAAATTGGGGGTATTCGATTTTCATGACCTCAAATTCGTATTCAGCGTCAAAAAGTACATAGGAATGCGTTTCCTGGTTTCCGAAATTTGATTTTTTTTTTCCATTTGTGAATCTGTGATATAAATGCTTTATTCTTCTTGATTTGGTCACCTATTTGAACAATATTTTAGCCTCCACGTGTTCCGTATAGTTTTGGGAATCATGAGGATATTTTATATAGAACAGTGTTGTAGACAGAATGGTGGTCTGTACAGAAAACCAAATACTATTGTGAAAGAAGTGCGTTTTGTTTTCCAACATTTATTTTATATTATTTAATTCATTTTGATTGTGCTCAATACCTCAAGATCGAGTCTTCACTTACTCGATACTGTCAAAACGTGATGTTATTCAGGTTTTTGGCTTAAGGAATTAGTTTATTTTCAACTCTACAGATTAGTGTAGTTTCTAAGTGTTATTTCAGCAAATTCTGAACATGAACTTCTCACTAATGGGATGACTCAAGGGGTTGTTTGAGTTGATGGCATTCTTTGTTGGAAGTAGAAATTTGAGAATTGCAATATCCAAGTTTTCTGGTCATGTATCATTCAGTAGGTATCAGATCAAAATTATTGAATGTCTATGCTCTACGGTGGTGGGATGAAATTCAACGTTGTATTTAATTTGGAGAGTTTTATTTAACTTGATGCATTTCAAATGTTATATTTAACTTGTGTATGAATTGACTGGATACTTATCAACTAATAATTGGAGTTACTTTGGGTATGCGAACGCAGTTTCGCGTTTAGTCAACCATATATTCATAAGACCTCCTAATAATTTACCATTTAATTAAAATGAAAGCTTGCCAATGACATATTGAAATATATCCTCCGTTTGTAGCGATGTTCATAAAGTCAACTGATCGACAAACTTACGCCTGATTCCACTCCTCGTGTGTTAGTCAAATGTATGTCCTTTAATGACGGTTGAATTGACTACGCATCTCACTAACTGAAAAACTCTGGCTCTCTGGAAAAAGTATCAACTTTGGAAATCGACCATTGGACTGGTAGAAGTTTGGAAAGAAATGAGGGATAATGACTTGAATAATGCAGAACCCATTTTGTTCACCATTCAAGTTGACAGTTTCTTGCTACATCTGAAAAGTCCCCTCCAGTAGAATTTCCTATGAATTACAATTCATTTTAGGAACGTTTTATATAAATAGGGAAACCTATGAGATCAATAAGTACATGATGAATTCTAGGGGTGAACGATAAATGGAATTGTTTCAGAAACGACTCGTTCAAAAAGAACGCAATTAATACAAATTTATATTTTTATATAAATCTTACGCTTTATCAGTTGTAAATCGCATCAATTCACTTTGGTTTGTAGACCATTTTTCTAATTCAGTATGGTGTAGCGTCAAGCGTCAATAGCACCTACAGGCATCGCTTTCAGACTGCCTTCAACCAAGTCCATTCCATTGGCACAGCTTTATGCTTTATGTATATTTCCAGGAGCCCATATTGAGACCGACACGTGTCCATTATTTGACAGGAATATTTTAACGTTCGTACGCTGATTACCCATTTCCTGATGAATTCTAAACGAAACCCTGATCCTTCAGTGAGTGGTACGGTTGGTAACACGTTGAATCAAGTATGGAAAAATTAAATATGCCAAGTTATTTATATTGACTCTGCCGATACTAGACCTATACTCGGCACTACCCAGTTACTGGCAGTACAAATTCACAACCTCCTCCAAATCTTGCTGCCAAGTCCGTACCCCAACTCCGTTTCCAGTTTTAAACGTATATTTTAGCATTTACATCAAGTTATCTTCAGCATACCATGATCTACTTTTGTCATATTTGTAGATGTATACATATTTTTTATCAGGAAGCAGTTCGTTTAACGTCCCGTAAAAAAGTTGTTGACAGATTGTAAAAAAATAAAGTAGTAACTATAAAGTAGTAATAAATGTAGTAACTACTTTCTTCATACATAACTGGTTTGAAGGGAGAGCTGCAATACAGAAAGAAATCTCCTACAGTTTCACAGTTACCGCTACGAAATCGAAAAAAAGCAGCCAAGTTTCAGTCAGCTGGGTTAAACCAATTTGATCAAATCCTTCGTAATAGTTATGGTTCCAGACACCAACATAACAAGCGATTATTTAAAAAAGTGTACTCAATAAACCAGTGATCTGAACATCACTAGTGCTCTGAATTGGAAATATGGAGGTCTCTCGAACATCCCAAAGGACAAAGCGATCCAGAGAGTCTTACACGGTGGAAATGGCAAAACCCACTCGTTCACCGAGCTAATTGCTTTTTAAGACCAACAGCCTGAAACAAGCGTCGAAACGTTCCAAGTTGCGGGAACAAGGATGAAACTCCGGAGTAGCAATCAACCTTGACTCGGGGCCAAGACAAAAATTAGTTTCTACTGGCTGCAGACTCCCTCGGGCTATCCCTCGGAAACGGGTTTTAAGTACCTTTTTCTTTCTGACATAAAAAAAAGTAAGTTCAAAGTTAGTGGATATTCGTATTATTTAGAGGGGAAACGACAAGAAGTGTACTTCAACTTCAACTAGCTGCTATCAAAGTTCGACCCATGTGGGAAATGTAATTCAATAGTGAGATAATTGAAGAGTTTAATAAAAACTATAGTTTGATAAAAAGTCTATCACTCGTATGTTATATAAATTATACCAATTTAAATAAATTATAGGGACATAATTATTAGTGGGCCCACAATTTATTTGGAAAACTGAAAAATACCATTACTGGGCTAGTTTTGTTCATTACTATCTCGTATGAACACAAATATTTCAGCTCATTTTTCAATTATTTCGCATATTTCACAAGGATATCGAATCAATACTCCTAACAGTGGTCTAGATATATCTATTGAATATATTCAATAATGAACCGTTGTGGACTAATTTGCAGCGTTCATTATAATGAATAATAATTATAATAATTATTAGTGCGGCAATCGACAGGTGGATTTTCAGTCCCAAGAGAAACCCTCTCGATATTATTTACATCAAGGTGCCATTTAAATTTATTTATACATTATCAAAAGGTAGCATTTATAGTTGATATATTTTGTATCATTTAGTTATAAATAATGTTTAGGTTTATGATAATTTCGTAAGTTTTTGAACGCTAACAAAATACGTTCTCTCTCGTATTTTTCAAAATTATTCCCTTGAAGTACTCCATGGAATATTTTAATAAATACTAGAGAGAACGTGTTTTGTTACCATTCAAAACTGTCGGACGTTTGACGACTGTTCTGGTGTTTAATGTACGGTACCTTGATGATCTACACAAGAACGGTAATAAACCGATGTGTCGAGAATTCGCAAAGTTTTCGCGGCGTATCGAATAAACTTTTCAAAATCACACGATCGATTACACGCATTTCCGAAGCAACATCAGCTACCTTGTCTCCATAATTAGTAATCCGGTCTTTATGTGGATTCGGAGAAACTGTCGGAAACGACTCGACGCCAATTTTGAAGGTTGAGCGAAACTAGCCAGAAAACCCATTTTCAGTCAAACGAATATAAACTGGTTTTGATGGATCTCCTGAACAGCTGTCATACCTTCTTTATAGCATGGCTCAGTGTCATTTGAACGAAATAAGCAATTATCTCAACCCAAAAAAAAAATTAGGGACAAAAAACTGAAATTTAGGGTAATTTAGGCTAATTATGGCCATATCTCGGCTCCTAGTAGACCGATCAACTTGAAATTTGGTATGGATCTTTTTGGTGTGGATAATAGAAAGCCCTGAAAGTTTCAAGTCGCTAGGTCTAAATTGAGCCGAGTTATATAACTTCAAAAACCAATTACCATGTTTTTCTACTTTTTTCAGTCGGTCAAGGGTACAGCCTCTCCACCTTCGCCGATTGACTTGAAATTTTGCACGGAGCTTCGTTTCAAGTGTAGCAAGTGCCTTTTGAAAGATTCAAGTCGATATCTTTAAAGGGAGCCGAGTTATATAACTTCAAAAACCCGGTTTTTCGCCCTTACCTGTTCTTCTTCTCCTTAATCAGTTAGGCATTTCCACCTTAACGGATTGACTTGAAATTTTGCACAGAGCTTCGTTTCAACATCAGCCAGTGCCTTTTGAAAGGTTTAACCCATTATCTCAACCCAAAAACTTTTAGAAACAAAAAACTGAAATTTAGGCTAATTTTGGCAACTTTGACGAGTCAACAGCCTGTTTAACCGGACCAATCGACTTGAAATTTTGCATAGACCTTCTTTATAACATGACCCACTTCAACAACAAAAAGATGTGATATCCCCCCAAAAAACACTCCGTGTAAAAATCACCCCGCCTCGAATATCATTCTACAGAAGCCGGAAAAAGTTATGATATCCACTTTCCCCGCCCGCCCTTTTCCTCATTAAGGAGCCAAGTATAATGAAAAGTTTAACCACTTCACAAGCACCGTACCCCTTTCGAAAGCTCCCCTTGGCGCTATTGCGAGACGTTTTTTTACTTCCACAAGGAACTAATACTTGTATAAAAAGTTTGTATTTGTAGTATTGTTATTACTTTCACTACCTACAAACCTGATCCTCCTTCCCCTAACCACCACCATCAAGTATTAGTTGCTTGTGGAAGTAATAAAAACGTCTCGCAATAGCGCTATGGGAGATTTCGAAAGGGGTACGGTGCTTGTGAAGTGGTTAAGCTTTTCATTATACTTGGCTCCTTAATGAGGAAAAGGGCGGGCGGGGAAAGTGGATATCATAACTTTTTCCGGCTTCTGTAGAATGATATTTGCGAGGCGGGGTGATTTTTACACGGAGTGTTTTTTGGGGGGTACATAGATACCGTACGTCAAACACCAGAACAGTCGTCAAAACGAACGTCCGACAGTTTTGAACAAAACTAGTATTTATTAAAAATTCCATGGAGTACTGAATGATTGAATAATCATTATTTTGAATTATCATTGATCAATTAGTGTAAATTATTATTAATTAACTCGATATCTGAATAAAAACCCTGTGCTGTTCGAATCAGCTGGGCCAGTATGAATATTTAACCGACAGGCTGCTTCACGATTCTTCCTCATGTTGACGACTATTAATCTGTTCCAACTTTGAGCCCTCATGTGAACCATTTGAATTTTTCCAAATACGAAATTTTCCAAACTTTCAAAATTCGTTTTGAACCCCTTCACATTGACTTAGTGTTATGAAAAGTTAGGAGGATCGTCGTGGAGTTGTACCGAACACTTGAACAAAATTTCGTAACTTTAGCACAATGCTAACTGGGCAGAGTGCCGCGGGCGGCTGACGGACGGATTTTTCTAAATTCAATTTTCGGAATCTACGGTTCTTGAAACGGGAACCAGCAAATTTTTTGCTTGTGCGATTCCGGGGGTTCAAACCCAAAATCCATTCAGGAACCGTAAAAACCCGATAACAGCCGAAATGAATTTGATGGAACTGAAATTATGCGTTTGGGTTTTCAAATGTTACATAAATTATCTTACTCCAACACTTGAATAGTTGCTCGACTCCTCATATTTCACAGACGCAGATCTTGAAGTTGGAAACGCTCATTAAGCTGATGGGGTGTTATTAGATACATACGATCTTCTCCGTTCTACATCAATTAACCGGAGAACCCCTAAAAGTTGCCTAGTACCTTCCAAAGTTACTACAATAGAACATCGTTGGGACGAAACTTGTTAGAGGTTGCCCCTATATTGTTTGCCGTAACCGTTAGGTACACGAACGTGGTACTTTAATATTCGAGCGTAGGAAACAGATGACATACCCGCTCTCAAACTACGGCTCGATGTAGTAACATGGTGATACTCTGCTCCCTCGTAACATTTGGAGGAAACTACGAAATTCCTACTTATCAACGTTTAGTTTTGCCGAAGTTACTTGTTTTGCGAGTCATTGATTTCCCAAGTTTCCGCCTAACTTATTTCGACTTGCAAGCGTCTTTATTCTTGTTCTATGCCTCTCTGGACAATGCTGTGGTGGGGATAACATCAGGTGAGAACTCCCTAAGTAGCTTACTCAGCTAAGTAGATTACGAATCAAACTTGGGAGAGGTAGGAAATGTGGTTCCTCTCACTCTTTGACTTATGTTTCACTCGTCTCTCCCTCAAGAAAAAGTTTAAAAACAGATGCGAAATATCGTTTGCAGGAAATGTGAAAAGGTTTAAATATAAAATGTAGCTTAATATGAATTCAATAGTTTTAAGTAAAATAACCTTCATCTGCTGACGCTTCTTTGAGTCACACTTGCGCTCGCGATGCGGCAAACTGCCGCAGATCCCTAAATTATTATTTTTTATTGGTCTTCTTCAATCCACTAGCACGGTAGTAACCAACTTAGGTTGATAGACTATCTTTACGTACAAAACAAAGAATTTTGAGCAACAAAATCTTTTATACAAATATAAAGTAGGTAAAGTTCAATACAGATAGTTAAGTTCCTATTCTTAGATCACATAACAGTTTATGTGCTAATTTTCAGTACTTTTATCACTGTTATGACTAGAATTATACTAGTCAAGATGTTTCGACAGTCTTTTTATTGGATTAATTATTGATAAGATAATTATAGTCGATAACATAGTCAATATGCAGTTAAATAGGGTACATCCATCAATAACTCGACTTGTCTCCATAACAGCATAGATAATATCTAGTGTATCTAGTGTATATTATACACTAGATACACTAGATATTCACTCATGGTATATGCAGCTCATAGATAATATAATAATAGATAAGCTCATGATAATAGATAATATTATGCAACTCATGGTTAGTTCTGCGACAAATAAAAATCTTCCAAGAATAAACACAGAAATGTAAACTGGCGTCAATAACTGGTGATAAAAATCCGTGACTCCTCGACATTTTTCTTGCAAGCAAGTGATCTGGGTCTTTAGAATAGCTCCCCGATCATTTAATGTTTTATTGTCGAATCACTGTCAAGTTCTAATGACATCAAGGCATTGAGTAAACTGTTGGATCTCCGTTTTCCTAACGCTTTACTTCTAGTAACGTTGCCGAAGGAGAGTAGCAGTAAGTTGAGAAAAGATTGTTTTCCTATGGCATCAAGAAATGTTTCTCACACTGGGAATCACACAAACTTGGTGGAAAACATTCACTTTACTGAGCAAAATATTCGAGATGACACAAATAACGTTGTGCCAACAGACTACTCCAACTCACCGAATATGAATACAATATACGTACCATACTTAATATGAGTATAATATACGTACCATACTTGCTATGAAGCCCGTTAGAACACTCTTACCCATTTTACACTAAACCCCGAAACTTCAACAAGAACTTTATTTTTCTTATTAGGTAATTTAGATGTCTGCCTGATGAATGAAATACTCATTGTAACCACCGTATTCTTACAGACAATTTTCTTCAAACTCCAACTGCGCAAGAACGTAAGAGTAAGTGTCGCTTTTGTGTTTTTTCTTGTGGATCAAGTTATTCTTCTAATGAATCCAACTATTACTTAGTGATGCCAGCCAAAAACAAAGGTAATACTAGGTCTTACTAGGTAGAGCTCATGTCGTAAAGTACCAATTCTGTACCTTGTGGCTTCAAATGGAGTGATTTCTCTTCAAGCAGTAAAGGAGCATTAATGTCACATTTTGAGACTCTTGAAAAATTGGTGAACGTCCTCTTTTAGCGGTTCCATTCATCGGGTCCATTCTTGCCTTATGGGCATATCCCGAAACGTACTGGCCTTAGACGCCTACTTATTATTTGAGCTTAATAAATTGGTATACGAATATACATTGAGACTCGTAGTCAAGGTTTTGTTAGTCACAAAACTCAGTTAATACAACAATTGATAGTGAAAGAGAAATGAAAGAGAGAACTTCGAAGCGTCCTGTTATAAATTTTATAATAAAAAACACGAATTGGACGCTTCGAAGTTCTCTCTTTCATTTCTCTTTCACTATCGATTGTTGTATTAACTTTCACTATCGATTGTTGTACGATATTTAATATCGTATGGATACAAGGTCAACTATTGACATGAATGTGGATTATCACAGAGCTGGTGCTCCTGATGGAATATCAAGAGACCATGGAATGGCTGGCGGGGATAAAGCCAGTTACCGTGGGAAACTAAGTGGGTTATGCGCTTCCCAACTTCTTTCAGACTATGAACCCTTGGAAACTGTCTGAGGGAAACGCCGAAATGGATACTGTGGGCGGATGGAGGTCTCCAAAAGAATAGAGAGCGTCGTTCCGCACAACGAAAAAGGGTTGACAGCGATGGCGGGGAGGGGCTTTTGCTTCGCAACAACTTAACCCAACTCTTAGGAGTTGCTCGTCCTCCTCGACGATCCGCTGAGAAAATGTTGTAGGGAAAACTTAAAGTCCACTATTATACCGAGAGGCCATTTCCCCGAGTCAACCTGTTTATCTTTTTGGGAGAAGAAGAAAAGAAGAGAAAGAAGGTAAAAAAAGAGAGAACACGCAAGAGAAGGAAAGCCCGGAGTGAGAAAAACTTTGAACAATAGTGACCTACTCGGGGCTTAGTGTCAGACAAGGCCAAGTCCTACCATAGAGCTTTCAGCGGGATTCTATAGCGTGTTCTGGAGCATAATAATAATGAAGAAACTGCGGACCTCATTCCGTTTCTCTTTTGGGGAAAGATCTTTTTTTGCGGAATGTGATTGGACTACATACATTTCAGATGAGGGTGAACGTTTTCCCTGTGCCGAACGCCTGGGAGGACGCTAGTATTAAGCTTTCACCGTTTCATTAAGTTAACATGGGAAACTCTACTCTCGCCGATTCTGTGGAGATTTCGTGCAGCCTGTTGAAATTTGTGAGGAGAATTCTCTTTCTTACCAGCAATAAAATCTCTTTGAATTATCATTTTTCCTGGGCGTTGGAAGAATGGAATGTTTTACTTGGCACATCAATGAGTTCATAATGTACAAATAAGTTAGTGAATAATACTAGTTACATAATACATAATAGGTGTATTATAGTCTGTGCAATGAATACGTGCTATTTATGTGAACATAGTACTTATAAACATACATATTATGAAATGACAATTTTGAAATTATAATATAATTATCTGTAGTTGAGTTGTTGGGACGTGTATATTCGACACGAAGTGTAAAATGATTTAAACAACTTCTCTTTAAATACATTTTATTGAAAGGTAGAGATGTGGCAATCTAGGTATGTCCTAATAAATCCTTGGTATGATAAGGATTTGGTACTTTCATTTCTGACATGAATGAATGAATTCGCTTCCATTCGAAATACCAAGGTATTTCAAATATATATAATAATCTACGGAGAAGAGGACTGATCTACATAAATCAGAATTTCATTGCAATTTTCGGGTGCCCAAACGAGAAGTATCCGTTATGCTCGTAAGTCAGGGAATTAGCAATTTCGGCGAAAATCTCAGGAATCATAAGAGTTGAGTCCCGGAGTTGAAGTATTTCATGGGGTATCAATGTAATTTCACTCCGAGTAGGTACATTTTTTGTGATTTATTATTGTAAATGGATTTATGTATTGTAAATTTTAAATGGATTTATTTATTGTAATATTTTGATACATTTCATCTAGAAATATTCTATCTCAGAATAATCTCTGTCCACGGTACGATTTTAACGAAACCTTGCTATGTTTGCAGCTGGATCTTTATAGTCACCGGGTTTCAATTGCACTTCAGAACCATATGCTTAGCCTAATCAAATCAATTGGTCGCCGAAGTTCCACTTCGTTGTTAACGATTAGCATCTCCAGGTTCTCATGTTTGTGGAGACGATGGCCGTGCTTACGCGTGCGAAAACCGTCAACTGGCTGCTGCATAAATATATTTTTGGGTCTAAATGAACGCCGACGTAAACTTTAAGAAACATTTAGAAAGTAACAAAATTTGTTACAAAAGCCTAAAGCACAAAAACACAGACACACTGTGTGACAGGTGACCGAATTTACACCAAGAGTTGATAAACCTGTTGTATTCAATTGGACGTGATATTCAGCGAAATTTTAAGTATCAATAATTGATATGTCCAATAATAATTATTATTATTGGACAGCCGCCGAGACATTTATTCAGAGGCTTCGCGAGAAATTGCCCGGTTATGTGGAATAAAACCAATGCACAAGTGGTAAACGTGGTGTACAAACATTAAACATTAGATACCCTAGTCATGTTAGGGTCGTTGTGTCGACCCCACCCATTTACATTTGAATCCGTTCAATCGAGTTAAACCCCTTCCATACGTTGTCCGTGTTCCAGGTGAACAAACCGGAAACCAGAGTATTCCCTTCCGGCGACGGCCTGCAGTACACTGTCTTGTATTTGGAGCTGAGAGTTGAGCCAGCTCATATGTCCAACAACGGCGCCCTGATCCTGCGGTGTTCGGCGGTCGTGGCCTCGCTCTACAAACAGACGGCCGAACTCAGCCTCGGCCCCAGAACATCGGAACCTGTCCCTGAGCGAGGTAATAACTACTATCACTCTTTTTCTAGGACTAAAACCTCCGGGGTAATATTATGAAATATTATGTTTCAAATTGAAATATATTAAATTCCTTCTTGGTATACATAATTTTATCCTGCATAAAAACAACATCCAAGTGAAGAAGTTTTCAACTTATCAAAACTCATTATTGTCACATTTTTGGGTTTATTATTTTATTCAAAAGTGGCTCATTTTTCGAAATACTTGAGTGAATAGTGCAACGTTTCCCATATTTAGTCACTTTTTAACAGGTATCTGAGTTGGTGACTAGAAAATCTCCTAATGTTCAATTCATATAAACATAAAACTCTGCAAATTCTTGACACAACGGTTCATTATCTTCTTTGTACAGATCACCCTTCTGTCTAGATCACTAGGTCTAAATGTCTAGATCCTAAATGTTAGATTAATTATTATTATCAATTATCACTAATTATTAACAATTTTATCAAGTACCTAGTGAAAATTATTATAATTTATTGTTAGGTATTAATAATTCGTATTTATTATTAATAATAATAATTATTAATAATAATAATTATTAATTATGATTAATTAATACGATGTAATTCTGGGGTTTTTAATACTACGTCGGTAATAAGTTCTCTATAAAAGAAGTACCTACCAACAAACATTCGAAATTACCTTCATTTCCGTAGCACGAAACGCACCTCAGAACAACAAACTCGACATCACTTAAGCCATATGATGTTCCAAATAGCTTGTTAGTATGAAAATGGACCTGTATTTCAACAGTTTGATTCATTATCGTGTTGTGAGGCACAATCTTTGAGCCGTCATTGTGAACGAACGGCTGGTCGTACAGAGCTGCGGATGGCCTTAAAAAATTCTACGGAACAAACTCTATCTAAATATGGAATAAAAAACATACCGAGTGTGTGTGGTTTAGGTTGACCGTCAGTAAGAATGATGTTGAGGGATGTCGTGCATTTGACCGACCCTCGACATCCCTCAACATCAAAAAACATACCGTTCCATATGAATTTTTCGAGATATGAAATTTTCAAAATTTCAAAATTCGTTTTGAACCCCTTCCCCTTGACCTAGGGTTATGAAAAGTTTCGAGGACCATTGTGGGGTTGGTCAAAACCCATAAAAAAAATTTCGTAATTTTAACTCAACGTTAACTGGGCAAAGTGGCGCGGACGGCGTACGGCGGACGGCGTACGGCGTACGGCGGACGGACGGATTTTTTTTTATTCGATTTTCTGAATCTACGTATCTTGAAACGTAAACCAACAAATTTTGAGGGGGGGTTAAAAAAATTTTTTCTTTGGGCGATTCCAATGGTTCATTATCGAAGATAATAAACCAAAATTCAGAAATGCTAGAGATCAGACAGCCCCCAGACAGCTTTGTTTTGAATCAAGAATCAACTTGACATTTTGAAGCCACCGTCGTAGTGGGATTGCTGTAAATCAACTCAGTTTGGGGGTTGTATCCCTAATGAAGGGATCCTACAGAATTTGATATCGCACTCACAGGAATCCAATCAGAACGGCCTTAATCCTGGTTCTCAGTTCCAATCGTTTTAAACTTTGAGGTGTTGTTAATACCTAATGGTTCCCACATTAAATCAGTTTTTACTTGTATTTCTGTCTGAAGGGTACCGTATCCTTAAAATTGTGAGATACTTTGGTAGTCGTCTACCAAGTGGCAGCATGTGGCAAATTTCAAACAGGTAAATGTTTTCCACGTCATCTGAACGAATCCCGTGTTTGAAGGAAATGTAAAGAGGACCAACCCGGAGAGGCTTATTCGAAGACGAGGGGAGCCGATATTTCTGCTCCCGTCTGTATTTCTTTAGAGGATAACCAAAGGCCGCAGTAAACGACCCACAATTTTCTCGATGTGCCTGTAGAAAGTGAGCTTCACCTCCCAATGAACCTCATGATCCACCTTCACCCCTCCCTTCGAAGAACAGAATATAGTTGTGTAGATCTATTATGGAAGGAGGATTTAGGATAAGGCAGTTGGTAGTGCCCGACCCCCGAGATAGATGGCCTCCTGCATATTCCTGTAGTCGATTTCGCAGTCTACATGACAGAACAGTTTGAGGTCTTCCGCAAATAGCAAACGTTGTATGTTTGAGTCGAAGCATTCCACCACACCATTTATCACCAATAAAAAGCATATTGCCCCATGTGGCTCCCTTGAGTAATTCCCGCAGACGAAAGAAGTGGACACTATGAATTTTACTCGAACTGTTTGCGCTAACTTTATTTTCAACAATTCAACTCACCTAGTCATCAACATCATGTCTGGTCATTAGCGTTCCTCATAAATACCAAACAATCGGAACCTTATAATTCACCTTCTTACCGACTTCTTCCGTTGTCACTGTTGTTGGTAGTACGTTTTATACCTTCCGCATTTCCCACAGAATTCTTATCTCCTTCATATTTAACCAGGGCCTAATGTTGTTAACGTATTAAATGATAAATATTATTATCTGATTGTTCTCCACATTGTCAATTTTCTCGCATTAGATTAACTTTATCTCAGCAGTACAGTGAGGGCTGAGCCCCCACCACTGCAGCGTTGGGAGGGCTTAAGCCCCGCGAGATACTAGGAGTCGGTGCCTTATTTGTGTCACATATTTCTATATCCATAAGCATTCATATATCAAATACAAACATTTCAAATACAGTTTCCATCTGCATCTAAGCATTCGCTCATCTAACCAGCATCTTATTACAACAAATTCCACTGGTAGAAAAAAAACCTACTTGCTTTTTATTTTAATTGCAGTAGCCAAAACTATAGGTCAATACATACATAAACAGCGAGTTTTCGCTCACTGATGTAGATCGGGTTCTCAATATGACGAAATTGCCATAACACAACGTTACCAATGTTATCACTAAAACCCATACCAATACCTACTATTAGGTACAACCCTCGGGAAACCCAGGTTTTGGATCATGAATAATATGGATCATGTTAATAGTACACCGCATGTAATCATCATCTCCGATTCACAAAGCGCTCTAATTAAACTGAAAAATATTAACATAATGTCCAAAGTAACCAAACTGGAAGCTGAAATCCTAAGACGAATTGACGACTTACGTTCAAAAGGAACACGGGTACACTTCATGTGGATTAAGGCCCACATTGGCATACGTGGGAACGAAATAGACTCGGCTGCGAAACAAGCTGCCGATTTGCCTCCAAGTGAGCCTATTCGGATATTTCCATCTACCGATCTAAACTGGAGCATCAGAGAGCAATACACAAAAGAATGGCAGCATTTCCACGCCACATATCCCAAAGGACGAACCTATACATTCATGTTCAACGTTATTAAAAAGCACACATGGTTCTCAAAAATAAACCGCAGTAAACCAAGAAAATATTTTAAAACAATAGGAAGGATCCGAACCGGCCACTGCCTAACTAATAAGTACCTCCATATGATTGGAAGAGCCCGAAGCCCTAGTGGCCGAGCCTGCTCTGAAGAGGTAGAAACCTTGGAGCATATCATCTTCAACGGCCCTCAGTATGACACACCAAGAAAACTCCTCTTCTCTACGATCTCAAGGGAAAAAGACATTCAACATGAGTCATCATTTTGTAATTGATTTGTAATTATTTGTATCTATATGGTTGAATGGCTTTATGCCTATCTATACTATATAATAAAATCGTGTCTGTCTGTCTGTTTGTTTGTTTGTCTGTTTGTCTCATCATCAATTGAGAACGGCCGAACGTAGAAAGTTGCGGCTGGTACCATTTGACGCAGAATTTATCTGGGAAGGTTTATGAAAAATTCGCGTTTAAATCTGTCCATCCGTTGAAACGCTATGAATGAAATAGTACTAAAAAACGTGTTATAATCACTTCTATGAAGACGCTTATGCTTATAACTTTTGAACGGTTGAACGTAAATCCGATTGTAAGTAGTCTCTGGATTCAGCTCGACGAGTACTTTCAAGTGGTACTTCAATCAGGATGTTAGTGGGAGGGGGTGTGGTGCAGATTGAGAGGGGGGGAGGGTCTACATGCACTCAAAACTACTTGACCAGTTGGAGTGCAACTTTGGGAATTTGTTGTGTGAACATTGAGGAATGTTTCTAAGCAGGTAGGGTGTGTCAATAGTATGGGGGGGGGGGGTAAAGGCAGTTAGAGTAGGGGGAGGGGGGTATTACCGGATTTCAAAAGTACTTGACCGATCTGAATGAAACTTAGGGAATATGTTGAGTGAACATTGGGGAAGGTTTCTGGCCAATTTAGGAGGAGGGGGGGGGGGCTACAGGCAATCCAAAAACTATTTGACGAATTGGAGTGAAACATTGAAATTGTGTTGTGTGAACATTTGGAAGGTTTCTGACCAGTTTGGTTTTGCGAAGCGCGGGTACACAGCTAGTACCAAATAAAATTTAATAAAAAAACTCTTTTATTATTGAATAAAATCATTCTTGACTACAATTCAGGAACGAGTGCATTTTATTCGAAGCGCTCCACGGGAAGCACAAAATAAATCATGTCCTTAAAAAATAGAGTGTTGGGAGGTAGGCGGTTGACTAAAACCCAGACGGACTGCCCCCGTTTTTTGTGCTCGTCACTCACTTGGAGGGTCGGCGTTTTCCATCTCTCCCTCTCTCGCACAACCGACTCCTGCGTACCCTATTTCATCCGTTGTAATGAAACAACGGGCACGAGACAGGGGTTTGAAGAGGATTTTAAAACGGAACACATCGACTCAAAAATTCATTTCCTCAGTCGTACCCCGCCGCACCCCCGCTGTCCAACGACCTCACTGCCAACGCTAGATCGCCGCCCTCGAGAGCGCCCACCACCTGCCTCAACGTTTTCACGCGGCTGCGAGCCCATTGTTGCTGCGTCCTCTCTTCAGACCTAATATTCAGTCCCACGAGTAAGTGTTTTTACGAAACAATGGTTGAACATTTCCTGTTCGGATTTGGCACTTTTAGCGTTTGACTCCTCTTTTTTTGGACGGGGAAAACGATACTACACAGCCCACTCCCCCTCCCTACAATCACCCTCACTCACCCCCATCAACATACATTACAGTTTCTTTCGCTCGTATATTGACATTTTATGTCTACTCTGGCACATAACTTGAAAACGTTACACAAAAAAAGCGTCACACGAAATGGTCACGAAAATTTCTGATGATTTTCGCTTACAACCGGTTCGTTGCTACGGAACTTTATCTTCGCCAGTTATCATCGTACAAAAATCGTTCACCACTCGTTGGATAGCTCTCGATTTACCTAACCATATTACGTTAACCACTGCGGAGTGCGTGGCCGACAAGCTGCGGTATGAGCGTGATTGTTTAAATAATTGTTTACACACAGGTGATCATTCTCAATAATTTATATTGTCAACACGAATGCAAGCTTCATAATTTAAACTATAATTCAACGTTTATTACATTAATTAAAGAACTAATTACCAATTCTTTTATGATGAACACTACAATTAAGTACATATAACAACTACGCTACTGGGGTCGGTGATGTAGCATTGTTCAAAGGCCCCTGTGAACATGAAGTTCAGATTATTGATAACGAATGATAACAAAAAACTGCACAGTGGACTACTGCGCACCTCCGGACTGCGGATCTGCAGACGAATATTTCTCCAGAGAAATATTTATGCAGAAACGTTTTCTGCCACCCCACTGGCTTTCTCCACCAATCACCTGGCCGTACGCATGCCGCAGTCCACGGTTCCGCATCCATATGAATCCAGCTTTATTCCTAAATACTTTGCTTCTTTTGCGTATGGAAACTCCACGCTATTTAATCTCCCTCAAGATCTCTTTTTTTATTGTAAATGGAACCACTAACGTCTTGGACGGGTTGATAGTGAGACCCTCTCCAACACACCAGCGGTTAACCTTATTTAGTGCCATCTACACCCATCTACAAGGTGGTTGGGAATTTGCCTCTCACCACAACTTCTAGATCATCCGCATATCCAAGCGAGTAGAAACCCTCCCAGGATAGTGTTTGTAGAAGGTCATCAACCCGGGCTACCCATAGCAGAGGGGATACGTCTCTCCCCTGCGGGCAGCCCCTTGTTGTCCCCACCGCCATGGAATAGCCTCCGAGTTCTGAGGATACCCATACACCTAGTTTTAAGGCTCTCGTCGACCCATTGGCAGACACTGTATTGGAAACCACGAAATAGCTTTTCTCGACAATATTGTGGTCCGATGAATTAAAAAATGTTTTTGACATAGATAAGTCTTGCCGATGGGGGTCATGAATGATCTTGTTACACGAAAAAAAAAAAAAAAAAATGTAACGCGATATTAGTAATGACGCACTTTTTTTAACTTGAGACACAAAACACATATTTTACAGGGAGAAAATGAGACACATCCATGAACCGCTGTATCTGCATGTAGTGTACATCAATTTTCTAATTTGCTTAATCGTTTAGGTACATTGAAATTTCGTTATTCACACTTATATATAATGTGGAAAAATATATATGTGGAAAAGGCAATAGGAGGGTCCAGGACCACCTAGTGGCTGTTTTCATAATAGAGCCGATTTCAGAAATCCTCATTCGCTGGCAACTGTTGTGGGTTGTTTGTTTTGAAGTGGAGCTTCCGATATGATTTCGTGAAATGCAGGTCTTTGAAGTACGATTAGATTGATTGGAAGGAGCTGTGGTTTCGAATGCTGACTCAAGATGAATCATGCTCAATGCTTGACTTAAGTCATCGATATCATGATTAAAGTAATTAACTAAGTAATAAGCTTCAATCGGTTCCCGTGCACAGGCTCTTCCGTGTTTATCGGTGTCGCATCAGCGTCCCTAGGGAAGCTTGTGTTCCTCACTGCCTTTTTTTGTGCCACGATATCCGTATTTGTGATCGCCTACGTTTTCGCTGACAAACGCTGTGAATATAGCGTTTTCTCAACCCGTTTGCCACGTTTATTTGATAAACATTCGTAATATTCATAAACGCCCTTCAGGTTCCCTCATTATTATCCCTAACTCAGCCGCCATCTAAATCCAGCCCATGTTAAATCTTCCTTATTTCCGTGAAGGGCCCAAATTATATTTCCTCCATTTCAGACGGTACATTTAAATCACGTGACTGGAGGAAAAAATTTGTTCCTGCGTCAAAAACCTTTCAAAACTGCAACAAAGGAAACGCCAATTCGCTGGTTTGAAGATAAAACCTGGTAAATCCTATACGAGACATGTAATGGATCAGTAATGCTGCATACGGAAATCTGCAAGTTTGAGTGCTGATCCTTTGAGCTTTGAAAATTTTTGTAATCGTCTCTTTTGGAGGGAACAAAAACTGCATTTTCCAAAATATTTCCGAAATATTAATTTATAAACGGGCAGGCTAAAATGAAATTTTGATATTATTTTGGTTTATTATCTTCAATAATGAACCATAGGAATCGCCCAAAGAAAAATTTTTTTTTCTTCTAAGAATTACATTACCGAATTTTTGTTTTCGCTCAGAAGTACAGTATCAAAATTTAATATCATTTTCATATCAAACTTATTCGTTTTTTTATTATTGTCCTATGGCGGAAGGCGTTGAGTTCATAATCGAAAACTCCTTCAAAATAAAGAATCTTCTGACTGAATTCAATCAAGATCGCACTTCTCTGTACTCCGTTCGATTGACCTAATAATTATTTTCATTAGGCAATTCCTAACAAATTTTATAACCTGAAAACATTGATGCTCTCAAGTAAATTATAATAAATTCATGAAGGAAATCGAAGTCCGAACCTCATATCCTATTGAAGCCGAGTAAAAAACATTAGAAGACGTATTTTGAATCTATAAATCTTGCAGTAAATCTAAGAGATGATCCCACTCATCTCAAACCCTTTATTTCACTTGCCTCTACGCGACCACAGGATAAGCCTCTGGGATTCAGGAGGAGGGGTTAAAATCTCATCCAACTTCTTGGAGTCTTTTCGTTTAACCGCTCAACGGCCCCGAAAAACTTTCTTCGAGTTAATATTTTATACCCCTCAACTGTGGTTTGGTGACCAGAAATATTTATTAGATCTTGGATTGTGTTATTCATTTGACGGCAGCAGTTGAAGGAAAATACCGGAATTTCAGAAGGTAAGGCGAGTTTCGATAGTGAGTAGAATTCCCTTAGTATACGATTACGGTGGGTTATTGGGATATTGGTGGGATATTATTAAATAATATCCCACCAATATCCCAATAACATGAATGGGTGGATATAGGTTAGACTTATGGGAATGGACAAGGTTTCAAACGATACCAATTTTTCCTCAAAGGGTTGATTATTATCTGTATAGTTCATCCTTCTGACTGGAACTTGACAAAAATACAAAGTTTGGCAATTATACCTAGTTTTATTTTTCTTCTTCTTCTGATGGAAAACATGGAAATTGGTCTATAACAATAATGGAAAGAACGTACCAGCTCTTGCAGTGTTACTTACGCGAACAAACAATTAGCATCACCGTTCGATGGGGCAGCCCAGTGATGATCCTTTTTGTAGACCTAATGATAATTTATTTATATAAATTATGAATTGATATATTCATAATTCATGGGTTTTTACTTGTACCTTCCTACTTTTGCAATAATAACTACTAAACAGTACCCATCAACAAATATTCGAAATTTCATTCTTTCTGTAGACACAAAACGTATCTCAGAACAAGTAACTCAATATCACAAAACCATGTGGATTGATGTTTTGGATTCAATTTTCGGATTTCACATAACTTGAAAGTTAACCCCACCAATTCCGAAGGCGGTTGAAAAGTAATAAATTAGGTAAAATAGATCTTTTTCGAATCGTTGTCCCTAATAATTTGTGTGTCTCATATGAATAAATAAAATTGCGTATTTCGTCGACTCTCTTGCTTTACTGTGCCTTAAACTTTCTGCACCTGTTTTGTACTTGCACGTTTCCACATAATACGAGTATTGTTTATGTGCCTCTAAATCCTAATTAATGTTTACATCAAACCTTTTTCAAATTCTTCATTTTCCGATCAAGTCAAACATGATGATAAGTACTTGGCTATTTATACCCTCTACAAAATGTTATTGCACTTAATGGCGCAACCTAGAAGCCTCCTTATCTTAATCGAGTGTGATTAAAGCGCGAACGGCCGGATTGACTAATTAGGTTATTTTAAATACTCGACACTCGAACGTTGATTAGATGCATTTGATTCACTCAAAACCTACTGAACACGCTAATGCTTCCCACTGCTTCATTATTTTATCACTTTTATGGGGCTCGCTAATTGTTTACCAGCGCCTCGCAACCATCTAGCAAAGTACACATTTACGTTGGTGTGTGGATCAATCTCACACTGCCAATCGTCAATCTCATGCGATATAATCAACTGGTCCATCAGCCGAATTAGAACGGATGCAATTGGATTTGTTGATACTCATTTACTAATTACCATAATGAGGATTCCGCATTAAACGGTATTAGTGCTCTCCTAATATAACGGTTCTTATAAAAGCGGTTCAATGTGCGACCATATGGTGTGAAGATGAAATCACTATAGAAACATAATACATTCCCACATCATCACCTTCAAACAATAAAATATTATTTTCATAAAACATATCACTATTTTAAATACTGGACCATCAAAAATAACAGGACATTATAAATAAAATATTTCAATCTGTGTTCAACATTATTAGTCTGTTTTCTCCAAAATCTTCGGAAAAGGGTTGAAATTGCTAATCAAAAAATTGTCTTATGGTAACTTCTTTTGGTTCATTATGTACGCCGTCCG
This sequence comes from Stenodema calcarata, assembly GCA_963920205.1. Lineage (NCBI taxonomy): Eukaryota > Metazoa > Arthropoda > Insecta > Hemiptera > Miridae > Stenodema > Stenodema calcarata. The sequence goes on from OY986050.1 coordinate 10,823,881, forward strand.
CACCATTCTACCCTAAAATTATGAAATTTGAGTTACGGGTTCGGAGCAGCCTCACGATGATCCTTGAAACTTGTCATAATTCTAGGTCATCCTGAAGGGTTTAAAAATGAACTTTGAAATTTGAAAACGTCATATCTTGAACTTTTTTTTGTTTTTTTAGTAAGTTTTTTGTGGACATTTGAATAGAGTTTAATTCAGAGAATTTGTTAGGACCATTCGGAGCTTTCCATTTATGGATTCTCTTTTATAGCACCTGCCCCCAGTAGCAAAACATGCCAGCCGAATTCACTTGTGTGATGTCCGAATTGGAAGGGAATCATCACGCTTCCGCCGCTACAAATTACTGCTACTTCCACTCGTAATTCTAGTCAACACAAGGGGTTCCTCTCTAGTGATTTCATGATATTTCGACCGCACAGATTGACTCGGAAGCTCAACAATCGACGTGGTGCAGAGCTATTACCCGAGTACGGGAATGCTCCGAGTTCTCAAGTGGATAGAAGGGGCAGGACAGCGGGAAAGGGCCTATTTAAGTCAATTGCTGCAGGGTTGCCTGGTAAAGAAGTACCGCGACTAACCCATAGCTCTGCAGGGAGCCCCAATTTGAATTGTAATTTCGTGGAAGCAAATTGAAAACATGTCTGAGCCTGAGAGGCCCCTTCGTACCAATTCGCTTCTGGATTTTCCGCGAGTCGACCCCCACTTTGCTCTAAATCACCCATCACTACACCGCACTAACAAAACGCACGAGGGTTCTTTGATGTTCTTTAAACACCAATTGTGATCCACATGAGGTCAAAATTAGTAGGTTTACATTTCATGAAACAGAGGATCAGAAAATCGAATTTTTAGAAAAATCCCCGCCCGTCCATCTGTATCATGTATACATGGGACCTGGAGACGGGATTGAAATTTTGAATAGAAAGCTTGGATTCGGTGCATTCTCGTGTACTCCAATATCTTCTTCTTTGTGTTGAATATCTTCTTAGTTATTTATTTTGAATCGTAGTAGTGAAACAACTTGTGGCGCAGTCAGTAACGCTCGAACCTACGCTCCCAGAGGCTTGCAAGTATTCTTGATGGGGTACAAAGCTAAAATTAGCCCTAGAAAAGGTGCCTGCAAGACAATTCAAAAAGCAATTCTTTTGGAAAAAATGAACACTGATATATTGAACTATGTAAAAACTTGTCATGGCTGCCATTGATGATTTCAAATTTCTACCCGAACCCGATACTATGATTAACCAAAGCTCCCTGAAAATCCCTATGAAACCCCTTCTTGACTTCGAAGAAATTTGAAAGAAATCTCACCTAACCATCACCGATCAACCGAACATCTAAGTCTCTCCTGGATGAGCACAGCAAAATTTGCTCCTTGAGTGACCTCGTGAAACAATATTTAATACTGTTGTACGTGGTCAATGAAAGAGAGTTCAAGAGCGATCATAGACTACCTAAAAACCTTTACTAACCTCAAAAGAGTGAGGAAAATTGTTACAGATAAAGGAACCCAATTCCCTTCTGAAGCTTCAGTAAGTCTGCTACTGATTGCTTTAGTCACAGCATCCCCTGTACTACCATACTGTCGCAAATGAACTTGTCAGAGATGTGAAGCTCTTCTTGAATCTGTAGCCAAATTTTATAGGAGGAACTGTACCATGTGTATGTTTACCAGACGTAACGAAACGCGTTTTTCAGGTATCCATACCTCTCCTCCTTTTTGACCAATCAACTTGAAATTTGGTGTGTGTCTTTTTGGTGTGGATAATAGCTCTAAAAGTTTCAAGTCGCTATGATTTGTGTTGAATCTTGAACAGAAGGAGGCTTTTAAACAATTTTGGCTTAGGTATGGTGAACGGATTCGGTTCTTGTGAAGTGGTTAGGACATCTCTTTAAGGGGGGTGCTTGTGAACGGATACGGTGCTCGTGAAATGGTTAAGACATCACTTGAGGGGGCTGCAGAATGATATTTGGGAGGAGTGTTTTTGAGGTATTATTTGGGTTTATTATCTTCGAACCATTGGAATAAACGTCACTCCGATTCGATCATATTGATCATGCTGGCATTAATAACCGTGCTTGGTTTACTTACCGCTAACTCTCATAATACGTCGATGAATGAATACTTTATGTGATTGGTCTTGACATAAAGCGGATGAGGATCAGGTACATCATCATCATGTCATCCCCTTAACCGCTGGAATGGGCAGCGGATCATCCTTTGAATCCATTTCGGTAGCTATTGACCCCCCCCCCCCCCCCTCCCACGACCAGTCAACGACAATGATATACGTCCACAAAGCTAATAAAGTGAGCAGTGAAACGCGAGAGCTCCTCCTCTTCCCATCACCAGGTCCTACAGGATTGAATAGTCAATCGAAGGGTCCCCCCATCGTTAAATGTCTATCAGAAATGTCACCTCTTCGGTATCATTGAGAAGGTCAATTACCGACCCGTGACAAATGATGTAGGAATAATTCATCACTCATGCAACAGTCAGTCGTCAAGACTACAATATTTTAGCTCATTACTCCAGTTATTTCGTTGAGTTACGGGACTTGATGTAGACAGAAGGGTGAAAGGAAGCAAACGGCCAAATCGAAGGTGTTGACAGTACTGAAAAACAGTAGCGGTGCGTGGGCTCTGAAAATGGTGGGCCACCAAATTCGGAACACAAATTAACAGCTCTTTCTACAAAATACCTGTAAATGTTTTCCAACAGGAGTCTTCTTATGAGAGATGGTTGTATTATAATCAACCGCAGCTCTTAGCAAGTCAGAATGTAAGCTCTGTGTTCACAGTAGTTCTGACCAGCACCTACCCGGGATTACCAGAAGCTATAGCTTCATACGAGGAGGTGGCTGCGTGTATGTACAAAAATGTGTGAAGACAACGTAAAAAAATATGAGTAATGTCGTTAGGTAAGTAGCCACCACCACTTTCAGAGCACACAAGAAAGAGATCACGAGTTAGGACCATAACATCATGACTGAAGAGTATAGTGACTAGATTATTCATGGCTAGAGTAATGACTAGAACCAAAGTACTACAGAAATGACTAAGTAAAGACTAACGAGATTAATGGCAGACAAAAGAAATAAGAACTAGGTGTAAAGGTAAAGAAATGAAATGACTAAGCGAACGAAAAAAAAGCAAATAACTACAAAATTTGGTATTTAATACCAAACTTTATTGTACGAAGTAAAAATATTTCAACATTTTAGGCTCAATAAATACAGTAACTGTAAAATGAAGACACTAATACTGACAAAGGAATTCCATTAAAAAACTCAGGAATTAAAATTTATAAGTAAAATCCAGCCTTCGTTCTTTTAGAGATGAGAAGTACCTACTCCATAACTTTCTTATTGAAATCAGAAAAATTAGCAATCATTTCCTTCTCTACTGACAACATTGTCAAAGCATTAAGTCTCTCTTGGGTCGTAGTTGATCGAATAAACGTTTTTATTCTTTTAAGGGTAGAAAAACAACGCTCAGCTTCTGCAGAAGTCATTGAAATTGTAATCAATAATGTTAGTAGTTTCTCAGTTTCAGAATAGGTATCAACTAAATTATTGTTGTGCAAAAACAACAAAAATGGTATTGCGCCTGTGAAATGAGTAAAATCGGTTCTCTGAACAATTGTCACCAATTCAGTTTTGAGTTTCCGAGATTCTAGGATAGAGTAAGCAGTGACCGTGTTTTCAAAATCTTCAGTTGGAAAACATTTTGAAAAATTCGGAAAACTTGCAGTATCAAGCAGTTTTGAAGCTGCCAAATGCCCCCTGAACGAATGTCTGCTTCTAGCTTGAGCTATGATAATATCACAAACCTCCACTGCAGTACTTATCTATGTATGTTGACATTGATCAATCCACAAGACCGCAGACAGGACATAACGCACTTAATTACCACAAAAAAATTCAAATCTGTCACAGAAACTCGAATCCGAACTCCGAATTCACAAGTTTACTATCGAGATGACAAGATGAATTGAAACGATCGAATCGATTGTGAACACAAACGATTTTCTTGGCCCCGGGCCGGAACGAGGCGTGGCTTACCGAATTTTTACTCTACTGAGCATGCGCAGGGAGGCCACTTCGTAAAGCGTCGTGTCCGTTGCCATGGCAATACCAGGTCCCCGGCCCCTTAAGCGTAGGTTTCGATTTCGATTGCAAAACATCGATTACTGTCGATATATTATGATAGAATGATCGAATATCGTTCTTCTTCTTCTTCTTCCCAGTTACTTGTCTTGGCCGCAGCCATGCTGGACATAGGTTGGGACAGAGAGAGAGAGAACTCTTTGACTTCGTGAAAATGCTAGGTGCAGTATACGGAACGATATTCGAATGCCAACTGGGTGGCATATTTTTTTTGTCGAGTTTTTTGTGTTTCTGGATGCCGGGGCAGTGGCCCAAGTGGCCTTATGGACGCAACGCCCCTGCTGAAAAACCATTAGAATTTGGCGTAGTTCAAGGTGGAACTCTTACCTCTATTTCCTTCCAAATTTCGATCAACCTACTGGGAAAACTGAAACTTTAGGGTACTTCGTACTTATTCGCAGATGGCATTTCCAAATATTCTTCATCTATATAAACGTTCCAGTTCACAATTATACAGGGTGTCCCATCTAAACGGGCCCATCGGGAAATTACAGCCTTGCGGTGCGAGCTATCGAAAAATTGAACTGGACCTTTTTCATAGTATTTTAACTCATCTTCACGGTGCCGATGTCCGATTTTTATTTTTCCATGTTTTAGGGTCTCAAATCATTGATTGAAACTTACGGTTTCCTCTTGACCCCCCTTTTTTATTGCTTTTTTCGATTCTAGGTTGAATTTGGAACAGAAAATGCCTCTTTGAAATTTTTGTTTTTGGGGCTTCGTTTCTGAGTTATTTCACTTTTTGCGAAATACAGAAAATTGCCGTTCCTTTTAGACGTTACCAACACTTTCTTACTATTTTTTCTTCAATTTTTGAGATGTTCACCACACTGAATGACAGGTGGTTTAATGCTGATTTCAAAAGTGTGGTAAAAAAAATCGAAGATAAAAATAGTAAGAAAGTGTTGGTAACGTCTAAAAGGAATCGGCGATTTTCTGTATTTCGCAAAAAGTGGAATAACTCAGAAACGAAGCCCCAAAAACAAAAATTTCAAAGAGGCATTTTCTGTTCCAAATTTAACCTAGAATCGAAAAAAGCAATAAAAAAGGGGGGTCAAGAGGAAACCGTAAGTTTCAATCAATGATTTGAGACCCTAAAACATGGAAAAATAAAAATCGGACTTCGGCATCGTGAAGCTGAGTTAAAATACTATGAAAAAGGTCCAGTTCAATTTTTCGATAGCTCGCACCGCAAGGCTGTAATTTCCCGATGGGGCCCGTTTAGATGGGACACCCTGTATAAATAAACTATAGACGATCACTGAGCTAGTTGAATTTCGTTCCAATTCACGTGGTACCTCTTGTATATCTTGTGAAGAGTTTGCTCCGGATAGTAGGTAGGTACCACGTGAATTGGAACGAAATTCAACTAGCTCAGTGATGGTCCATAGTTTATTTATATAATTGTAATTATTACGACCATACTTTTGTATAGTTTCCCCCGTTTCAAGGCTATTGCGTACAAACTGGGGCGACGGTTCTGCAATGAAAATAAATCGTCGTGAAATGATATACGTTTTGCTTGTTTTAGTTGTGTTTTTATTGTGTTTTACTGTTTGTTCTGTTCATGTAGTAGGCAGAAAGATAAATATGGCAAACATCTGAGACTAACTGGTGCTAGTAAGTTGCTGACCTCAGAGAACGGGATTCGATACGTAAGAATAGCAGCATTTAGATTTTTTTCTCTGCGTGTTTCCCCATCACTGCACGCTACGTTTATACAGACGGAGCGAAGAAAGTTTCATCGTTTCTTTTGCCTTGAGGGGAGCCTCACCATATAGAACGACCCATTTCCGTCTTCTATGCACCGATATTGTCCTACGCCTAGTTGTATATCGCATTTTCTCTTCCGTTCTAAAAGCGTTCTTCGGTTTTTTGATTAAGGAAAAAAAAATAGTAAAACGAAAGGGAAATGCATCGATCTCTCCAAAGTGGTCGGGTCGAAAATGGAATCGAGGGAAGCGGTGAAGGCGAAATCGCAATAGTATCGTACCTCGTTCTGATAAACCTCAACTTCTCCGCCTCTTACCTTCCTACATCTCCTGCCACAATCTTATGTTCTTGCTGGAACCTCCCACATTGATCAACCTCTTTCGATCTCCCCACCTACTACTCGCGACACACCGTTTGCCCTTCTCAGTCGAAAATGCGACTCTTTTTCTCCGAAGACACTCAAACGGTATGTACATATATATAGGGAATTTAAGGTTTATCCCTTCAAATCTTTCGAGGAGTACCAGGACGACATATTTTTCTTCTTTTTTTTCGTTCTTTTTTTCTGTCCTAAAATGAGATAACGTTGTGAGAGTGGAAGCTTTCAGTGATTTACTAACCGGCCGAGTTTGCTCTGAGAGAACATGTTTGGATTTCATTGGGTGGAATGATGACTTGATGAATGAAGAGCTGTTTGGAGTTTGATGGAAGGGAATTGAGTGAAAGCTATTTGGATGTTTGCGAATCACTTATCGTTTCGATGAAGATCTCCGCCTTCTACGGAAAATCCGGCTCATTATTATTTACTAGTTAATATCAGCTCATATTATTTCAGCATAAATTTTAATCGACTTAATGGCTAAAAGAAAATAAATCCCTTAAAAGTGTAAATTTTTATGCAGATCACCCTTCTGTCTACATCACTAAATGATAGATTAATTAATATTACGGATTATTGAAAATTTTATCAAGTAGTGAAAATTATTAATAATTATCTATTGTTAGTTATTAATCATTTTTACTTATTATAATTAATTCAAAATTCGTTTTGAACCTCTTCCCCTTGACCTAGGATTGGCAAAGTGCCGCGGACGGCGTACGGACGGATTTTTTTTATTCGATTTTCTGAATCTACGTATCTTGAATCGTAAACCTTCAAATTTTGAGGGGGGGGGGGGGTTAAAACATCTCTTCCTTTGGTCGATTCCAATGGGTTCAATGGGTTCATTATCGAAGATAATAAACCAAAATCCGTCCGTTTGCCGTACGCCGTCCGCGGTTGAAAATTTCAAAATCGATAAATTCAAGTGGAACTGTATGTTTTTTAGTTCATATTCAGATAGTTTATTTCTTAGAATTTTTAAGACCATCCGCAGCTTTGTTCGACCAGCCGTTCTTTCACAATGACCGTTCAAAGATGGAGCAGAGTACATGGTTTCAGACGTCGAGTTACTTAATCATAATTAATAATAACTATTAATAATAATAAATACGAATTATTATTAGGTGCCAAAATAACAGTAATTAATAATAATTTTCCCTACCTACTTGATAAAATTATTAGTAATTAATGATAATTCATGATAATAATTAATCCAACATTTAGTGATCTAGACAGAAGGGTGATCTGCACAAAGATGATAATAAACCGTTGTTTCAAGAATTTCTCCACAGGTCCACATTCATAAATTTCACTCAAGTAGTTACTATAGAAAAATCATAGAGTAAGGCCCTAATCAAATATGATTGCGTGGTGGAACTAAATACGTAGGTGTAACTCCAATATTATTGACTGATGTTTTTGCAACTCAGCAACATAAAGGCATTAGTGAGAAGCAGTGATGAGATAGGCTCTATCGAGAAACTGATGATTTGGACGTTTTGTATTAACGATAGACAAATTTGAGGGATAACAACGCACGGTGGATGAAAAAACAGTATCGAATACACTTTTAGCTCCAAACCCATGTTTTGAGATAGGCCATTATTGTTAATAAGCGATAACAAAAACAGAGTAGTGAAATTTGTCGTGTCAGATGTATTTTGGAGTTTTGGAGTTGCTGAAAATAATGGAGCACCAAATGATAATGTGCGGGAAAAAATATTTTTGCGTCTCTGGAGCAGGTAGCTCACCAGTAGCCTCCTGTTATTTTTCTATCCCCCTTCTACAGAATACCCGGAACTCTCATTGTCCCTTGGATTTCTAGAACCTGCCATTCTTGAGAGCAACAAACGGGCAAGCATGTTCCTGCAAAACAAAGCTTCCTCCTAATACGTAGAAGTCAAACCGACAAAAAAAGGCCTTTTCTACTAACAGTTTTTCTGGGTAACCCTTCCCTATCGAACGTTCTCATTTCTCCTGTTCGAACCCACCAACTCGTCCCTCAGTAGGGATGGGCATAACGGTTATTTTCGAGAAACGTAAAATAACGTTCGTTATATTAAAATAACTGTCAAAAAAACTAGTTACAAAAAAACTAGTTTCTTTTCTTCTGAATGAAAAACGGGTGGAACAGCAGGTGAAACAGTTATTTAATAACGTTCGTTATAATAACTGTCGAAAAAACTAGTTTTTTCGACAGTTATTTAATAACGTTCGTTATAATAACTGTCAAAAAAACTAGTTTTTTCGACAGTTATTTAATAACGTTCGTCATAATAACTGTCGAAAAAACTAGTTTTTTTGCCGTTTTTTCAACTAGTTTTTTTAGATTAAGAAACAGTTATGACGTTTTTTTCAAACTAGTTACCTTAAACTAGTTTCTCGTTTCTTCTCCCATCCCAAAAAAACTAGTTTCTTGTTTCTTGACCCGTCCCTATTATTAACGGTTACTTGACCCGTTTCTTTTCTTGTTTCTTGACCCGTTATTAACGGTTACTTTCGAAAAACGTAAAATAACGTTCGTTATATAAAACAAACTGTCGAAAAAACTAGTTTCATTTCTTCTTAATGAAAAACGGGTGAAACAGCAAGTGTTCTAATATGTTGTTAGTAGTTAGTAACTACTAGTTACAAAGAAAACGAAAAACTGTATTTTTCAACTGTAATAGGAAAAACGAAAACTTTGTCGGCGCATTTGTTCGTGGTTTGTTCCGAGTCATATTTACCTAATAATCAACTACTTATGCTTCGGAACAAACCACGAATAACGAATGTGATGACAAAGTTTTCGATAGTTCAATTCAAAAACTAACACCTACCTACTTTTGCCGTTTTTTTGTAACTAGTTTCTTTCAAATTGAGAAACGGTTATAACGGTTATTTTTTTCAAACTAGTTTTTTAAACTAGTTTCTCGTTTCTCGACCCATCCCTATCCCTCAGTGTCTCCGGTACATTCGCTCAGGTCTGATCTACCAGTGCTTATAATAAGTGAGGATTTACAAGATCACAGCCGGACTGGACCACCAGAACACAAACCTCAGTTCTTCTTTAGGTATGATCAATATCCACCTATTATATTCTCCCAATTATCATATCCTTTGTAGGTACGAGGACTACCTATACTTATAGAAGAGTTGCTGTAATCACTAGTTGAAATATTCCAACTACGGACTAACGTCATTGTTTCAATATTGGAGTAGATTCGGATAACCAGTTTGGAGTATGTAGTTGATCATACACGGTATGGACTGCTCGGACAGAAGTAATTAATAATTATAATAATAATAATTTCGTTGATATAATCAACTGATTTACGGGCGGTATTACCAGAACCAACAACACGATAACTTATAACCCCTCAACCTTTCATTAAACCTTTGTTATATAAATATAACAAAATCGACTGAACCCCGTATTTAACCTGTTGTACCTACCTGACCTTATTCAACTAGAGATAACGGAAATCCCTACCTACCTATTCATTGATAAGAGGGTAGCAAATATCCAAAGAAACCAAATGTACCGTTCTAGGCTCATGAATTTTATATGGAACGGCTTTTCGGTCGGCCACGAATGTTTATCGACCATCCTAGTTCATGCTGATTTTGTTGTATTCATGCATTGCGGGAGGACCGTCGACATTAATCCTAGAAAGTAGACAAACTAGATAATTACTCACGTATTACTCCTTCCGATAAAACAGCTCGAAGTAATCCAATGGCACATCAACAACACTCGCGAGTTGTATCGAAATGCCCATGCACTAACCCGTTGCGATCGATTTTCATTCCGACATCGCGAACACCCCGAAACTCACGATTCAATTCAAAAGTGGTGGAAGACCAAAAGGAGTTGAATCCGTCGATATCTTGATGCACAATCACAATTAAATAGAAAAAACCACAGAACAATCGGCACAGGAGCGACTGCGGTCGGGAAACTGATAACTACGCAGTTATCAGCCCAGTATCAAGTAACCACTGCCGACTTGATCGGCCACTAACTATTCTATCCCAAAGTATAATATTCTCGCATATCATATGAGAAGCCTACGTCACTATACCACAGTCTTACATTCATGTTGAACAGTTTTGAAATCAATATTAACCTATTTCTTACATTTTGTTTTGTTCAACCAAAGGTGCTGATAAGGAACCTGGTAAACCTTCTCCATGTGAACTACAGGGATGTGTATTATCTTAAGAATGCACACTGATAAGATGATTTGAATTCGACTTCTTATCAGAATTCGATATGATTAATTACAATTAGCTGAATTGTACAAAGTGTACAATTCTGCTAATTAAAATTAATTTTATCTAATTCTGATAAGAAGTTGAATTCAAATCAATCTTATCAGTGTGCATTCGTACGATAATACCTACACATCCCTGTAGTACACATGGAGAAGGTTTACCAGGTTCCTTATCAGCACCTTTGGTTGAACAAAACAAAATGTAAGAAATAGGTTAATATTGATTTCAAAACTGTTCAACATGAATGTAATACTGTGGTATAGTGACGTAGGCTTCTCATATGATATGCGAGAATATTATACTTTGGGAAAGAATAGTTAGTGGCCGATCAAGTCGGCAG